>WAAE01023397.1:243465-415947 GCA_013400495.1 Nicator chloris
TTTTTTTTTTTTTTTTTTGAAGGGGGGTATACTCCAAAAAAAAAAAAGGAAAAAAAAAAAAAAAAGAAAAGAAAAAGGAACAGAGATGGACAGGAGGACAGAGAATTTGCGCTGGAGGCAGGGCTGAGCTTCTCCGCGGCGGTGTGCGCATCCCCGCCAGCGGTCCCTCCGCCGGCCGCACATTCCCCCACGGACAGATTCCCCCTCCTCGCAAGCAATCCCCAAAGTCCCCTTCTTTCCCCGTCAGCATCCCCAGCCCACCCGGACCCGCGCTGCCGGGGGGGTTCTTACCTGGGACGGTGTGGCAGCCTCTCCGCCCGCCGTGGGAGCGGGGACACGCGTGGGAGCGCGGCGCTGCGCCCCGGCCCGCCCTACTCCATCCGCCCGCGCTGCCTGCGCGCTGCCTGCGCGCCCGGCGGAGCTGCCATCTACCGGGAGTCAGCATTGGAGAAGGATTTTTAAAAGGAGCTTCATAGCGACCCGGGAGCTACCCAGCAGGATTTTCAATGGTCCTCCACCCTGTCAATCAAAACGGGGCTGCTGATACACCCCCCACCCCCCCAGCAGTTCTTACTAGTCATTTACTCCAAGCCGAGGTGTAAACGCCTAATTAAATCCCTGGAAGCGGACGGGATGCCGGTGGAGGGAGGAGGGCTACAGTCAGGACCGGGGGGGTGATGAGGTCCGTAAGGCACAGGGGAGGGAAGCCGTGCCTCTCCCCGCGCCCCCCGCTTAGCACCACGCTGGATCAGACCCTGAAGTTTCCCTCTACCCCGACGGCCCCTGGGTGGTGATGCTGGTGGGGGATAATCTCCCAACTTTAATTACAGAGCGACCGCGGCCCCCCACCCTCCTCCTGGCCATCTCGCTGTCCCAGCTTAGCCTGCTGCACCCCTCGACTCCTCTTTAAAATTGGGGATTGGGGGAACGGACACCGTCACAACACGGAGAGATAAAATAGGAGCCGTGGAAGGAGCTCAGAGGAGCGCTGGGCGACGGATTCGCCGCCCGCCCCGTCGGGGAAGCTCCGCTGCGGCAGCCGGGAGCGCACGGGCGGCTCCGCCGGGACAGGGGAGCCGGGGAAGGCAGAGGGAGGGACAGCGGGCAAGGGGGGACCCCGCGGAGCTTCAACGGGGAAGGAAAGAGCACTTAACCCATCTCCCCGCTCATGATTTTTTTTTTTTAATACTTTCCCCTGAAATACTTTTTCCCCCCCCCCGCTTCGGTCTGTAAAAAGTGGAAAACCAGCTTTTCCTTTTCTTGTATTTCCTTTTCTTTTCCTTTTTACTCTCTCTGCGGGATTTTCGCAGGTACCTTCCCGTCCAGCGGCCGGGCTGGTTATCTGGCAGAGCTCACTAACTGGAGCGGTGGTTGTGTTTGCTTTTCAGCTTTGCCATGCCTTCGCAGCAGAAAGAGCAGTTTAAAGCCTTTAGAGAGATTGCTAATAGATGCCAGTTCCTTGCCTTTAGATTCTCTCCCAGCCCAGGAGGATTTAGGATGGGATTGGGAGACGAGACGCCATTTCAGGCTCCAAAACACCCTGTTTTAAAATGACTGCGGGTAAGAGGATTAAAACAATAATACCCTTCTCTTCTTGAAGGTTTTTTTTTTCTTCTCTCCCTCCTATAGAAAAGATTTCTTCTCCCAGAGCAAAAACCGTTTAGACAGGAATTAAGGGAACAAGAAAGAATAAGAGGGGGGGAGAGGACCTTTTAATTTGAGCTTGATATTTTGTACAAATTTTGACCAAAAGAAAAAAAGAAGGGATAGGTCTGGCTCGGGACACCAGAAGGCTCCAAGAGCCATATTCTTGTATTTATTTTTATTGTATGTAGATATATGTATATATATATAGATATTATTCTTTTTTAACCAGAGGTTATGGGGTACCAAGTGATCGTCTCGGGAAAGAGAGGGAGGGGGTGAACCTATTGAAATCTATTCCTACCTATTCCTGCCCTCGCTCCGCCGACGGCCCGCTGGCCCCCAGGAGCGAGGAGAGCCCCTCGCCCCGTGCTTCCCCCCACACCCTGGAAACCAACCACCCGCTTTTGGCCAGGAAACCGATTGGGCGGAACTCGGCGCATTGATCGCCGCGATCGCTTTTTGGGGACGTTTTTCGGGGACCCTAAGCCGGGCTGGCCTGGGCATCACCCCGCAAAAACAAAGCGGAGTGGCCCTTCTTGTCTTTTTTGAGGTGACTCTGCAGGGGACATCAACACTGACACCGTCCCCCGAGTTTTTCACCGGCGCCTTCCCTTCTGCGCTAATCACAACGACTTGGAACGGGGGACGGCGGGGAGCCGGCTGGCGACGCTTCCCAAAATTCAGCGGCCCCCTTGGAAGCGCCTCCTCGCCCCTCAAAACCCGGTTGGGAGCAGCCCCGCGGACCTGTAGCTTGCGGGGTCTGGGGAACAAACCAACCCCGGGGGGCAAAGATCTGCTCCAAAGCCGGCAAACTTTGCGGGGCTGCTGCTCTCCGTGCAGCGGGGAAGGGGTTCCCCGTGTGCCGGGGGCTGTGCCCGTCCGAGGTGGGGACAGCGCCTCTTCTCAGTTGTTTCTGAATTGTCTTTTGCAGCCGGGCACGAATTCCCAACCCCTCCGACCGCGATGTCACCATTGTCTCGACTCTCTGCTCGCTGAGAGCACGGGAGATTTTGTAATGACTTCGACGAAAAAGCCTGTTTTAATTCCCCCCTTCCCCTCGAAGAAATAGTAAGAGTTTCCCTCTGTCTTCAGACTATCTTCCCGAGCTCTCCCGCGACGGGATTGCTGCCGTTTAATCAGCCCCCATAAATAAATAATTGCGTTTAATTCAGCTCTTCCTCGCAGAAACGAGTAAACAGCGCATTTAGCGCAGCTCGGAAAAGTGACCCCAGTTTGTCTGCGGAACTGATTTATCACATCTCCCCCCCGCCCCGAGGTATCGATGGGGCAAAGCATCAGGGAATCGGCACCAGTCGTGTCCAGATTACAGGGGTTTCTTCTCCAAAACGCGGGGAAGCGAGGGAGGGATGCGGAATACGCAGGAGGAGGGAAGGCAGCCCCGGGAAGGGGCTGTTGGCAGCGGGGGACCCCCCCAGGATGTCCCCGCTCCCCCCACGAGCCTCCCCGTCCACCTCGGGGCTCCTCAAACTTGTGTCTGGCACCGGGTCCGACACAAAACCTCGGCTCGGCTGGGCGAGAAATGGTTCTTTTCACCCCTGCCAAAATAATAATAATAATAATAATAATAATAATAATAATAATAATAATAATAATAATAATAAACAACTGAGGAGACGAGGATAGATATCGGGCAATTTTTTTCCTCTGTGAGTTTTGCCTCACAGAACAAAATGAAATATGGAAATAAATAAATCTGCCACCCAGACTTGATCCTGCACTCCGAGACGGGGTGGGAGGAATTTATTAGTTCGCTATGTCGTAAGGACATTTTAAGTTTCCATTATATTAACGGTAATATTTTTGGCAAACTGTCTGGGTCTATACATGTACCAAAAAATCCCCTTCAAAGACATTTTTTCTGTCTTTCCTAAGTAAACCGTGAATTTCAGGCTTCCATGTAGGCTCTAAGCCCCCTCACCTGCATGACGGGAAGGACAGCTGCTACTTTTAATTTGAAAAACTGCTTATTTTGTGGGGGGAAAAAACAAACAAAACCCCAACCAAACAACAAAACAAACAGTGGAAAGATCACGGTATAATGTTGGAAGAAAATTGTGGTTTTCTCATTGTATTTAGAAATACATATAATTTCCCTATCTGGGGCATTGAACACACACCACTCCATCCCCAGCCACACGGAATAATGTGTTTGCATTTGCACAGAAATCGTGGTTGTTTCCTCCAGAACAACTAAAATCAAAGCCAAGCTGGTTACGTTTTAAACAGCTAATGCATTAATTCCCTCCCTCTCTCTCTTTGGGTTTTTGTTTGTTTGTTTGTTTGTTTGGTCGTTTTGTTTTTCGGCCTTTTTTTTTCTTTCTCTTTTTTTGGTGAATTTTTTAACACCTCTTGCCAGGACAGTAAACTGTGTTAGAGAAGTAAATATTTAATTTTAGGCTGAACAATGAGAAATAAAGCTCCATCTTAAGAAGACAGACCAGGGAGAAAACTCAGAACACTGACAAACCTCCTTACCCCAAGATCTATGGCAAATACAGTCCAAGACGTTTCTACTTGCCTCAAATTATAATGGCAACAAGGTCTTAAAATAGCTACTTAACTAAATCAGGGCCACTTTGCTGCTTGGTTTTGTTTTGGATTGTTTTGGGGTTTTCTCCCCCCCTACCTCTCTCTCTCTCTTTTTTTTTTTTTTTTTTTTTTTTTTTTTTTTTTTTTTTTTTTTTTTTTTTGGTATGGGGCATCTTTTTGGGGGTTTGAAATGTTCCAGACATTGTCCAGTACTTTGTCCCCGACGCCAACCGCATTCGTGTGAGACCGAAAGGGGATTAACTTGTGAACTTTTAAAAATCAGAACTTAAATGAGAGGCAAATCTAGGCCACAGCTCATTGTGGGAACCGTTTCTTAAGCAATTAAAGCGAGAAGAAATTCCTCGCAGCCTTTTTCCTTAAAGCAGCTTTCTGAAGGATTTAAGGAGGACTAGTGTCCGGTCCATCAAGAAAGATTTAAACTGCACAGTGATATAGAAAATCTCCACTTGCTCTTATTTAAAGGGGCACTATCACCATTTCCATAAGACCCTTGACATTGTTTCTTTAATCTTGTTTATAAACTTAAACAGATTTAAAAAGTTTTTTTTTCTCTTCCCTGCCTCCTTCTTTTTTTTTTTTTCATGAATTCATTGAAAATATATTTGATGCAGTATTTGAAAAGAGCCCAAAACAGGCTCACAGTTGGCTCACAGTCAAGGATTTTCTGTTACTAAAAAGTCTCAAGCCACAGCTTGCTACATTTCTCCTTTTGCTCTTGGAGGTTTGGAGGAAAGTGAGATTAGTGGGAAGAGGAATTTATATTTTTTTCCTCTGGGGTCAAGTATGCAATAAAAGTTTCTCCCCAAATTAAGAGGACACAAAGCACCTTTTCCCCCCGAAATCCACTCAAACCTTCACGCAATATTTGCGGTTTAGCAAATTTTCCTTTGGCTGAGGGTAGAATGACATTCTAAGCAGCCTTCTGCAATGTCAGGTTTCTTTCTTTTATTCCCTCCTTTCTCTTTCTTTGCCCCACTACTGCTCGCTCCCTAAGTCCTGGCTGTTGGGGCTGGTTCCTACCCATATTTAGAGGCCAGCCAGTATTTCTTACATTTTTTCCAGTCTGAGCTACTTGACAAGGTTTTCTGCACTGCATTAAAAAAAAAAAACAACCTGCTAACCTTATTCCAGAAAAACCAGTTGTTCCCCCTTAAGTCTTAAAAAGAAGAGGGGAAAAAAAAAAAAAAAGAAAGTGAACACCTTGGAGTCACCAAGGCTTGTGGTGCTTATAGCTAATTAATAGCCCTAATGATATTTTTCCAAGTCCATGAATACATTATGTTTGCAATCCAAAAAGCGTTAGCCCCATTCAAGGGTACTTCAACATCTGCTCATTTAAGGGCAATTAATCATTTTGATATATGGTTTAAAATTGACTGCTTCCAAGGGACTTTTTTTTTGACAAGAATAACAAAGCAATTTGCCAGGAGCCATCTTCTGGACATGTTATTAGCAGAGCCTTCATCTTAAAGAGGGTTTAAAAAAAAATCCTCAGATTTAGGTACCTGCTTTAAAGGGAACCCAACACCTTCTCTCTCCTGCTTGCTTTCTTACACTTCCTCCAATTCTTCATCCAGCTCTCCATTCCTCTGTCAAGAGTTAGAGAACACTTCCATCTAGACCTAAAGTTTAAACCCTGACTCCAGAGGCATGTGAGTTTATAGTTTTGCCCCTCAAGGAGAATGTGAGCTGCATATTACAAAATACAGAGCGAGCTCAGCTCATCCCATTTCTGCTTCCTCTTAATTGTGATAATAACAAGTTTTATGTTTTTGAGTAAAAAATGCTTCATATTCCCTCATTGGTCGCAACCTTGTCTCAAATGCAGCCAAGGATTTTTTTTTATTTCATTTTTTTAAATTTTTTTTTTGCTATTAGCTGCAGTTTGTAACTGTAATAAGCCGTTCCTTAGTTTAGCCTATTTTTCAAAAAATACCTGTAAGGAATCAAATCTACCAAGAGCATTAGGTGAAAACAGCCAAAAAGATCAATTTTTTCAGCCTGTGGTTCCTGGTAAAAGTGTTAGCTGAGAGAATGTAAAAGGGAAGTCTCTCCCGTGCAGGGAATTTAAAGCATAGTTATGACAGGCAGATCTAGTTATTTATTTATTCAGTGAATCCCAGCTGTGCTCAGAGGCTCCTGCCAAACAGGGGGCCCTTTCCAGCCCAGGAGCTGCAGATGAAGGAGGGCATCCAGGGCAAAAGAGATAAGCAGGAAAGGTGATGAGAAAAGGCAAATAAATAGAGGAGTGATGTGCCCAGCAGAGGCAGAGTTGGGAGGAGAGGCCTCCCTCAGCCGAGTCCCTGCCCTGGGAGAAATGGATTTCAGGGTCTGTATTCCCTTGGGGACACTGCACTTGTGCTCTGCTCTGTCGCCACGGCACAGGTGTCTCTCCTGTCTTTTCACAGGCTGCTTGGAAAGAACCAGCGAAATCAAAGTTTTGCAATAATGTGTCAGAAGGGTTCCTGTTCAGTTTAAAATGTTACTAATTTATTTTCTGTCCTGATGCATCAAAAATTGCCATTTTTTTAACATTTGGGTTGGATTCAGAGCGTTTTATCTGTGGCTTTATTCTAGTCTGGGGCCATCCAGTGCCCAGGCTACTCCTTATCCTCATGCAGTTTTTATTCGTCAGTCTACAGCCAATGAAATGCCAATATTTGCTTAAAAAAAGGTTATATAAATGAGTGGAAGTGATTTAAAAAACATCCCACTTATCAAAGATTTGGGTTTTTATCAGGAATTTGAAGGCACTCTCCAAGTAACTAAGTAGCCTGGAAAAAAAATCCAACCAGGGAAGAAATGTGGGCGGTTTGGAGTTGATCCTGCTGCTGTGGAGTGTTGCAGTTGAGTTTGGGTGTGAAACATCTCTTGCTCTTTGAGGATGGAGTGGTAGGGGCAGGTGACACCACCCAGGTCATGTGGAGGACACAGTATGGGTGGGAGGTTGGTCCATCAACCAACACATGGCCAAAAAGACCTGGTAGCTCCTTGATTTTTAGATCTCTTGAGAAAAATGTTCTTCCTCCCCGGTGAGGCTGAGAAATGATCATTTAAAGTCATTGTAGACCCTTCACCTTTGTATTTCGCTGATTTTCTTTTTCTTTTTTACATTTTTTTCTGTATTTTACAGACAAAAGGCAGTGAAACATCTGAAAACAAGCCAATTTTCAGTCAGGCCCACAGATCAGGAGGGCTTGAGCACAGGCTGAAGGTTCAGCCCATCTGCTGCTGCTGGAGGAGGAACTGGGGAAGCCTGATCCACCCAGCCCGCTGTGAAGGGTGAGCAACATGGTGGGCTTTATTCTTTTTTTGGGTGTCTGTCTCACTCATGGATTAATTTAGGGGAAAAGAATCTCTTGGGGTTTTACAATGGTCACACCAAAACCTGGTGCAAACATATCCACCCACGCAGCTTCACAGACATCCTTCATGGCTCGGGTGTGCCTGGAATTTTAATATTCTCCACACTCATGGGAGGCACGGTGGGATGCTGCCTCTCCTCTGGCAGGAGTTTCCTTGCCAGAAAAGCCTTGCCTTGCTTGTTTGAGAGGTGAAGAGCTCCCCACGTATCCACTGTGCTGTGATTTGTTATTCAGACCCTGATGAGACTCGTGGAAAGAAATATGAGTGTGGAGGAAGGCTGTGATAGGGAGGTTACAGCTCCTGGAGCCAGTACTCCAGCTCCTGGAGGGCTGGAAATGTTATCCAAGCAGAAAAGAAACTCCAGGAAGTTGCTCCAATTGAGGCCCTCCCCATGGGCTTGGCATGGAGAGACTGCATTTTCTAGCTTGAGACCCTTCCCACATGAGCAGCAAAGGTGGTTAAGTAGCAAGTCAGTCTGTGCTTGGCTTCCCTTTCAGCACCCCATCATTTGGGCAGCTGTCAATAGCTGGGGGGATTTTTTTTGTTTTGTTTTCAGAGCACCAGGTAAATCACCAAGAGGACCTGCATCCTCCAGGAAGAACATGATGCACCAGCCTGTGTGGGCACAAGTCATGTAACGAGTTTGGGGCAATGAAGGTGTTTCTGACCCTGATTTTCCTGAACCCTTAAGCCACTGTTGTATCATCCCTCTGTTCCGTTAGCTGAGGTCCAGCTCTGAGCTGTGGGATGCTTTGAATCCAACATCACTGTCTGCTGTGGTTTATTCCCCAGAGAGCTGCTTCTCCTTATCCTCGGGGAAGACATTACTCTTGCAGCTTGGCTGCATCTAAGTGTGCACCCAGCCTCGATTTATCCTGAGAGCTGGGTTATCCCAGCTTTCTGTCACTGAAACCGGAGGAATGCTTTGCCATTGGGACCAAGGATTTGTCCCTCACCAGCAGACCAGACCCAGAGCTGGATCTCCCTAACCATCTTTTCAGAAAGAAGCCCAAATGTTGATCACTTGGACATCAGTGCAGGCTCTGCCAGTCCTGGCAGTGAGGCTGGATGCAGCTGAGTGCTATTTTGCTGGTGTAAACCCCAAGTAATTTATTCAGAAGCGGTGATATTTATCTAGATTTACATCATTTAGCACTAAGTTCAGTCCTTCGGTAACGGACGCTCAAATGCATGACTGCATTTATTTTGTACCTACCTCTGAGCAAAATGACAGATACGTTTCCTGGGGGATAAAATCCATCTCCCAGGCACACAGCCAGGCTGGCCGTGTTTTCTGCAGCAGAAATTCCAAGGACATAAGAGGACTGGGGAAAAGGAACTTTTCCTCCCAGATCAGGAGCATGGCCCAGTGGCCACCTCCACCAGCACCTGTGCACCAGTGGCTCCAGCCCTTGGGCTGGGTTGTTTGAGCAGCTGCAGGAAGTGTTTCAACCCCATTTCCCTGCACTGGTGCTGGTTTGGGGATGTGTTGGCTGCAGACACCAGCCAAGGCCATCCCATCTCCTGTGCCACCCCACCTCAGTGGGTTGCTCTGAGGGGGTGACAGAGGAGGGGAAAGGAAAATGAGCCCTGCTCAGTTTTGTGCAACACAAGACATGAAACGTGTTAGGTAAACACCTGATTAGAAATGATTTGTCATCCCTCTGCCTCTCTCAGCTGCATGCAACCATATCTCCAGACTATTATAGTATCAAATATATTTTACAAGAGTTTTACCTACAGGTGACTTGCTCTTTATTACTGGATGTAGGCAAAATCAATACTTTAGTAACTAGAAGATCATTTATTTTGCTTTTTGAAACATTTTTCAACAGTGGGAGAGCAGCTAAAGCCTGTGAAGCTATGATTAAGAACCTCAAACTCTACATTCCTTTCCTTCCCTGCCTCCTAACCCATTCATTGACTTAAATAGGTAATTTCCAAACCCAGAACATCATCCTGAACAGCCACTGCTCTGGTGCACATTTTTTTGGGTTCTGTTGTTTTTTTTTCCCTTGCAGACAGATAATTCCTTAAACTTGGATAATTTCAAGGGGGAATCAACTTAATATAAATGTACCTGTCAGTGGTTGAAATACAAGCAGATTCTGGCCTTTCAGTGAGGCCATTTCTGCAGTCCCACACTGGGGAAAAATCAAAAATTGCTCAGAACTGATAATGCATTCCTCCAGCTCCACAGCCCTGATGGAGTTCAGTCAGGCCAAATACCCCAGCTGCTTTTGTGTGTTTATTTTACCTTCTGATTTGTTTTGAAGGTCATATGATGCAAAGATGAGGGAGAGGAAATGCTTGTTGTTTAGGGAGGTTTGTCCCCGAGTCACAGTGCTCGGCTGCTGGCAAATGCCCCACAAGGAGAGGAAAATGCTACTGGGTTGGTGCAGAGGAGAGAGAGGCCTTTGCCTCTTCTCCCCAGCCGGAAAGGCTTTGTTATCCTTCAGGTTTGTGGCCCCTCTTGCAGCTGATAGAGCACTTAATCAATAAAGAAATAATATCAGGCTGCAATGTCCATGAGCTCCAATACCTGGGACTTGGAGGGAACAAGTGACATTGCTCTGTCCGTGGAGGTGAGGGCTGCTTGGACAAAAACTCAGACTTTAAATGTGCAAGAAACAGTTGAACATCTGTACTCTACATCAGCCTGGGCTTTTATTTACCCTCCTGTGAGCCAAGGAGAAGGGCATTCCCCTATATAGAGGTGGGGAGGAGCAGCCAGGCACCAGCAAGAATGATGAGGAAAACCCTTCCTCCAGAGAACCATCTCTCCAAGCACCTTTCACCCACCCTGGGATGCACTTCCCACCCATCCCACCACTCTTGGCCACTCTGCAAACTGCTGGCCCAGTGAGACCCTGTCACGTGGTCACTTTGGTTCACTTTGGTGTCAGCCAGACCACCCAGGGTCCTGCTCCCAACTCGTTCTCCCTTCCACCAGCAGGAGCAGGACTTTTCTTATGGCAAAGCAAAGGGAAAAGCAAAACAGAAGAGGTTTTTGCTCATCATCCCTTTGGTTTTAACAAAACTACTCAACCAGCCATTTGGTATCAAATGAGCAAAGGTGTTTGCTTAAAGAAGTACACATGCACATACTGGTGTAGTCACATTCAAACACATGCACAAGTGTATAACCTACAGTTTTTAGACTATAACATTTATCATCTGGAATGTCCTCTGATAAAGTCAAAGACCTTCTAAGTCACTTAATTTTCCAGGAAAATCTGACCTAATAGTCTACTTGTGACCAGAGGGATTTTTAGGGTTTCTTTTTCATGGGTATTATCTCTTTAGTAAAATGTAATTTCCTGTTTTGGAGGGAAGAGCTTGATTCCCTCACTCATTTAAGCAAGGATACTTCTTTTTTTCATTCTGGCACAGCTGCACAGGGTCACACACACTGGGGTGTGGAGGATGGGGATCCTTTAGACCCTGCAGCCCAATGTGGTGTTACATCTGTAGTCTCACAGCTTTGCTACAAGTGCTGTGGGTATCAAGGCATGACCCCATGTCTCCCAAAATATAGAAGGAACTGGGGACATACGTAAATCACCACAGGATGGAAATAAGTTGACATTCAGGAGTGTTGCTGGATTTGAGTTGTTTTCTTTTTTTTCTTGCTCCTCGTCCCTGCTTTTGAAATGATCTTTTCATGCAGGAAGGGTTGGCGAGTGCAATGTCCCTTGGTATTTTGGTTTGGGTAGGGGTAAATCTCCCATATGTGTAAGGCCTTAAGGTTTTGGAGGTTCTCTGTCTCCTGCCAAAAACCTCCACAGTCTGTCTTCTAATGCTTGCAGATCCTGTTGGCAGAGAAAATGAAGTGCCATCATCACCTGGTGCTTGATCTTGATTTATTTCTATTTTACTTACAGCTTTTGTGCAAGGATATCATCACATCAGGCTTTTCCAGTTTATTCTGCTTCCTACCAGGGTCATGGCAGAGGACCTGGGTCTGGCTCATGGGGACGTCTCACCAGCACACACACTGATTTCAGCATCTCCCAAAGGTGGGAAGGCTGAGGATCACCATTCCCTTACACAGCTGGCTGCTGTTTGAATAAACCAGCGGTCAACGCTGGCCTCCAACGTGTCTGGAGCAGTGCTGTGCCTTCTTTCCACCAGGGTTTGCTGATGATGGTCCAAGTTTCACTCAGGAGAAATGCTGCCCAAGCCCCGGTGAGGCACTGCCTTCCCCTCACTCTTCTCTCGGCAGCCCCAGCCGCACTTTGCTCGTTTTGGAGCCTGGGAGGTGGCGGCTCAGGCGGCCTCACCCCCTCCGCTCCAGCATCCACCGTTCCCACTGCAGGTCTGGCCATCTCGCATTCACAACGTGTCCAGCAAAGTTTGTGTCAGGGGGTTTAAACTTTAGATTTGTGTGACCAAGGAATTCCCAGTTCTGCTGCATGTGTTCCCCTGTCTCTCCCTCTCCCCCCCGTCTTTCTCTTGGCTGTGAAGCAGCACAAGGAGACTCTTTGTATGCTCCTAATCCTGAAGCAACACAGCTTTAGCAACATCCAGGGATAAAAGCACCATCAAACCACAACTTTATGGGGGCAAATCTCCTCTAATCCCTCGCTTTAGCTAAACAAAGCTTCTTGCCCTAATCCGCTATCGCTTTAAAAAAAAAAAAAAGCTCAGATTTTGTTTTTAGTAAGAAGATGATCCAAAGGACTAATTTTAAGAGAGACTAACCAACTCTGACAGCTTTTAAAATAGACGACAAGAAAATAGATGCAAACTTTCCTCTCAATTCAAGGGGTTTCAGGCTATGCAATAAGAAAAATATCCAGGGTTTAACTGCTTTCCTTTAAGCTCACTTTTATTGTATTAAATGCTCTGACCAACTCAGATTCAAATCACCAGGCCCAAATGCCATTTGATCTTTAAAGAGACAGTTAAAAAGTGTGCATATTATTCCCAGGAAGGCAGTCCAAGGAAAATCAATTATCATAAACAAGGATTATATTACACACATGGTCAATATGGAAAAACAAACACGATGCTGATAATGGGCTGTGGAAGTGGCTCACATCTGAAGCCACTTTGACTGCAGTAAAGATAATTCCTTATTAATTTCAGGATGGGTGTGTGTAAGTATGGCACTGAGGAGAAATCAAGCTCTTAAACAGTCAGTCCATGCTTTCACTCCAAACATGAAGCAAGTGTTGAATTTTCCTTCCTTTTAAAAACTTTTTTCCTTGTGGGGTGTGGAAGTGTTACAGTTTGACTTGGGGGCTCAGCGTGTGTGTGTGGCTTAGCGCTGCTTGTCTTCAGATGTGGGAAAATGCTGGGCTTGGAGGAATCAGGGGAACCCACAGTGGTTCCCTGGGGACCCTGCTGGTTCGAGCCTCTGCAGTGAGCAGGTGCCTGTCTCATTCCCATCGTGTTCCCTGGGTGTTGCAGGAAACCAGCTAAACCCCTTGGTTTCTTCCCCCGGTTTATATCCCTGCACATACTGCGAGGAATTCTCATTATCCCTCGGCATCTAGTCTGGCATTCAGCAACCTGCCTGCAGGATGAGGAGGAAGAAGAGCTGCAGCCTCATGGTTTCATCCTTACTCCTGCTTTGCTCCCAGGGAGAAAGAAAAATCTGTGCCCACGTTTTTCCAACACGTTGGATACAGCCTGAGCACATTGCTGATGTGAGGAGGGGGACATTAGCAGGTCTCTGTTCCCTCAGCACATCTGGGTGGGAAGGGATGGAACCCTACCCATCTACTCCCATGCTTGTGACCTTGCCCCAGACTGGGAATTGGACCCTTCCTCGTCACAAATCCTTCCTTCAAGCTGGCTGGGGAGCAGCAAAAAAACCCCAAAATAGCATTTCTGTCCCCAGCGGAATTCCAGCGCTTTGAAATGTGCTTTGGTGCAAATACCACCGGGAAATCAAAATATTCTGCGGATAATTTTGGCATTCTGACGTCACAGGATGTGACCAAACACCAAATACAGCACAAACATGGTATTCAATAAAACTGAAGTTGTAGGAGTATTTTGACACAGCATAAACGTAGAAGCTGAATAAAGTGAGGAAACTCCCCCCCGTGTGGAAACGTGCTGAAATGAAGCAGTTTTGATGCTCAGTGTGCAGAGAAACTCTGGGCAGATTCTTTGGATGTCCTCCCATTATGAGAGGCTGCTGAGCATGACATTTCTTTGCCACGTGTTGACTGATTACACTCAGATGGGGAATGGTTCTGCCTGGTTCATTTGGAATGTTCCCCATGAATACAGCTGATGGGGGAGCCCCAAACCCCTTCTTGCTGCAGATCAGCCCAGCCTGCCCCAATGGTGTGGATCCCCCTTCACCTTTGAGAGAAGCCACTGATGGTGTCCCAGATGTCACACCTGGTCCCTGTGCTGTCACTGCACCCACTGGCTGCACTTGACTCCCTGTGCAGCTGTGACAGCAGCGTGCTTCCCGAGGTCCTTGGCTGCCCGGGAGCTTTGTCCTCGGCCAGAGAGATGTGGATAATCTTTGGCTAAGCTCCCCCAGGACCCCCAGCCTCTCTCTGCTCAGCCACACTGAAAGGGCCCTTTTGAAGTCCGCCCGGCGTCGCGGGGTGTGTTTGCCCTCGGACGGCACATGAAACCGGTAAACACCATTTCTGGGCAGAAATCTCCAAAGTCCATATCCTCTCAGCCTTAAAGTTTCCCTTTCTCATTGACCTGTGCCCAGAAGTGACTCCTGATTTGAATAGCAAATAGTAGCTGTCTTTCCCTCCACAGCTGAGCTGTTTTCTTTCCTTCCTCCCAAAGCAAGGTGGGAGCTTTTTGCTTCTCTCTTTAGAACAGCCGAGGGGAAGGGGAAGCAGCAGAGTTGGTGGGTGCTGAGTGGAGTCCCCATCCTCCTCATGCAAAGAGCCTTTGATGGACCTGTTTTCCCCTCTGCAGGCCCAAGCAGCAGGGGTTTTCCACCAGGTTATCACGACCTTGCAGAAGTGCTGTGGCACATAGCTGGGATTTTTTGGAAGCAGCCTTTGCTTTGGCCAGCATGGGTCTGGACTGCTCAGTGACAGACTGACTTTATAGCACCTCGTGTCACCTGCTGATTTGTTGTGTATTCAGCACCAGACATGGAATAGGGGAAACCCCAGTGGAGGAGAAGGATGGTCAGCAGGAAATTTTAACACTTTGAACCTCAGAATACAGCCGGAGTAAAAATCCACCCCCACCCCTGTCCCAGTCCCATGCTGCAGAACAGGAATGAGCCAATGGTTTGGGTGTTGCAGCCCACAGTCAGGCCAAGGAGATCAAATGTCAGGTGGGACAAAGCTTTTGAAAGGCACTAATTTGATTTTTTTTCTCCAATATGCTTCTCCTCCCCACTGGCCTTTGGAAAAACTGTGATTTTCACAGACCCTGGAGGATGCAGCCCTGAGGTTGGGGACTCTGCCTTTCCCAAAACAGCCACGGGAAGCTGACAGGTAAAGGGGGCTCTAAAGAGCTCTACTGAGAGTTGTGGAGGTAATGGGATGTTTTCTGTCCCTCTGATGGGGCAGCCTGGGAGAGTTTCCACAGGTCACTGGCACTTTGCCTTTTCAGTGCTCTTCCACTGGAGCAGGACAATGGGGAAAGCGCCTTCATTTGCTTTTGTGCTAATGAAGTCAAACAAGCATCAGGGAATTTGCACTGGGGATCTGTGTTAGGGATTTGATCTGTATTAAAAAAAAATGTTCTTTGGGTAAAGCTTATCCCAAAAAGCATCTGGTTGGCTCAGGGCATCTCCTTGGTTTTCAGAAGCTGGGTAGTGACTGGGAATGGGGAATATTTTTTCCCTAGATTTAGATTTGAATCTATATTTTTCCTTTGTTCAAGGGGGAAGTGATGGGATGTGGGAATACCCAGTTTGATCTCAATGCTTGTAATCAATCTGTTCACTGAAAAGAAAGTTGCAAAAGCCTGCAGCCTGGCAAGCAACTCCATTTGTTCTCCATCCCTAAATCTCCTGGTCCAGGAGTCATGTGATAGTGCTAGACTCTTCACTTTGACTTTTAATCAAGATGCAGGAAGGGACCTATGTATCATTTCAAAAGCCTGAAAACCAGAAAGGAAATGTGTGACATTATGTTTCATTTTTCTTTTTTATCTCTTGACTTTAAAGTCCAAGCTATGGACAAGGGCACTGAAGAACCTGTTGGGAATATTTTAATGCAATTATTCAGCGTGATGAGATATTTTGTAAGATTGTAAAATCCTCTTCTTTGTTGTCTAGATGAACCCATGTGAAATCTGTGGAGTTCACTGTACTGCTGCTACTGTGATATTCCTTCTACTTTTCACCCTAAAAAAATTGACTGGGAGCTGACTTTCAGCTCCAGGTTTTGAATCTGAAGCCTGGAGCATTCAGCTCTCTCCTTCAGCCTTTTCTATTTTCTATTGCTTTTCTTAACATTGGATGTGAATAGCTCATAAAACCCCCTGCAAACAGCAAGCAAGCAGCAAACCCAAACATGTCCCCATTGCAGCAAATGCTGGAAGAAATAAATTTAGCTGAAAAATCCCTGTCTTGGTTTTTTGTTATATTTCTTTCTCTTGGATAAGGCAAAAGAAGGGGGAAAAATTAAAATCCCTTGGTTGCAAAAATGCCTTCAGTCAAGTTCTCTCTCTTACTGACAGCTCAGTTCCAGCTACAGAAGTCTTAATGATATTTTGGCCATAATGCCGAGAGAAGCAAGAAAGCCCCTTCAGACACCGGGAGCTTTCACCCGAGTGGAGCCGTAAGTAGACAGCTGAAATGTATCCTTGAACCCAGGCAGGCAAAACTAGTTTGTTGTGGTGTCCCTCCTCCTGCCCACATCCATCTCATCTCCCCGTGCTGGCACGGCGGGTGCTGGTGGCACGTGCGCCAGCGGCTCGGGGCTGTCCCCACAGCGTGCTCAGGGACAAGGCTTGGTGCCACCAGGAGCTCCTCTGTCTGAGCTCTCTCCTTCAGCTGGTCTGTAGGACACAGCGGGTGTTGCCTTTGGCCTTTTTAATTGTGTGGGTTGTGCAGGTATCCCACAGCTGCAGATCTCACCCTGGTCACCCCAACAATGTGTGTTTCCAAAGGTTCCCATGGAAGGAAAGCAGCTGGACTTCCCCTGGCCAGACACGGGTCACCAGTCTCAGTGGGCTGTGGCACCTTGAGGCTTTGAGCATTGGTTTGTGCTAAATTGAGGTTGAGCTAAGGGAGAGGTGACTGCTCTCCTCTTAATTGTGGGTCTTCCAGGGCCTCCAGATCCCCACTGGTCCAGGTGGACTTAGCCTGGATATTGGGAAAAGGTTCTTCACCCAGAGGGTGGTTGGGCACCGAAATAGAGAACGGTCACGACATTGGGCCTGGCAGGGTTCAAGAAGGGTTTGGACAGTGCTCTTGGCCACATGGTGTGACTCTTGAGGATGGTCCTGTGCAGGACCAGGAGTTGGTCTCGATCCTTGTGGGTCCCTTCCCACCCAGCATATTCTGAGACTCTGTGATCTCCTGCCCCAGAGCTCTGGCCAGCCGTACTGAGCCCTCAGTGGTTGTGTCTGGCAAAAGAGACCGATCTCATACCCCTGATTTTGGGCCTATATTCCTTTTTTTATGGTGATAACACCAAACCTGCAGGCAATTTCTCATGGTGAGCCTGCCCTTGGAGCAACCCCAAGGTAATAAGGTATTGTCTACTGTGGGGCAAAGGCAAAGGGCATCTCTGTGCAGACTGTGCTCCCTCCTGGACCTCTGCCTTCCGAGGCTCTCAGAGTTGTCCCCTCCTCTGTTCCCCTTCCTTGTGTCCTTCCCAGGACAGAAGGCAACACCAAGATGTCTGGTAAAGGTGTTTAGAAGTGACACCTGGGTGCTCCCTGATGCCAGCCCCGGGCTTTGTCTCACCCCTCCTGGGTTTGGCAGTGGACTGGGTGCTCAGTTAAGAGCACAACCACACAGGAGGAGCCCCAGGCCAAAGAGGAGAGTGTTGTACTTGCAAGGCTTTGAGTGCTCACTGAAAGTAATTTTTGAAAACGATCTTTTACCCCTTAATCAAAGTCTTTATCCATATGTTATAGTTGCCCTTAGTTGCCCTCCCTGCCTTGGGGCTGGAACCATTTGCAGATCTCTCTCGGCTATTGGCTGATCCTTAGTAATAAGCACTAATGTCTGAGCTTCAAAATCACTTGCAAAGTTGCTGTCTGGTAAAGCCATCTGGTCGAAATCTGTCAGTATTTATTATCTACTGGAAGTTTCTCTTTGGACAGCTCTGATGCTGCCTTTCATTATCATGGAAAGCTGATCATATTAAACTAATTACAGGGAATAGCTGATGACAAGTTGCTCTTTAATCTGCTATCTTTTTTTGGATCAGAATTAAGGTCATTCTCCAAGATTTTGATTTTGGAAACTCCCTGGCAGAAGTTGTTAGCTGGGCTAAAATATTTACAAATCCGTATATCTTCTGTTGCTCCTGTTAGGAATGAATAAGCAGGGATTTATTAGTGGGGCTGACATTCACCATTGTTTTAGAAGGTACTAAGTATTGTTCCCATGAGCTGCTTACACCATGTGCAGTGGATAAAAGGGACTTTAACACATTCAAGCTTGCCAAGTCAATTTTTCTTAGGCAATGTTAGGTTGTCTTTACATCGACATAATTTTGCTTCCCATCCCTAGACTTGGACAAACCAAAATAATGCCAGTCTGGTCTGCAAATCCTTCTTCACTGTGAAGAGAGAACAGCCTCTGTCCAGGTTGATCCCTACCTGAGCCCTTACAGACACCTGAGGGTAGATGGGGCAGCTTGTGGGGCCAAGGGGGCCAGCTCAGGGCAGCACCTGAACAGGAGGTTTGTGACCTTGCAGGAATTGCAAAATGGATTGGAAGAAGCCACGGAGACCTGTGGATGGATTAGGATCTGCCTCCCTGGTCTGCTTGCTGGTGGGTTGTGTGTGGGATGATGTAACTGCTGCCTGCCTTACTTTCCTTGGAGTTAAAGTCAGTCCCTCGTGGGGAGGCAGGAGGGAAATGTAGGCATTTAGAATCCATTTTCTTTGGATAACGCTGTTTTTCGGTTGTTAATTGTCTATGTCCAAAGTTTGGAGGATGTAGGTCTATCCCTCTCCATGGCCTTCAACAGTCTAATGTTACTGCACCTGCTCACAGTCTGCTGTGAGACCTGGACAGCAGCTTCTCTGCCATGGCACTTCAACTTCTCACCTGCCTTTTCCCTCCCGAGTGGATTTACAGGAGAGGAGGGGTTTGGTTCTTAATGTTTATACAGCCTGGTGAGGACACAGCTTTCCAATTACCTCCATACTTTACAAATTGCTTTCCTGTAACATGATGTAATTTATAGCTTGAGCTCACTGCCAGGTCCCTGGGATGTAACTTGGTATGCCTGCTTCCATCCATGCAAACAGGAGCAACTGGAGTCCTTCCCTTAGGGCTTACTCAAATACACTATATTTAATAAGAGTTAATCCCTTTAACACAGTTGCTGGCCTTGCCTTTTAAAATTGGATTAAGACTGATGCACTATAGAGAGTTTTTAATGCCAATGAACCCAACCTGTTCTAGAAAATGGAAGTTGTAAACATGGTATGGATTCTAAGATCAGTCTAACCTTAGGAACTGGCCTTGGGAAAAGGCTGCACAAAGGCCTTTTCACACCTTAACTCAGCAGGACCTGAAGGCAAATCTGCAGACAGATGAGCAAGGCTATGAGGAGTTCAGCTGATTCTCTGCTGCTCTCTCACGGGCACAATTAAATGGCAGCAAGGCAGAGAAAACACTTCCAGTGCAAGTGTCCTGAGGAGGAAAAGCACCAGGATTAGGAGACTGGAGAAGCCAAGCCCTAGAAGTGACCTTAGAACTGAATAAAACTGATGCAGGTCTGAATTATTGCTGGATCAGAGAAGTGAAAAAATACAGAATGTGTGTGTGTCTGTATGTGTGTGTGTGTGAGTGGTGGTTGACAAAGGGTTGTGACATCTGTGGGCTAAAAAGAGCTGTAGAAGAAACAGTTCTCATTCCCTTAGAAATGCCTTTGAGAAGAAATGCCAAGCTACATGCTTCTGAGTTAATTTTCTGAAAAGTTTATATATCCTTTTATCCTGTATTTGGGGACAAAGTATTTTACCTATAAATTTTAAATGTAAGTTATGGAGTCATATTTGAGCTTGAAGGGAGAAATAAGGGCTTAGCCCTTACTTTTCACCAGGGCTGGTTTCTTGAACTCTAATTTACTCCTCTCCACAAAACTGAAGCTTTTCATCTTCTCTCTTTTCCAGAGCAATGAAGGAAAAGAATCATATGTGAATTGTGTCTGTGCCTGGATCTCAGATACAAATGGGGGCAGGATGGAGAAAACACCTGGACTGCACCACAGAGTCAGGACACATTCATGGGGCATGGCACTGAGCAAGGCTGTACCCATGGACAGCCAGGGCTTGATTTAATTTATTTCCTCCATACCTTTCATGCCTTTTTCTAGTATTTTTCACTTTCTGAAGCAGTAAGGGGAGAGAGGTGTTTGCTTAGCCTCCTCTGTTTGCCCCATCAGTTGTACTATGGAGCCATAAAATTAAACCCAGGATATCTTTAGCTAATTGATAGGCATTGGCAATCTCAGATCCCTTTCCCTAAACGGAAGGGGCAGTTCACTGACACAAGCAATTGCCAGACTGCAGTGGTATTTGGATGGAAAGGAAAAAAAAAAAAATAAAAGGAATAAACAGACCTGGGGAACTCCAGTTTGACATAAAAAACAACATGATGGATAGTCCACAGTGACCACTGGCTCTAGTGGCTGGAGGACAAGAAAAAAAAGAAGGCAAGCAAAAAAAAAGCTAGGAAAAAAAAAAAAGCCAGGACAAGCAATCTGCAACCAGCCTAGGAAGATTACTGCCATAAAAGCAATGCTGGAAGGGGCTAGTTATCAAGTGGAAAACAAGAAAGTACAACTCGCTCCCCAGTCACCAGATTTAGGGGACTCTGGTTGGAAGGTTCATACTCTGGTGAGCCATTAGAGCAGAAACAGAAATGGATGCAGTAATCCAGAACATATTGAGTCTCTAGGTTGCCATGAAATATAATGCAGGGAGAAATGAATTATTTTCCAAGGGAAGCTGTAGAAAGCACATATATAGACTTTTCTTTTATTGGGACTGTGTTATCAACAGTCTCTCTTAATAGTCGAAAACAGCTTCTTATGTTTTTTATAGAGTTTTAAAGATCCCTCTGGACGTGTCTGGAGGGGCTGGATGGGGGGACCTTCAGGAGGAGGGACCAGGGGAAGAGGAGAAGGGAGGGAAGTGCTGTAAGAGTGAACACGGTGCTGATTTCCTGGTGCTGTCTCAGCATTTGGGTGTGGTGCTGCATTATGCTAATTTTGCCTCATTCCTTGCACTGAAACAATGGCACACAGGCATCACTGCTGCTCCATGTGAAGCCATGCCGGCCTGGGTGTTTTCCTTTGAAAGAGGGTGAACCAACACGTCTCCAAAAATAAAATCGAGGTAAAAAAAAAAAAAAGTGACTTAGTGCTGTTTCCATCCACTCTGGAGCACCCGCAGGGGATGGTAGGAAGGCAGCTGGAGGAGCCCACAGAGAACTAAGCTCCTCATGGTTTTGGAGGTTCAGGATCATCTTGTTCTCCTAAGCCCACATTTAAAGAATGAGAGAGTCTCGTGAAATCCCTCTCATGACATTGATGGGACTTTAAATGTTTGGGAGTGAAAATATTAAGGCAGATCTAAGAGGTTTTGATGGTTTTTTCCACGCACAAAGAGCAGTTTTATACTTTAACACCTGTATCCACTTGTAGTACTAACTTCTGGTGAAAGAGCTGCTACTGGTGATGTGAAGTTGTCACAAAATGAATATTGAGATTATAAAAATAATGTGTAGTAAGGTCTCTTTTGCCTTGTCACATGACTCTGAGTCTCTGTCTTGTGTGCACATCATGTTTGCAAGGCTTTTTGACAACCATGGGTAAAACAAAGAGGAAAGGGAAAGGGAAGGGGAAGGGGAAGGGGAAGGGGAAGGGACAAGAAAGGGGTAGATCCCAAGCAAGCTGAATTTTCTGTCTCACAGGAGCTGAGGTTTGAAGAGATCAGAGCCAAAGACTCAAATCATAGAGCTCATAGAAGAGATTTTTAGTCACAGCAGAGTCCTTCCAAGAAAAAACCCCTCTGAGTTCCCATGACGGACAGAGCACACAAAGGCATGAAAATCACTTTGCTTTGCAATAGCCTGCCTGTGTCTGGAATTGGGAAGCTGCCTCCAGAAGCAGCCTCTGAAATGTAAAGACTGCTGCATGCAGGAACCAATCCACCAGCCAGGAGAGCTGGGATATTGTCCTCAAAACATAAAGTTGGACTACTTGGAGTAAGAGATAAAAAATAAAATAATAATAAAAAAAAAGAAGAATGATCAGTCTGAAACTCAGAAATTTCTTGAAAAAATGAATTATGTTGGATAGAAAACTCGATTGATACTCTCTGTCTGACCATTTAACACCCCTGTGCTTTCTTCTCCCTGTAACTCCACAAAGCTGTTCAGCAGAAGAGCCCATAGCTGCAGTTTTTGCTGTTTAAATATTTTTTTAAGTGACTATCTTATTTGATTCCTTAAAGTTCAGCTGATGCTCTACACAGTATATATCAAAGAATATGGCAGGACAGTAAATGGAGTCTCATTTCATTGCTCTCTGGGGAGGTGCTGGTGGCAGGATGGACTAATATATACAAAGTGAATTCTGCACTAAGTACAGATCAAAATAATTTCAGAGACCCAGGCAGTGATCTGGCACACCGTGCAGTCTAAATTACCTTTTTTTTTTTTAGATAGCCAGAGAGGTGCTTATCTCAGCTTAGCATTCACCTGCCAATACACGGGCTCCTGCCCCAAGAGCCAGCCCACAGCCCTGGCAAAATCGCGTTGGGAAGCTGTGGGATGTGGATGCTGAAGTGTGGTGGCTGAATGGGCAGATGGGTGGCTGTGCTGCCTGCCTCGAGAGGAGGGGGCTCCTCCAGCTGCTGGGACAGAGATCCCAGCATGGCACGTGCTGGAATTTCTCTCTTGCTGTGCCAGTTCCTAGGTCTTGTGGGAGCATTTGGGGTGGTGGTGGGGGCAGACTGGCACAGATTTATAGGCCAGGCTTGTCTCTAGCTCTGACTCTGCTGTTCCGCCTGAGCTTCCTTCATTTAGAGCCCTTTGTTACAAAATGTAATGGATATTGCCCTAGGAGCCGTTTTCAATTGCTCGTGACGACTAAGAAACAATTAGGCAAAGCATATTTTTGTTTATATCCTCACTGCCTCCTTTCCTAGGAGAGATTTAGAGATCCCTGGCTGGTCGGGTTATTAAAATGTTGCTCAGTCTGAATCTCGCAGGCTGGGCTGGGGTTGTGGCTGCCCCCGAGCTGCATGGGGGTGGGAGGAGTAAGGTAAGGGGAGAAACAGGAACTGAAAACAGCAAAACGAGTGGAAAACCAGAGAATTTAATTTTTCATTTTCTTCAAAAAGGTTTCCAAAGCTGCCCTAGGGGCAGTTTGTAGGCTGGTATTGTTCTACTGAGAAAACCAGCACTGGGCACTTCAAACTGTGCCGTGCTTGGACCTGGGGCTGAAATTCATATTTCAGTGCTTGTGGCTGGTCTGCCAGAGCTGCTTGGCACATAATCCAAACATGTGTGGAAAAAGAGGTGGTGTTGGAGGATGGGATGGCAATGCTGGTCCCCGAGCTGCAGAACAGTGATGCTCAGGGAACCTCATGGCTTGGGCTGTCCATCCCAAGCTGGGTTGAAAGCTGACTGCAGTGGGATGTGTCTGGACATGGGATCCTGGTCCCGTGTGTGTGTTGAGGAGATACAGAAAGGGATTGAGAGAGAGAAGGAATCCTTCTGTCTCTCTTGCTCCCCCGAGGGGTACTGGTGGTGGATGTGAGCTGCCTTGGGTGTTCTGGGGTGGAAAAGTGTGCTCTCGGCTCGGGTACCAGGCTGGAAATGTTGTCAGGCAGGTTCCCAGTGGGAACAAGGCCACGGGAGAGCCCAAGCAGGAGAGGGGCTGGTGAATGGTGGGGAGGAAGGGGAGAAAGTCCCACCCACTGCTTAGGGAAAGAGGTGACAGAAGGTGGCAGAGCCCTAAACAGCATCGTGAGCAGTGGGATGTGAGTCCATGTCTGAGTGTAAGGACAGGCTCCGTAGGAAGATGTCTGAGAACATGATCCCAGAAGTTCCTACGTGCTGGGGCCTTCCACAGAGAGGACAAGAAGCCGGGATTGCTGTCACATGGGCTGTGGGGACACCAGGCTTGAGCCCATCAGGCTGATCCCTCCATCCTTATGGTTGATCTCTACTGGGCGTCACTGATGGCCTATCTCCTTCGAAGCAGCCCAAACAAAGCAGTTTGCTGGAGTCGTCCTCTATTGAACAAGTTGCTGCGTTTGGACCCTGCCTATAAACAAAAAACCAGCCGAGAGCAGTCCATACCAGCGCTGAAATCTCCTGCTCTGTGCAGGCAGAGCCAGCGCAGCCCCCTGCCCCCATGAGGGAGGGCAGGCCCCTTCATCAGCTTAACGAGCCTGGCGATCTGCATGCAAACAAGGGCGGGCGGGGGGCAGCATTCATCACCGCGGAAAAGGGCTTGGGATGCTCGCAACACATGGCTTGTCCTAGGGAAATTGTAGCCCGAGGATAACACAGTACTCGGACCTTCATCTGGCACAGGGAATAAACTGGAAGCTGCCTTCCCCGGTCATTTCAAATAAATCTCAGTTACTGATACAAAAGGCTCTCAGGGGGTCATTGATAAACCTCAGTGTGAAACCCAAACAGCGCAGCTACCTCCTGGTGAGGAAGGAGCAGGTTTAGAATGGGTTAATTAGAAAGATAATGAGCTAACAAGGCTTCATTTCTGTTCAGTGGCTCAATGAGGAATTCATTAGAAAGGCTTAATCTAACTGAACAATCCCAGGGTTTAGAGAGATTGCCCATTGATTGCCAGCCCAAACTGTTTATTTACAGGTTTTTGCTGGCTGAAAGGTCTCATTCCTTTATTTCTAAGGCCATTCGGGTGTGCCATAAGGAATCTGTGTGTACCCAGCAAAAAGCAGCGGCAATAAAAATCTGGCAGTAAAGCCAGATGGGAAGGAGAAAGGGATCAATGATCCCACTACCACCAACCATGTAATTTTGGTGTGTTCCCCCAGATAAAGATGAGGGCAGGGGAGTTTATATATAGGGTTTGGGTGCTACTGGAAAGAGAGGAGAATTGAAACATTAAGAGAGAAAAAAATGGAGCATGAACACCATGTAAGTGGGGAGAGGGGCTGGAGCTGATCCCTCCAGGCTTTTCTATTTCTCACCTCATATCATAAAATGGATGTCATTTCGCAAGTCTTTTTCAGGGGCTTTCAAACACCTTGGGGAACCTTCTCATCTCGGGAGTGTGAGGAGGCTCCACAGGGTCAGGGAGAAGCCAGGAATGTGCCACTGGATGAAATCTCCTAATTAAATCGCTGCAGACAAATCCCTTTTCCCCTCAGCCCTCTAGCAGCTACATTCTCTCCCTTCCTTTATGGGAGGAGGTGGGAATTTGCACTGCAGGGGCAGAGGGATGGGCACATTTCTCACCACGGAACACGAGTCTCCAGCACACCAGGCACCAGTGAGATTCTCTGCAGCCCCTCATGGTTCCCTGTTTAGTTTGTAAAAACATACTTTCATATTTTTACAAACAGAATTGATGTTGGGCTGCGCAGACATCCCAGGAGGATTCTCTGGTTGAGATCAACTTCTGATGGTGCCTCTCTCCTGAGAACTGACAAGTTGATAAAATTTGAGGCCAAAGTCTCTGTTAATGCACCCTTTTTTGACAATCTGGCTGTGTTTGAGAGATTTTTTTTCCTTCACCGTTACTCTGTGTTGTTGTTTTGTTTCATTTTGGTTTGGTTTGGTTTTTTCCCACATGGAAGCAAATCTGTGTGTTCTTCTGCTGGGGACTAAACCAATGTGGTTCATGTCCAGGAATCTTGGCCCAGGACTTCATGAGTTTCTTCACGACCTCACACACCCTTTTAATGGTGCTTTTTAGCAGCATGTGACAGGACTGTATTTAGCAGGGAAATGAGTGTCCTGGACATGGGTATAGCCCCTTTGACAAGACCATCTGCCACTGTCAGAGAAATGACAGGACGATGAGCCTAGACCTGAGCAAAGTTGAGAGCTGGAGGCTCTCAAAGATCCATTGGTCATCTTCCAGTGCTGTAAAAGTGAAAAAACCTAGAGTGCCTTTAAATAAGTGGGAGACTGGTGCTGACCTGCCTCCAGTCTTTTCAAGCTCTCAGTGGTCAGTGAACAGGGCCTGTCGATCAGAACCATTATTGTTTGCATCACTGAACGAGGCTGGTGGTAATTTCTAGGTGGAGTATGTTCAAGTCACATTATATTTGCTGAGCTTTTAAAAATTTTGCTAGATTAATAGCCTTCAAAAAATAAATAAATCTGTTTTAGTGCCACATTAACCACAGGCCACAGTGTATTAACTGACAAAACTCAAATTGTTCTTTAATATTCCTAAAGCTGGTGTTAAGCACAATAAGTACAATTTTCGCTTTCAATAAGAAACTGACCCTGGGTTTGCCCTCTGCCCTGACCTGGGTCTTCCTCTACAACCATGAGGGACCATGTGGAGTCATTCTGTTCTCCCTTGAAATGATGATAATTAAAAAGCATTTGCTTTCAGATTTTTCTTCCATCTGATTATCTCTTCCCCTCTGGTCCCTTCTGGATGTGCAACTGGATTTTCTGTTTTTTGTTTTTATTTTTTTGTGCATTACTGGTGAATTCCTCTGTTCTTCTGGTGAATCACAGCACACAGCAGCCCAGCATTTATTTACTGCTAGATTGGGCTTCCTGAGGTTTATTTATGGCAGAGAGAAGCAGCACAGCCCACGGTACAGTGTGTTATTCTGTTGATGTGCTTGCTAGCTCAGGGCAAGTTAATGGCTGTCTCTCACCTCAGTTTGTTTGCCCATGCTGTGAAGTTTGAACACCAATCCAGTCTGGAAACCACTGGGTGACGTTTTATCTGGATGACTTTAACTGTAATTACAATCAAGGAGGTGTAAAAAGTAGGAAAAAATTAAGCATAGGACGCAGAATTTTTTCCCTTCTTGCAATGTGTTATTAAAAGGAAGAGCTTCTTATGTCTCTGGTGCTGATATCTGGACATTTTCGTGGTTAGCCTCAGTGACAGCCAATGATTTGTAAGGGACGTGAAACCTCCTGCTTCAGAGTTTAAACTGATCTCCAGGTGTTAGGATATTTCTGTGTAGTCATGGTCTGTCTGCCACCAAACAGTGTTACAGCACCTCCTGCTAAAGTCACTGCTGCTGGTTCCTGGTTGGGATGTGATATGTGAGCCAGAACGTGGTCACTCCTGGCTACCTCACATTGCAGCCACAGGGGGAATATTTGGAGGAAATAAGCAGTTTCCTAACTGCATCAGTTACATCATTGTTTAACAAAATCTGTCCTCCAGCACCATGACAGCTTGGGAAGCAGCCACCTCCCTCTGTGAAAACTCTGCTGTCTTTTCCTGCCCTGTCAGTGCTGGGGCATTGCTGTTATCTCAGTGACCAAAACAATGAAGCTTAAAAATGCCCTTCTCCTTTTTTTTTTTTTTTTTTTGCCACATTTAATCCTGGATCAATTGGCTGATCAGCGTGGAGGGGATGGAGGGGCAGAAACTTCTTAAGCCAACCTTAAGGAGTGGCTGGGCCTCCCATATTTAGAGCAAATGAGGAAATCAGGGCATCTTCTGGACAGAGAATTTTTCTCTGCTGTTTGGAATCAAAGCAGCTGTTATGCATCTTGGACAGTCATCCCTTGGAAATGCTGAAAGGAAGAAAAAGGACTTGTAGCACCCGACTTGTTTCCCAAAGTGACTGACAAATTTGCATGCTTCAAAAATAAGTACAGAAAGCAGGGATTGCCTATGCAAACAGACCAAAATAAAAAGGGGAAAATAAGTTACTTCATTTACTGAATTATTCAGAGCAGAGCAGACAAACAACACTATTGTCAGTTTGGACAGCTTCTGTAAGGGAAAGAAAACACTCAGATTTCAGCATTTCTGACAGTCTACTTCTTTAAAATCCTTTCAAGTCCTGAGCCTGGAGCTCCCCTAAGAGCAAGCTGATGTAATTCACGACCTGCAGTGACTGTGGCCAGGGTCTGTTTTATGGGTTTGGCTGCTACAATATAAAATCAGAGCGTGGGTAGATTTGTATTTTCTTCAGTCAGAGGACTCGATAATGCTGCGCTGGTACAATACTGCAAAATATTTACTAGCTCAGAGAAGAGCAAGGGAAGAATTGTTGAAAGCAGAATTGATGTTCCTAACTTGAAGTTTTCCTTGCTCTTGGTTTTAGATACCTGCTCCCCAAGAGAAGGAGTTGGGGGGGGTGGAAAGAGCAAAGTGCATTGTCTCTGTGTTTCCCATGCATTGTTCCCTATGAAAGCATCTCCCTGCAACCTTTACCTTCTGTTCAGACGGCCCCAGCCTGTGAGGAGAGAATGGCAGATTTGTGCTTGCTAAGCTCCAGATGGGGCTCCTTTCTTCTTCCTCTGTAAGTTAATGGTGTCTTGCTGAGACCAACTGGGCATGTAAAGATTTGGGCAAAACTCACAGCAGTGGTCTCATAACCTCAAGGCTTCGCAGTCTCATCCCAACGTGACGGCCCGTCCCCAGCGGAGCTTGGCTGCGGCTCTGATGTGGTGCCAAAGGAGATGGGGAAGGTTGTGTTGATTACATCTGTTTACCAATGGTTAAATAAATTAAAAGCCCACTGCAGACCACCAGCAGGCCCTGCTTTCTGCCCAAGGTCCACTTTGCACACTGATATCACTCGCTGTGTGTCAGTATTGCCAGGGTGGCTCTGGTTTGGTCAGGATGAACCTTCACAAGTAAAAATAGGTGAGAAAGGAGTTTCCTCCTTCCAGCAACACCAAGCGCCTGAGCCAGATCCTCTGGTCAGAGCAGGGTCACACCAGTGAAGTCACTTGGCTGTGCACTATAGGGCAGCTGGACCAGTTCCCTCCTTGCACACATCCTATGCTAAAGACAAAACGGGAAGAAACATTTCTGGGATCCCGTCTAAGGCCTTGACAATCCCTGGCAGAGGACAAAAATCCTCCTGCAGAAGGATTTTGTACTTTTTGTTGTCACTGTTGACACAGCATGAGAAGGGTCTGCCCTGATCATGGTCCATCCCTGCATGCCAGGATTTGTGTAAAGTAACTGTAAGGGACAGAACTGTCCTGAGGAACACGTGGTCTTGGTAAGTGGGACAGAAGTGGCTGCAGTGATGGGAGGCTGGGGAAGAGCTTGGAAAAGGATGTGATTTCCACCCATGAGACTGATCCAATACTGTCACTCCAGCTGGCAGAATGCTGTGGGAAGGAGGTCTGGGGGGTAAGGAAGAGTAAGTGGCCAGCTAGGGCTCCTCTGCCTCTAATTTCTTTGATTCTCTGAGCTAAGCCGTCAGATCCCTATTTGAGGATTTTTTTATAATTCATTCCTAAGTAGCCAGATTACCAGCCATATGGACAAAGGATACTAGAGAAAGATTATTAAGATTATTAAAACAGATTATTTTTGCCATTGGAGTAGAAGTTGTGATCAGTGGGAAATGCTTGAGCCAGGCAACTAAGACAAGAGCTTTCATATTTTTACTTGCCCAGCCTAATCTCAGAGCTGCTGGTGGTTTCTTGAGCAGAGATGTGTAATTTTTCTACTGGGAAGTCTCTGGGTGTTTCCTGTTATCAAAGATGGGGAAAGGGATGTTCTCAAGACCTCAGATTTGCCCATACATCACTGTGTGCATGTATGGAAATTATTTGTGTGAGTCCTGTTTGCTCTGATAGAAACTTGTGTTGCAGGAAACACTTCTGGGAAGAGAGAGGGAATCTATTCTTTGCTTGCTCACCCTTTTGGAGAGATGATCTCCCTTCTTTCCCATCATCCATCACTATATGTGTGATGCCATAAGCTGGGACAGCTGACCCCAACTGACCAGAGGGACCTACAACAGACCCTACAACATCATACTCAGCATATAAATCTGGGGGAAGAAGTGGATAAAGTTGGGAGAGGTGGTGTTGTCTTTGCCTTTTCTGAAGTGTTATGTGTCATGGAACCTGGCTTTCCTGGAGGTGGCTGCCCACGGGAAGTGGAGAATGAATTCCTTGGTTTGCTTTGCTTTGCTTGCACAAGTGGCTTTCACATCACCTATTAAACTGTTTTTATCTCAACCCATGAGTTTTCTCACTTTTACCCTTCCAGTTCTCTCTCCCATCCCACTCCCATGAGCGAGTGGTGGCGTGGGGCTGAGTTGCCAGCTGGGGTTAAGCCATGGCAGAAGGCTCAGCCACAAGTCACTACACAGAGACTTGCAGAGCTACCAGGCACAGACGTTGTTATTTTTGGTATAAGTGTTCTTGTTTCAAGTTTTTTCAGGTGTGAAGTTTCCCTGTTCGACAGCCCATCAATCACAGAGGGGACACCATTAATAAATCTGTCCATGGTTCTCCCTTGAGCTTGAAGAAAGAAAAACTCCAACTGTTAACAATTATTATAGAAAATTAACTGCATGGCTTTAAAAAAAGTCTCATTGCAGGCTATTTTTGCATCACAAGAAGGAGCAGGGGGGAACCACCCTAAGATCTGCAATGATATGAATTTAAATTTCTTTGAAAAACCAGACATCTGACAAAAGTTTAATCCTGGAAGCAGAGGCAACTTCAATGGCTTCTCATACTGTTCTGTTGAACTCAGCTCCATTTGGTGACTGGACACTGCAGAATGGCATAATGGGAATCACCAGCATTTCATTGAAAGAGCCAGCAAGGCCTGCTGCAATTTTCTAGGGTCACCCCATAAAAAATGTTTCCCCATCCTTCCTGAACTTGTCACAACATTTTTTAGCCATGCTTAGTTATGTCTTTTAGAAAGCCTCTGTTCCCAGTTTCCTGACTGTCAGTAACGAAGAAGGTAAGTGATGGAGGGCTCCTTCCAACTCCTAGCAATCCATTCCAATGGCTAATTATCTTGACTGCCAGTGATTTGCAAGCTCTGACTGGTTTGAACCTTGGTGGCTTCAGCTGCCAGCAAAGGATGTCATTGTGTCTTTGCCTTCTGGATTAAAAAGTGCTTTATGCCATGTGAAGGAAGCACAGACTGTGATCCTGTCTGTGGTTCACGGGAAGCAGGAAGGGTATATCCATGGCTGGAAGTCCTGCCATCCCAGAGGCTGCCTTGGAGAACAGCAGGATCATGCAGGCTATTTGCTGGTATTTTTCATGTATTTATCCCTGCTCAAGGCCTGATCCATGTGCACACATCAGGGAGTTAAGATTAGAAACCCAGGAGCTGTTGTGTAAGAGGTGCAGTTCCCTCTGCCCAACACCATTTCTGAGCCACCACAGACTCCTCCTTTGCCCCCATAACCTTCTGGTCACCTCTGCACATGGCAGAGGTCTCACCTTTCCACCCATGTGCTTCTTAGGAGCTCATTGCAACCTTCCTGTGTCCCTGCTCCTCCCAAACCTTCCCGTGCAGTATTTTTTGCTTCTCTCTGTCTCTGCCAGAAGCTTTCTCTGTGCTGATGAACCCATGCGCAGCAGTAGGTTATATTCATTTGTCTTCTTCTCCAGCTCATTTATCACAATGAGTGCTCTCTTGTGGAGAATCCTGATAGAAAGTCCTCTTACTCTCCTGGTTGGCTGAAATACGGCATTTCAATCAGCTGATTGCTTATTACTGTGACCTTGCTGGCAAATCTAGGCAGCACCCAGAAGGGTGGGCATGGAGGTCTGCCTTTGTCACTCTTCTCATGTGGAAGAATGACAGCAGCATTTTCCTTTCTCTCCTACTGTCTGCTCTAAAGAGTTTTGCCTTGGCTTTTATTTTCACATTGTTTATTTTCCCCTGTAGAATCAAGTTAGTCCTGGTTGTGGAAAGGCTTGAACACCTCCAAGGATGGAGACCCCCCCACCTCTGGTGTCTTGTCCGAGTGCTGCACCACCTGCATGGTATGTAATTGTTTCCTGCTCTCCTACATGAACCTCCCAAGCCAGAGTTTGTGGATATTTCTCCATTTTACGTTGTGTGGCACTGATGAGAAGTGTTCTGGCCTTGTTGTCTTTCTAAACACCCCCAGTTAGCTGTAAGAAGCATTAGACCCCTGCTCAGAATCACAGAAACAAGTGACTTCTTTGAGTGCCTTCCACCTTAGCTTCTGTGAGTAGGAGACCCACCCTGAGTAACCATCCCAGCTGCCCATGGGCACTTGGACAGGGACATCTACAGAGCTGCTCCATGGTGTAAATGGGTGTGATTTGCCTGGATTTTTTCCAGCACAAGCGATGCCTGCTCATGTTTTGGTTTGTGTATGTGACACACTTTCCCTGCCGCAGCCACACCGAGAACCACGTCAGTCCTTACAAAGTACATGCTACTTGCAGGTTCAGGCTTGCAAACGCATGCATGGGTTTAACCTTAGGTATGGCAGTAGAAAGGATATTTGTACTATTCAACAGTACATCTCACCATGATATAAATGTGGACACTGTTCTTTAATACTTTCCCCTGCATCCATCCATTCAGCAGCAAAAGACCGAGTAGAGGAACATGATGCAGCCTGAGCTCTTCCCCATCACCAGTGAGAACAAATGGATTCCAGTAGCAAAGCATACCATGGCTTTATCATTCTCTTGACAGGTAATTTTCTCCCGGGTGAATATATCTGAGACTCCCAGAAAACACTTCTCAGTGGCTGGAATGAAGTTGTTTCACTCCTGGCAGCAAGGAATGAGCCTGGCAGTGGCACTGGCTTGTTGCTCTGTGTCTCTCTCTGAGCCCCACGCTCCTGAAAGCCTGGTGAGACTCTTTATTATCCCCCTATTATGTCAGGTGTCCTCACTTGCCTGCTATGACCATCAGGAATGTTATTTATCACAGGGTTTTTCCACCGACCTGTTGTAGGTCTTTCTCCGAGGCATTTCACACACCACTAGGAGATAACGTCCTCTCCCAAGAGTTTGCAGCAGAAAGGCTTATTCATCTGTAACCTCAGTTAAGTGCTGCCCCTCACTTGCTAGCAAAACCAAAATTCAGATGCAAGAAGGGCTGTGTTGTGCTACTGAATGCAGAAAAGCAGATACAGCCTGCACTGCAGGGAGAATCAACACCACGGGCTGAAATGAGCAGGTAGGGATGTACTGCAAAGAGAAAATTCAGCCAAGGACATAGGGGAATGGGCCTAGAGGGAAACTGGGGAAAGAAGGGGAGGCTCCAGCAGAAAATCTTGGGCTATACAGTAAAAACGTGGAAGATAACCTTTCCGGCTCTCACAGGACTATGAATGCAAGTAGGCTACCATCACAGGCTCTCCAGAAGGCTTCAAGTCTCCCCAAAAGGACTAAAAATCCCAGCATCTCAAGTCAGGGCAGAGAAGTGGTCCTGCAGGGGCACCTGCAGAGCCGTTCAGCCTCTGTGTCAGTACTGTATCAAAGCAAGGGCTTGAGCTCCATCTCTGGGTTTGCCTGCTCAGGAGGAACCCAAACAACAAACAAGATGGTTTAACATGGTGATATTTCCCAGAGGAAGTGTGTTTTGCTGAGGAAAAATGCTTAGTTTTTCTCTCTCTCTTCCTGCCTTCTCACCCCCTCCAGCTCTTTTAGTTTTCAGCCAGACCAATTCCTTAAACTGACACAAATTCTCAAGGAGGCACAAGGAAGGCAACAGGAATACACAGAACTGTAGTATGGGAACAGAGTAGAGCACAGCAATGCTGCTAAAAGGAGGCTTCAGCTGGGGCAGAACCCTCTCCTGAACTGGTGAATGATCATAGAAAAGACAAAATTGTTTGTTGGACCTTGTTCATTTTAAGTTTTTCCCCTGGGATTTCAGTAAACCTCTTTTGGATTCAGGATCTTGTATACTGGAAAATCATTATTTGCAGTGGAGCTGAAATGCTGGAGCTGTGCAGACCTCACCAGGTGCTAGTGAAGCCTCATCCTGCCACTTCCAACTCAGGGGCCCAGGAAACCCAGCCCTCTGGTTTGTCATCTCACTTGCCTCTCTGTATCTCTCTTCAATCAGTCCAACTGGGTCTGACAGTGTTGGAAAGCCTTCCTCCCTCCTGGCCTTCGTGGGTCAGTGCCCGAGTCTCAGACCTGCTAGTAATGAGCATTATGAAGGCATAATGAGCTGGAAAGAGAGGAAGAAATGGAGAAGTTCCTCCAGACATTTTAGGGATTTATTGCTCTTTTTTATTTGGTTTTGGTTGGTTTGTTTTTGATTTTTTTTTTCCTATAGCTGCGATCAAGACTTGCAAATGTTCCTTTTTTGGGGGAGATGTTTTGCCACCTTATAGCCTGCTCCACTGGTTCCCTTGCTGCCCTTTGGAAGATTTAATCTCTATTAAAATAAAGGAGTCTTGAGCAATTGAATGGTCTGAATTTCACCACCTGAGTGAAGCCACCAAATTGACTCACTAAATACTGGGATGCAGGTTGCTCTCTGAAAGAGTCAAAGAATGGCAAGCATACTTTTGGTGCCATGGTTCATGTCCTAGGAAAACAGAGAGAAAAAATTATGCTGGGGACACCTTGTCAAGTTATTGCTCCTCAGGGCTGCAGGGAGCATGAGGTGCAGAAAGCATCCTGTGGTTGCTACAGGTCCCTCCTCCTTTGCAACAGCCTTGTGTGGGTGCTGGTGGTCACTGTGTAAGGCTGGGGGAATACTTCTTCCAGCTGGGAATATTTATTTTTAGACATGAATCAGCCTCCTTTGGCTCTGGTTTGCCAGTGTGGCCCAGAAACCTGCACCTGGTCCCTGTTGGACCCCTTGTCCTGCACAAGTTCTTGACTCACAGTCACTGAGCCATGCAGCAACCCTGTTTTAGTTTTGGTTTTAGTGGAATCCAAAACCACCACTGTCTTTCTTTTCCATGTGTAAAAACTGCCTGAGGCAGACTGCAAAGGGAGGAAGGCTGGGCTGTGTTTCCCTGGCCAGCTGTACTGGCTGTGCCAAGCTTTGGTAGCAGGGGGGCTACAGGGGTGTCTTCTGACAGAAGCTGCCAGAAGCTTCCTCCATGTCCAGCAGAGCCAATCCCTGGTGGCTCCAGAAGATGGACGTGCTGCTGGCCAAGGCTGGGCCAATTAGAAGTGGTGGCAACGCCTCAGTGATAATGGATTTGAGAAGAAAGAAAAGAAGTTATTGTGCAGTTGTAATTGTGGCCAGAGAAGAGCAGAGTCAGAATGTGTGAGATAAACAACTCTGCAGAGACCGAGGTCAGTGGAGGAAGAGGGGCAGGACGTTCTTCAGGCACCAGAGCTGGGATTCCTCTGCAGGTCATGGTGAGGACCATGGTGAAGCAGCTGTGCCCCTGCAGCCTGTGGAGGAGACCCATGTGGGAGCAGGTGGATGCCTGACAGGAGGCTGTGAGCCCTTGGGAGACCCATGAAGAGAGAAGCCCACCCTGGAGCAGCCTGTCCTTGATGGAAGAATGGCCCACACTGCAGCAGTTTGAGGGGGATGGACTCATGCTGGAGAAGTTTATGGAGAACTGTTGCTTGTGAGATGGTCTCATGTTGGAAAAGTTCATGGAGAACTGTCTCCTGTTGGAGGGACCTCACAGTGCTGCAGGGGAATGACTCCTCTCCCTGAGCATCAGGAGAAACCACAGGTGATGAAGTGGCCATCACACCACTCTGTGTCCCCCTGTGCCGCTGGGGTAGGAGGTGGAGCTGGGAAAGAGGGATCCGTGGAGAAGATGTTTTCTTTTACTTCTCATGATCTTATTTTGTTAGCAATAAATTCAGTTGATATCTCTAATTCAAGCCTGTTTTGCCCATGAGGGTGTTTGGTGAATGATCTCTCCCGGTCCTTATCTCATGAACCCTCTGTTATAGTTTCTCTCCCCTGTCCAGCTGCGGAGCGCAGTTGGAGAGAGGCTTGGGTGGGTGTCTGACATCTGGGCAGTGTCAGCTCACTATACCAGCACAGGGCCAGCTGCCAGGGTTTGCTACCTTGGTGATGGAGGGAATGCTGAATGGGGGGAATGATGCCCAAGGGAGCAGCTGAGGGAAAGGCAGTCTGTTCCTCTTTGCAAGTCCCAGCTGAGCTGGGCAAGTGATGCTGGTGTGTTGATGGTCTGGAGGAGCTCAGTGAGGGGGGCAGGTTGGGCTGCAGCACCAATCCCCTGCTCTGTGCACCCCTCTCCCAGGCCTCCCCGAGCCCCTGCTCCCCAGAACACAGCCCCAGCCTTGCGAGCCTGGCAGCTCTGCTCAATTTGAGCAGACCTGTTTAAAATTCAGCTGGGAGATGGGCTCCGGCTTGTTACAATGCCGTTGCTGGAAATAGAGTCATCACTGGAGACTATTCCTTTTTACAACTTTAGGTGTATAGATTTCCTCTCGATTCAATTTATTTTTATATAGTGTCTTTAATACACTGTCTCTCCAAACGCTTTAGCAGATAGAATTGAAATAATGAGATAACGCTTTGCAGGAGCGTGTGCAGCCGCTCTCAGACAGGCAGCGGGGTAAAGCAATAGATGGAGATGGAGCAGAGAGTGCAAGGTGGAGGCTGCATCACTTGGAAGCAGCAGTAATATGAGCAACCATTCAGGCAGACTATTTATGGTGAGCACAAGGGCTGATGGATATGAAGAAAAGCAAGTCGGCAGGTGTGATCGAAAAAGGAGGAATTAAGGAGTAATTTCGATGGAAGAAAGATGGCTCTAAGAGGGAATGAGTTCGAGGGAGGGATGTTCTCAGCCAAATGGATCAAAGGCAGTGAGAGCAAGCCTTGATTCTCTCTGTTCATCAGGAATGGAAGTCTTGTTTGCTCCTCCATCACCACAACATAAAACAGAGATGGAGATGGTGTAGGTACTGCAGCTCCACTCCACACAAGTGCTGAAATTGCTGCATTGCCCTATTGACTTGCCTGGAAATGGCCAAATGTGCAAAGATGCAAATACACCCAGCTGGATATTTCTCTCTGAGCCTGTTTTCAACAGCTAATGTTGGTATGAGGAGTGCAAAAGGTTTTAGAGGAGAAGAACCAGCCAGAAGGAGAAACTGTTTCAGTCTTATTAACACAGGAGTGACAGGACAGACTGTGACAGGACAGGTGTTGGTTAAAAATAAACATAAACACAAAACTCTTTGGTGAAAAATGTAAACAAAATTGAAAAGGAGTATTAATTTCATCCACCTCGTGTCACTTTTACTCAGCAGGAAAGAGCAGCATGAGAAATTGCAGCACTTTTTGTTTTCATTACAGTTTGGGCTGGCAAGGAAAATGAAATCATCGGTTTTCCTGTAAAAGGGACACTCCTGTCACCTCAGCCACAGTGAGTGATGGGAGAAAAGTTGAAAATCATTCTTGGACTGGGATTTCTGGGCATAACCAGTGATGACTGAACCCAAGGGTAGTTTCGCTGGGACTTAAGGGATAAATTTTGACTGACAGTGAAAGCTGTGAGCAGTCAGAGGCTGCTACTCAGAGATCAGGCAAGAAGACGGAGCAAGCTCATGACACTCTGTGGTACCAGATGGGTTCAAACCTCACCCAGAAAGGAGCAGGGACCAGGGGGTTGATGAACACAACTGGTTTGCACAGAGACAATATCACCATGCTGCTGTAGATATAGGCCTAGGGGATTGAATTATTGATGGTGCAACCCAGGGTGACTCCACTGTCGAATTTTTTGGGAAGCCCCTACTCTCTCACATGCTGGCTAGGTTCCCTTCCCAACACCCCCCTCACTTCACAGGACCCAGCTGTCTTTCCTCTGTACTTGGTGGCTCCCAATGGCTCCTACCGGGATGTTGGTGGATGGATGGATGGATGGCGGGATGGATGGATGGATGGACGGACGGACGGACGGACGGACGGACGGACGGACGGACGGACGGACGGACGGACGGACGGACGGACGGACGGACGGACGGACGGACGGACGGACGGACGGACGGACGGACGGACGGACGGACGGACGGACGGACGGACGGACGGACGGACGGACGGACGGACGGACGGACGGACGGACGGACGGACGGACGGACGGACGGACGGACGGACGGACGGACGGACGGACGGACGGACGGACGGACGGACGGACGGACGGACGGACGGACGGACGGACGGACGGACGGACGGACGGATGGATGGTGGAGGGGTGGGTGGATGGATGGACGGATGGAAGCTGCTCACCTGGCCCTGCCTCTGTCCTGTCTGGAGGAGGCTGCCCAATCCCTGAGCTGTTCCGAGGGATGGAGAGGGAGGGGAGGGAGAACTGCTGGCAGGGAGAGGACAGGTGACCCAGGGCATTGCCTGTTGAAGCTCTGCTGCTGCATCATCGCTGTGGGAGTGATGGGTGCCAGGAGTCCAGCGGCTTGGCACAGCAGGGAGCAAACCATTACGGATCAGTGGGATTATAACTGGGGCCTGCCAGTGGAAAGTGTCAGGGGAAGACTGTGGGGAGATGGCAGGGACTGCTCCTCTTCCAGGGCCTGTGGGAGAAGAGCTTAGGAATGTTCCCTATTTGCCAGCTACTTCTCCTTTTCCAGAACTGCCACTAAAAGCTCAGCAAACACCTTTTATTTGCTCTGAAGACACCAGTGTTTTATGTAATGTGAAGGTGAAGAGGACATTTCCTGCACATGAATTCCAACGTGGACCCCCATTTCTCAGTGGTCTTCAAAATCTGAAATAGTTTTATCCTTGCAGAGGATGGGTGGCAGCTCTGAAAGCAGACCTGAGCCAAGCTGGGGGTGTTGGGATGTAGGGTTCTGATTTGGAAATAAAGGAAAAGGTACAGAAATGTGAATTTTGATTATGTTTCATTTAATGAGTTTTGAAAAGATTTGGAGCTGAATTAAAAGTAACAAAAAGCCAGGGAGATGAATGACCCTTATATCAAATTCAATTGGCTTTTGTGCAATTTGTTGCATAGAGAAGCCTCGTTAATACATTTTGCAGGTGGTTGGGTCATTTGTCATCAGAATCGCACTTTATGGAAAGCCACTTTCCTCCCTCTTCCTCCCTCTTTGTTATTTTGCTTTGAAATGAGTTTCCCTGGGTCCTGTCTGTTGGCAGGAGCTGAATTGGCTTCAGAGGAGCCACAGGGTTCATGGAAAAAAAGAATCTGGCCTGTTATTTTCTATATATTTATAAGTTATTGTTATATAACATGTTCTACAGTTAATATCCCAAGTATATGTAGCCATAGCCCTCATCCATTAGAAAAAGCCCTGCCCTGTATTATAGTTAATAATATTTATTGTTTCCTTTTGTTTTTCTTAAGAGCCAGGGCAGCTTCCCTCTCCAGAGGGAAGAAAGGCTGAAAAAAACCCCAAACCAAACACAAAAAGCTTATTTTGTTTGCATTTTCCTAATTTGCTTTTCTCTGGCTCAGACATGTGTTGCCTATAAGCTATTAAAACTCCTTCTCCAGGGTTATTCTCCCCCCTCCATTCCCCATCTGATATTCACAACTTCATTCTGCCTGGATCAATGACTGCAAATTTGCTTTATGACAACTTGAACAAACCCATGATGGATCAGAAAGGACCTCAAAGTAGGCTGAAGCCTACTCAAGTCAAGAGCACCAGACACGTTTGTTAAAGACCTCATTGGCCTCTGATCCTTGGGTTGCTGCAGTATTGATTTGCAGGGTCTGAGCTCAATTGTGCTGGAAGTCGAGTCACATGGAGTCGCATGCTCGTGGGGGAGACGGGAGCTTTATAATGGGAACGGATCGATGGGGAATGATTTAGCACAGAGGGAGCTGGAGGCTTGGCAGGAAAGTTAAGCAATAATCGAGTTCGGGGCTCAGAGCTGTCTCAGGCTGGCGTGCTGCCTGTCTCAGGCTGTGTGCAGGGCTCAGGGGCTGCTGCGCCCGGCCGTGCGCCGAGGGCTGGCCCCAGATCTGCTGGGTCTGTGCGGGGAGTCACAGAGCTGGTACTGTGAGTATTTTGCTTCCACAACACTCTCTGTGTTCAAAAGAAACCAAATTGGACCCTCAGATGCTGTGCACCAGGACCTGGTGGTGTTAGAGTGCTGCAGCTCCAGGCTAAACCCCTAAGCATCTCTAAGCAGGCAGAAGAGTCGCTTACGGGTTTAGGAAATGAATGAGGAGCACATTTTGTGCAGCCTTGTAAATGTGGGGTTCATTTTTAAACTGTGACTTTCTTGTAAACAGAAAGGTTTTCCATTCTCTAACCTCTGCTCCATCAGTACGGATGGGGAATGAGGGGCACTTGGGCAGGGATGGGCTGTCTGCTCTGTGCCAACATGCAGCATTTTGGGGCCCAGGTCTATATTTGAGTTACCCCACATGATATAAACACAAAAATCCAAGCAATTCCACTAAAAAGAAAAGAGACAGGTCCAACTTACATTTCCCTCTCTGCATGACTCAGTTTACCTCAGTGATGTGTAAGTAAAGACCTGCTTTGAGATGCAGGTGGCACGTCTATAGTGCTTCCATGTATGACACACACAGGTTGATTTTCTAAAGAAAAACAGGTTTATGTCTAAGGTGGCTGAGCAAATGACCTCAAGGAGCCTTTCTTTTATTTCTGAGCCCTCAGGTCATCAGCAGTGAGGCTCTGCCTGATCTGTGGTGGCAGATCTGACCTCATTTACGTCCTAAAGGTTTCATGGAGTGGGCAGTTGTCAGAGATGGAGCTCGAGGGGTAAAATCCAGCCATCATCCCAGCAAAGTTCTTCCTCTTCTGACTCATTTTTAGGGGTGTTGAGGTGCCCCAGTTCCAGCCATGAGCCAGGATTTTCTCATACAGGGGTTCTGGCACAGCACAAAACTCCTGGGTGGAGAGAGAGATGAAATGTGCAATAAGAGCAGAAAAGAGGCTTTTCCTGCTCAGCTCAAGTGCAGGTAATTTCCTTCTCCTGTGAGAAAACTGGGCCTGGATCTAATAATTAAAGCTATATTCCCTAATAGCAGTCCCTCTGCAGCCTGTGCTGCTGCCTGCAGGCACTGAGACGGACTGGGAGGACAGACTGGGACTTCTCCAAAGGGATGGTATGTGCACAACTGCTTTCCTGCAGCAGAGTGTGTGTGGGGGGTGTGTCAGGCGAGCTGGACAGAAGCAGATGAATACTGATATTTTGGGCTTTCTCCCTTTCCCACCCCATTCCTGCTCACCACCACCCCTGCCATCCATGCTGTGCAGTGTTGTTAACCCTGTAAAAGGGTCCAGCGTGGCTGAGGGCTCTCCATCCTTGGAGACACTCAAAACTCACCTGGACAAGGCTCTGAGCAACCTGATATAATGCTGAAGTTGGATCTAACCTCAGAGTGGTCCCTGTTTGCAGCAGGAGGCTGAACTGGAGGCTGGACAAGTCCACCCCCATCTAAATTATTGTTATCCTATCAATCTGTCCCTGAAGCTTGGTTTGATTGTTTCAGATCCTTCTGCTCCAACTGGAAAGACTGGCTCAAGGTATTTCTGTTTGTGAAAAGGTTCCTCTTTCCCAGTCTGCAGATATTCATGATCACTTCCCAGCTACTGTGTCTCAACCACACCTACCCCTCATGTGTATGGGTGGATGGGTCTGGCAGCAACAAGGTGAATCTCCCTAACCTGGCAGAAAAGACTGACAACACAAGCTGGCTCAAAGCCCAAGGAACTCTAAACAAAAACAGCTTGCCTAGATTTCTTTAGACCTTGTGTTCAATTTTCAGATGTTTAATTCTAAGTGAGGCTGAGCCCTCTGTGCCCACTTTTCCCACAGTTTACACCACAAATACACGTATTTCCCTTGTGCATGACTCCTGACAGTATTTCTTTGAGGGCCTTTCCCTTTCCTGGGTAAACAACTTGTCCCATGCCACTGATGCTAAGGGGCTGCTGGTGTTAGCGTGGAGAACACGTAGTCACAGCATAGCTTGATTATATGCAGGTGCTTTTATTGAAGAGCTCTGGGAGTCAGGGGTACAGACCCAAATCAGGCTCCGACATGAATTCGAAATGAACATGCTTTTATACTCTTTTTGTTTTATAACCACATGTTAATTATTAGACTGATATTGTCCTATTGTATACATTGATTCTACCTAAGCATGAATTACATTAAGCCCCCCCAAACACTGCTTCTCATGATTCTTATCATTTCTGATGATTCTTGTTATGATTAAACAATAAAACAATCATTACATTTATCATATGATGATTACACAGATGCAATTCAAACAAAGCTCAGCTTCCATTCCAGAACCTACTGGCTCTGGTTCCCTTTCTAGTTCTAACTTTTCTTTCCATTCCCAGACCCAACCTTTTTCCATTTTCCCCCCGGATCTATTCCCATGATTTTAGAAGCATTTTAACCCTATGTTATCACTGGTAATGAACGCCGCCTGCGAGAGCAGGTCGAGGGATCCGGGTAAGTGCAATTTAGCAAATCTTTGCTTGAAAACTCACAATATTTTGGGGGGGAAAAAAAGAGAGAGCAGTGTCTTAGCGCAGTGACAGCTAGGTGCAGCTGGTGCTCTGAAATCTTTGCGCAGAGGTGGGAAGAGGCAGCCAGGTTTCACGCGGACGGGCAGATTAGGAAGTGTGGGGATTAGCAGGGAGTAATTACAGTGCCTCCACTGTATATTAAGTGTGTGAAACAATATACAGGCACTCAGCACACGGCAGGCATTATGGCTGGGTGTCATAGTTGACGTTTTTAATATCCATTATTCAAAAATTGATTCCATGCCTGACTATCAAGCTGCATCCAGCTATAATATGGGTGTAGCACCACACAACAGCACTGTCATCTGCTAAGAGCTTTACAAACATTAGCTGATTCTGCCTACCCTCTCCATCAGAGACAGGTAAGGGCTGCTGGCTCTGACTGTCTGAATCCCCAGGGAGGGCTGGGATTAGATGAAGGTGTTCTGGGGAAGCTGCTGTAGATGATGAGGCCAAAGCAGCCACGGGCATTCAGGGGTGAGCAGCACAGAGGGTGGCCATAACTTGGACTAACCCCCAAATTCCTCCAAACCCACAGAAAAACACTTCCAGTACTCAGACATGCTAAAAAATAGGACCTATAAGAAATCCTGTGTTTTGTACTCTTTTTTTTTTTTTTTAAGCATTTTTAGGGAAGTTTTTAGTTTTGACATTTTGCAAGAATCTCTAAGAAAGGTTTTCATCTGGAAAACCTTTTCTACCTATCTTTGTTCACTTTTTTCACTTTGGCCCTCAGGAAAAGAAGAAGCAAGAGCAAAAAAGGTAGGGAAGCCAACAAGGAAATGATGTGGGTGGGTGGAGACCCAACAAGAGAAAAAAGATTTTTCTTGTTTTAGTGGAAAAAAATGCACATTGTCAAAAAGATGATTTTTTTTTTTTTGCTATTGAAATTACCTGATTTAGAAACTAAAAAAAGCTTTTTTTCTCTACTGAAAACACCCACAAGTCAGAAGATGAACTGATTTGTGCTTCCTAAGTGAAGGCAGCAGTGTTATATTAGAGAGCCTAGCTGATTTTTGGTGGGTCCACATCTCCTTGACGGCTGTTGACAACCCAGATTTCATCTTGCTCTTCCGCCCCGACTTGACTCCAGGAATTTCCATTCCCAAACCTCTTTAGGCAAATCCTCTCTGAAGATTACCTACATTATCTGCTTCTCCCTGGAGACAGCTTCCTCTCCTTTGCTATCAATTAACAACAGCTCTCACCAACCCCTCGGTTTAATTGCACCATCTTTAAAAGCAGCCCTGACGTTGATGTGCCTTTTCCTCCTATTTTAGTTTCTCCCTCTGAATTATTCTGTTGCTTCTGACTGCAAACACCAGCACTGAAATCCTGGGGGATTAATGGACTCCTGCCCTCCTCTCTTGGCTCTGGGAGCCTCCTCCCCACACACGAGCCAGCACCTCACCTGAGGGCACGAGGTCTCCATGGTTTGTATCTCAAACTCAAGCAGTCTCAGGAAACCAAAGGGGGTGACTGTGTGGAAAAGCTGTTTTCCAGGTTGTGTAGTCCTCTCTGCTGGGGATGTATCTGGAGGTTGTGTACAAAGTGTAGGTCTGTGTGGAGGGTAGGCTCTGACTTACCCCGACAATCTGCACCGAGGCTGTAAATGTGAAATGCAGAGCCAGTCAAGGATCAGGTGGGATCTCAATCGCAACAGCAACAAAAGAAAATGCAGTGCAGACTCTCCATAACTTGATTGTACCAAAACCAGGGTCAAACTGCCCCTTGTGTGCTCCTGTTCCCTTCCTACGTTGCCTCTCTCTCCTTTTGGAGCTGCTTGTGCCGCAGGAAGGTTGGGAGTGAATTTTGCTCAAAAACTTGGGTACCTCAGCCTTTCCAAGGCACATTTTTTTCCCTGAAAGGATGGTTTTCCAATGGGAAAAACCAATTGGCTTTGATGAAAACCCCCTATATCTGCCTGGTTCAAGCACAGTGAGGAGTGAGTGCCCTGCTCCTGTGGATATCTGAGGCTTGATGTCTCTTTCCAGCTGCTGGCTGCTCCACGTGCAGTGTAAAGCTGGAAGGTGAGGACAGGGCCCCCCACACCCACCAGTGCACCCCAGCTCCTGCTCCAGTGCATGCACCTCCAGTATTGCAAAGAAACACACATGTGCCCTTGGGTCCAGACTCGTCTGAAGGTTAAAAATAACACAAAGGTGCTTAGAAAAGTAAAAAAAAAAAAAAAAATAGAAATTAAACCACCCCCACACTTGAAAGAAACCTACCCCTTTAAGAAAGGATTGAACGTAATCTATTTCCAGCGTACGAGAGATCGGCTAAGGATTGCTGGGACATTTTCACTGACACAAATCTACATAATCGTTTTAAACTTCTCACCATTTCTTCCGATTATTCTCTTTCTGTCACTTTAGGAAGCTCTAAAACTGATTTTCTCTCCGTAATCTTCCAGTATTGCTTAGCACCCAAATCTCTAATATTTTAAGAAGATTATTTCATTTATAATTGATTGAGTGTATTTGCCAGTTTGCTACTTCAAAGATGTTGTGCTTTAAGGGGTTCAGGTAGAGCATTACTAAGTTTCCACCCCTTACCCCCCATCCAAAAAAAAAGAGGCAGAAAAATTTTGCATCCTGCCTGACACTTGATTTTTTTTTTTTTAAATATTACTGGTATTATTTACATTGTCAGCGTGATGAATAGCTAAAATAAGGCATCTCCAGAGATGAAAGGCAAATCGAGCTGTCTCCAGCTGCAGGCTCAGGCCATGGTTTCCTTTGCAGGGAGCAGTGTGATGAGCAGTGGTTGCAGGCAGCTGGCTCCAGCAGCACCCCACGTCCCTGTGCACCAGCCTTCCCTCCCAGGGCCTGCCTGCCCACCTCGCTGTTCTCACTGCCAAAGGGACTGGAGAACTGGTAGCAGTTAAAAGAGCTTTATTTTTACTTTTTGCCTCTCGATGGACAGCGTGTTTTCCAGCCGTATCTGCTCCCTGGGGTTGTTTTTGGCATCGAGACGGAATGCACAACACGGTGGTGAAGAAAGGGGCAGGAGAAATGGGTGTGGGTAAAGGGAACTCCTGAAACTTGTTGCTGCTGGGAGTTGTCTTCATCCAGCTCAGGACTGGGCCACGGCAGCTGCCGCCTGTGGGCGAATGGCCTCCATCACTCAGTGCTGGATGTGGCCTCGTGGAGTGCTGAGAAAGGGGTTGAGGGAGGGGAGAAGGGTGCAAGAGGTAATATTTACTGAGGGCAAAGGCAGCAGCACATCTGCAAGCAGAGTTGTGGAGGGAGAGAGCCCCTTTAATGCACTGCCACTCCCCACCACATAACCAAGAAACCTCAGAACTAAGGGGGAGATTTCCCCACTCCCAGCCCTGCTCCGCTCTTCATTCTTTGTCACCTGTGAACTAGTGAGGAGATGCATGGCACAATGCTCAAAGGAAAGCTCTGAGCCCTCTTTTAGGGCTGGCAGAGACTTAGTGATGCTCTGTCACAGTCATTTCGGAACAGAGCAGCTATCAACTAACAAGAATGAATTTCAAGGCTGATCACCTGCAAGCCAGGGATAATGGGAGGTCTGCACAATCAAACACGTCTCCTGTTATAGTAAAACAAGCAACACTTGAAAAAGACATGGAAACAGGCTTCTTTAAATCCAATTCAGGGATTTGGAATCCCCACTAAACGCTTAATTAATTTTTGATTAGCTGAGAACCCATTAAACAGACTGATTCTTCTAGCTTTATAAGTAACGGCAGCATGCTGCTTTAATTAAATTAATACTAAGAGATGTTCATTTTCAAATCCTTATGTTGGTTATTTGAGAAAAAACCATTTCATTCCCTTCCCTAAGAGGTTTACCATATTCTTTTATCCCAATGCAGTATCTCTTCCCATTCTGTTTGTGTTGCCCTTGGTTTGCCTGGAGGCAGGATCTGTCATGGCCCTGAATTTGTTCTGCCCAAGGGACATGGGGGTGTCCCAGAAGCTTAGGACCAAGAACCTCATATTCCTGTAGGGGTTCACCATATGGGTATGAACAGTCTGAGTGTTTGGGGTCTCACAGCCACTCTTCTCATGGAGCTACCACTGGCTATTTCCTATGTCAGGTGCTGGACATAAATCCTGATCCTTCTTCCACAACAGAGCAGGTGTGAATTATCACCTCCTCTTTTGAGGGTCAGAGCCATGCCAGATCTCTGCTGTGACTACACTGTGTATCAGAGAACATGCCATGGCTTGTTCACTCCTGGCTTTCAAACCCCTATAGGTTTCTCTGTTTCCCAGTGGAAGGCAGAGTTGCTGTCTTGGCCACCCTTGGCTTCTTCCCCAGTGACCCATACTTTCCTGTGTGTGCTGGATTCTCTGGTGATGGGAGGGATGCAGTCAGGCCTTGGGCCTTTCCTTGATGATGGAGATGTGAAATGGACAAAGGTAACACTGGGTGTGATTAGGGAAGGAACATGGACTCACTCTTAGAGCAACTCTTTGTACAGAAGGATTCAAAACCCCCCCTCTGCCTTTTCTTCCACCCCCAGCAAGATCTGAAATTGAAATTGCAGCCTTCTCCCAGTGCCATAATGGGTGAAAAACTCCTCCCTGCTCATTTCAGGGCCAGCATGTTAAAATTTGCAGCTTGGGGCTCTCCTTGCTTTAGTCCTGGGTTCTGCCCAAACCTCTGAGCCATCTTCCAGTCTGAGACCAGTGTGAGCCTCTGAGGTCCTTGCCTGTGCTGAGCAGGGTCCATGAGCACCCAGGGAATTTCCATATCTATTTATTTATGCAGATGCACTGTGCCCAGCTCAGAGACCTGGCAGCCACACGAGTCTCGTGTGACGACATCGCTTCCATGACGCTACTGAACAGCTTTACATTGATTATGATCCCATAAATGGGAATCCGTTCCTGTCGTCTGAGGGCTGGGATTATTTTCTTCCTTTTTAAGCTTCTTCCATTTGGCAGAAGAAGAAGAACTTTTGCAAAAGTGGCTCATAAGAACCCACTGCTTGGATGAACCACTTGGGAGTAACACCAGGCTCAGTACAGGTGTGATTTTCCTCACACCATCTCCGTGTTGTTTTGGCTTGATGTCCATCCATCCCTCACTCCATTTGCTCTGGGCATGTCTGGATTAAGCAGAGAACCTGTTTCAGTCCTTGCTCTGTTTGTCCCAACAAATGAAGGGTGAAACTGGGCTTTCAAGCCACCAGTGACCCCTTCACTACTGCCTCGCAGAGCCTGGATGTCACCTAGGTCCCAACTGCAAAAACATGCCGGGGTGGTCCCCAAGGATTTAATCAGCTAATGCTGCCATTACACAGCATCTGGAGAGGGGAGCCTGGAGAGCAGCCCAGCCCCTCATACCTTCACCCTCCTGCTAAGCTCCCCTTGCCTCCCCTCTCCCCACTGCCCACTCCTTGTTAGGAGCTGTCGGAGGCAGCTGGCTGCTCGTGCATTAAATTAGCAGATGTTGCTGCTACACAACATTAAGCACAACAATACTGTTAATGTGCCCTCCGGAGCCCTCTGTCCCCTCCTCACCGGGCCTCGCCAGACACAGCCTCTCCGGAGGCAGATTAATTTCAACTCTCTGGATCATAATAAATTAATTTTTATTAGAAAAGGCTGCAGGGGGGTGGGGGGGTTCGGGACTGATCTCCTGAGCTGAAGAGATTTAAGCCAGCTGTCGACTGTCTCCTGGCATTTGGGTTAGGAAGTAAATACAGAAGGAGGGGATTTTTACAAAACACACATCAGCCCTCCTTGCTGGGAGGAGTGTGAGGGAGGCTTGGAGGTAAGGGAGAAAAACCGGTGTTGTGGGGTTAACGCTGTACAGAGTCCAGCTCTAAACAAACTGGAGGGGGGATATTTCCTTTCTTACTCATGGGGAACACTTCCATCACGTTACCCTGACAACAACCCTCCCTAGATGCCAGGCTGTGAGGTCCCATAGCAAGTCCCCACACCCCCACAAGCCCTCCTTTGCTAAGCAGCCTCTTTCCCAAGAAGCTCGCTGGAATAGGATTTACCAGCTTTGCACTGCCACCACTTTCAGAGGAAGGTGACACGGTCCTGCCAGTCCCTGGAGCATCCCCACCCCGCCCTCAACACCTGCCCCGTGCCCAACCCAGCTTCCCAGTCACAGGCAGGCAGCAGGTCGCTGGGAGCTGACTCTGTAGCACCACGGAGTTTCTGAGCAGAGGAGATTTTGACGGTTCAGCCTCGTTGCCTTGGATGCTGAAGGCTCACAGCTCCTTTTGGCTTAAGTCGGGGCTGTCTGTACTCAGCACTTATGAAAATCAGCCCTGGGTCTTTGCTCAGATTAACCATCAGTGTGAGCACAGCGGCTGTGGGAAGCCCAGATCTTCATTTAGCAGTGGGGAGTGCGTTGCCCCTCATGGATTTGGAGGACGTGGGAGTTGGGCTCTGGCTGGCCATCCCTAGCTTCACTACCGAGCTGAAAACTTGGAGCTGGTAGTTTTAATATCACCCCAAATAATTGTTGAGGAATCTGGACTCTGGCAGGGTGGTGGGCAGGAGTGTGTTATCTATTAGTGCTGGGGTAAATGACAGTGACTTTTCCAGTGGTCATTTCAAAGGCCGATAAATGCAGCCAATCTCTGTGCAAGGGCTGACCTCTCTCAGCATCCTGTCTCCAGCTGTGGCCAGCAGTGAGCACTGATGAAGGAATGTCACACCACAAACTCACAGTGATCCTTCACCAGAACAGCCTCCCAAGCCCCAGATGTGTGGCTGAGGGACTTTCCAATGTAACCAAAATTAATTTATTTCCTTGATTGATTTCTCCATTTGCCTTTGATCATTCACAACATCCAGTGGTGAGAAGTTCTACAGACTAAACAGGCTTTATGTGAAAAATTATTTTTCCTTTTCCAGCTGGTCTGCAAGTTTCAGCTGCTGCATTCCAGTTCTTCTAGAAGGAGAAATGGTAAACAGCTATTTTCTGTTTGCTTTTTTCTGTCCATTTAATCTTTATCACTTCCTAATCAATAATTTCTTTTCCAGAGATAAGAAAACGCTGTCACTGAACCTGTTTCCTATACAGACACCGTTCTGTGCTCTGTTGGTAGCTGGCTCAAACACTAATAAACCTCCTGGATGTTCAACTGGTCTCTGCTGCTTTGATGAAAAATTCTCTATTTTTGGTTGTGTAACTGTGGAGTTATCCTGCAGTTCAACCTGTCCTACTCACCTGTATTTTTCTTCCCCATCATGACATGACCTAGGTGAATAATTACTCATGGTTATGGAGAAGGGTTAATTTTAATCTGTAGGACCTTAATTTCTTGATTCCCAGCCCATACGTGGTGGAGAACTGCAGCAAGGCAAAGAGGGGGAAGCAGCTTTCACTGCAGAAATGATGAAAGCACAGCTCTAAAGCCAGGGCTGGTGTTTGGGAGCGGTTTGGGCTGGAGCATGGATCTCCAGCCGAGGTGCTCCTGGATCAGGACACAGCAGTCCTTGAGCAAAGACCTGCCCCTGCACCTGCTGAAGCCTTTTGGAGCTGCTGGGGTGCATCATCTGTGTCCTCAGGCCCCGAGCACCTCGTTCACACCTTTACAGACACTGTGCCAACACCTGAAGCTGTCACCCCACATACTTAACCTGAACTTCCCTTTGATGCGAGGTCTTGGGGGAAAGCAAACCGGAGCGAGCTGAGTGCAGGGGAGGAAAGGAAAGTGGTGCTTGTGATAACACCAGATCAGGTTTCACTGAGTCCTTTTTCAAACACCAATTGAAAACCCCTCCCGCCACTTGACAAGTTTCCAAAATCCTCTTTCTTTCCAGGATCTACCCATGGCCCTTGAGCAGGGAGAAGAGGCAGTGAAATGAAAGACCTGTTTGCTCTGTGAAAGAGCTTGACAATGTGTTGAGAGAAAGTGATACTCACTGCCTTCAGAGCATTCAGAAAGGCGTCCATTTATCTCTCTCTTTTCTTTTTTTTTTTCACCCGTTCTTCTTCTAAGGAATCTCTGGTTGTAATCCCTCTCTGGGATTTTTCACAGTGGTTTGATAATGTTAATATTTATCCTGGCTCAGAGATGAACTGACAGCATTGTGTTCTCTCCTCTGTCGTTTTATCTCTGTACATCTATCAGGTGTTCTGTACGGCTTTAGCTTCATCAACACCCAGCTTGGTGCAGTGACAGGTAAAATCACCCTCCATCACCCTCCACCTCTCTCACCTCCGGTGGTTTGTTTTCTCTGTTTGTTTTTATTATCTTATTAAAAGTCTAAAGATTTTAAGTAAGTCTAGAAGCAGTTATAAGTGGTCAAGGTATTTGGGAGTTCTGAGCGTAATTCTTAGACTAGAACTTGCCCTGTATGAAAAAGCTGATTGTAGACTTTTGGCAGAAGGGTTGTGGGGACACAGAGGCAGATTTTTTTCTCCAAGATTTCAGTCCTGGAAGAAAAGGACCCATGAACTGGTGGCATTTTCTTCTACTGATGATCAGTGTTTTGGAGCCTGGCCATAGAGGTCAGTGAAGGGTTTGTGTCGCCCTTCGAAGAGATGCCTGCTGAATAACAACAGCCAGACTTAATTTGTCATGGAAAAAACCAAACTTTCTGTGGAAAAGGGCAACAGTAAAGTTTCTTTGTATGGAATTAAAGGCTGCCAACACTGGTTGAACATCTGTATTTACCTTAAAGCCTCCTGCCTGGGAGTCAGACGAGTTCAGAGAGATCCTGGTTTGCATTTGTGTAAAAATGAGTTTATCTATCTTGTGTGTGCCAAGTACAGCCAATAAACAAGTAAGAAGGTATCTAAACGAGCTTAAAAATTGTGTAACGGCTAAAGTAATCTTGCACTTGCTATGAAGAACCTGACTGAAAAATAGGGAATGTTTGCAGCTGGCTGCAGTTCCCCAGTGACCTCTACAGTATCAATAATCCACCCTTACAGAGGCATGAGGATGATGTGGGAGTGGGAAATGTCCCTGAAGCCACCCACAAGAGGATAGATACCCAAAGTAACTTATTTCACCTCAAACTTTATTGATGCAGGGAGTAACCTCAGTGGAGAGGTAATTTTATTACCAGCAAATAAAAAAAAATTTTGGAGATATTTTCTCTAATTTACTGCTGTAGGATTAGATCTAGCAATGTGTAAAATTGCATTGAACAGGTGGAGCACCAGTTTGTGTGGAGAATGATTTTACACACAAACACACCATCTTTCTAGGACCAAAGATTTTCTTCATCAGTTGTACTCTGTCCAGAACTGACCTCATTGTAGTCTTCCAAACATTCTCTTACTTGATAAGACTGACCTCACATCTCCTCCAAAGTGCTATTTCTTCTCTAAGGAAGCTACAGATTACATAATTTCATCATATTTTTATTCATCTCTCATCTTCAGTGGCAAAGGAGAAAGAGTTTGAAGAACATGGGAGCGTTATGAAGATTTTCCTACAGACAACACCAGGGGTAATCAAGACTGATAAAAGTTTTATTCCAAAAGCTGAACTCTTTCATCATCAGCTCCTAGGATTTTTCCTTCTTTCATATACAATCAGTTTTGAGTATCTATTTACCCCTGATTAAAAACCCCCATCCTCTGTTGATCACCAGGTTTCTACGGGAAAGGCAGGAAGTTCAGCAGTGTCTGCATTCATAAAACAAAGGGAATGTGAAACTACATTGTGGTTGCAGTGAGGTCAGATCCAGCAGCAACAATAAAGGTGTGGTGTGATCGCTAAGTGCTTATCATGGGAGCATCCAAATTCCCAGTGCTGGTGACTCCAAAGTCCCCCATTTTGGCAAGCTTTTAAGAGTATGCTTATCACAGTGATGTAAGAGTGAAAAACCTCAGATCAACCAAGAATTTTTTGTTATGTGAGGAGTTCACACTAAACACTGGCTTGTCATTGGATGACTGGTAATCATCACCAGTCATGTTAACAGAGACTCAGCTTATTTCCACACTCCCATCCCAAGCATGGATTCACACCTGATCTGCTTTTTTACACCGAATTTCTGCAAATTTCTGGCTGCAAGTATCCCACAGGCCATTGAGCTGGGTTTTCTCACAGTCTGGGCTGAGGTAGATTCTGGTCAAACTGAGCAAGCTGTTTTTGATGTGGCCACTCATTTCTCAATAGCACAAACTGTCAGAGTGGCTGAGCAGAACACCTGGAGATGTGAATACCCAGGGTGGTCCTGAGAAGCCTTTCTCTTTCTTCTGATCCAGGAGTACTGGATAAAGCCTTTCCAAGCTGAGACAGAAGAGAATCCTACCAGGAATATCAAAGGGAACAAATATTTAAGGAAGGCTGAAATATCAACAGCGCAAAGATCTTTTTTGTGATCTATGCTGAAAGCAGCAACCTGCCCACAAAATTCAAATCCTTGCAATCAATAGTGCACTGCAGACTCACAAATGCATGCTACTTCACATGTCAGCACACCCACCTGAGCGCTCTTTACCTCCCCATGAAATCATTGGGCCATGTAGCAGGGTACCACTCTCCACACAAATTCCACCAGGCTGTAGCAGGGTTGAGGCAGGAAATCACTGCTGCCAAACGGTGCCACAGCTGCAGCCACGCTAGTGAGTGCTAATCCTGCACTGCTCCAAAGGCAAGAAAAATACATATGTTAATGTCACAGCAGAAAATCCATGTGCTCATTAATGATAATTAATTAATGAATCCGTACGTTGTGCCCCAGACATGGCCACTTCACTGCCTTTGGAATTCCTCCCATCATCTGACCTGGCTCCTCTGAGTGAGCCTCCTCAGTTAAACCAAGGGAGCTTTTTCCAGTTCTTCCACTGGATCTGTAAAATATATGCAGATTTATACAGGCATGCACTAAATACTCTGGGGGGAAGGAGTAAAATAGGCATTAATCAGAAATACACATTTGGGCATAGTTTGGGGTTGGTTTTGAATGTTGTGTACCCATATATACAATTACTGTCTGTATGTATATATTATTGCTCTGTTTTAAACAACTGGATTGGATAGGATAAGAAGAAAAGAGGAAGAGGCAGGAGTTAAATACCTAAGAACACTAATGTTAGAGAACTGTGGCTAATTTGCAAACGGATACCACATGGAAACACGCTTCCTCTAATCTGTGTTGCTTTAAAAAGGGGAAAAAAAAAAAAGAGGAGGAGGAGGCTGGGGTTAGTAAGCTATCTGACAGTCTGAGCAGCTCATCTGCTTGCGGGGATTGGGTTGGGAGCAGATATTCCCAAGTGCCTTGAGTATCAAGTACATTGGATATGGCTTTTGATCAGAGGGGCAAAGTGCTGCCTTCCCTTCCCCGGGGTGGTTCCCACTGGAGGCAGGTACCTGCCGATGGAGCCAGGAGGGAGGGTTTGGTGGCAGTGAGAGGGACAGGGACAGCTCTGCATTGTGTGTTTACACCCGACCCTGGCCTTTCCCCTGCCTGTGTTCCTTGTAATTTCTGGAAATCAGAAATAAGCTGATGTGATTAGAGAAGAACAGATCTGGCTTAGTGCTCTTCAAGCTTAGAAAGGTGTTAAAGACTTGACAAATTACAAATACAGAACCAATAGAGATCCTAAATAAGTACGGTTACCTAATTCCTTTACACTGAGGGACAAAAATGAAGGGTGGCATTACCGTGATTGATGGACACATAGCAGCCTGGCCAGGGAGAAATAGCTGAGAGCTGAGGCATCAAAAACATTTTACACCCAGCCCAGTCTTGATCTGGCTAAGGAAGGGTGAGTTTTTGCTGGCTCTCAGCTTTGTTGATGGTTTGATACTGGTGACCCAGTGGAAACAGAGTTTTTGTGGCGTTGCTTCTCCTCAGGGAGGGGGCCAGGCTTGGTTTTCTTTAGGTTACACTTTTTCTTTGTCCTTTTTATTTTTTTTCCCTTTTTTTCAATGCAATCTCAAAGTCATCTTGCATTAATTAGCCGTCATCTTAACGACACTGTTGCATGTTAGACGAAGAGATCTCTGAATTCAAATAAGACTTGACCCTAAGAGGGACCAGCTCCCTGGCTTTTTCTTCTCATCTCCTTAAATCTAAAAATTGCTAAGTGATCTCTGAGGCTCAGGCTTTCCTCGGAGATTAGTGTAAGAAAAGCCCCAACATCTGCAAAAGTGACTGCTTTTGACAACCGTACAGATATCTTAAAGAGCAGGAATTTCCCTAATAAAACCCCTTAAAATAAGTCTTCTTAAGATTTCTTAATGCCACAGTGATCAGTTTGCATGTTTCAGAAATTCAAGAATTTTTTATCTGCTTTGGAAAGTTATGAAAAAAAAATGAAGCAGGTTTATTTAAAGGGGAGAAGTATTTGAGATGCAGGAGAGACGGGGTAGAAAAGCTTAGGAACTGGTGATAAAACCATAAATTGTATAGCTCAGGGAATTTGTGGACTGACTAAAAATGACAAAGCAAAGCAGCCCAAGTTGGTCATCAGAATAATAACAAAGAGGACTTTTACCAAGGGAAAATAAGAAAAAAAAAAAAAAGCACGTGGACCCTGTGGCATTCCATAGGCAATTTAAATAGCTTAATTCAGCATTGTTGTGATAGCCATATGCCTGATAGCCTGTGGGCCAGATCCTCTGCTGGTGTAAAGACGAGGCTTTTCCACCTATTCAGCAAAGCATCCCTGTTAAAGACAGCGTTTAGGCATCTGCTGAAATGTAAGTGGGTGCTTAGATCCCAGCAAAGACACCGGGAGCTCAGCACCCGAGGAAGCTGCTCTGGCACACGCAGATGTGGAAGTCAGTGTATCCTGCAGCAGGGACATGAGCCCCTCGCCCAGATTTGCCACGTATTTCTGAGCTCTTGGATGCTGGCACAGAAGGCTGGGCTGCCTGGGAGCTCCCAAAACACAGAGGGATGTTTCTGGGTGTCTCTGTAGGCTTCTGGGCTTGATCCTGCCTGCCTTTCCCGCCTGGAGTAAACACCTGGATCTGCAGCATGTGGCAGGACGAGGGGTAAGGAGATATTAGGGCTGTGTGTGCACAGTGGGATGGGCTGGGCTGGGCTGCTGATGCTTCCAGGGGTAAAAGTCATCCCTGTGCTATCCCTGCTCAGCAGACCTGCAGCAGGGCCAGTCGGGCTGGGCGTGGAGGAGCCCTCTAAGAGAGCTGTCAGCACCTGTGTGTGCAGGGCCTGCAGCCTCTGGTGACAGCATCCACACCAACATCCTGGAGGCTCATTCCTTGAGCTGAGTTTCAGTGAAAAGGTCCCACTGAGGGCGGGATTATCAGAAAATTTGCAGGGGATTTCCTCCCCCCCCCAACTTGTGGGTCTCCAATAGGGACAGAAATTTAGTTGTCTGAATTTCTGATGCCTTCCTGCTTGCCTGCTCACGTACTTCATCCCCATAAAAATGAGTAGGTTTCAGCACCGGATACTCCCATTTAACATTCTGTTTACTTCTGTTTTGATTTCATGTTCTAGAAAGATCCGAAGGAATCCAGACAAGATATGAGCATTCACCCTGGTGATTTGTGTAGCAGCAAGCAAGAAGGATAAAATGGAATTTTATCAGGGATAAACTATACAGGGATACAGATTTGACTTGCACAGAGAGGATGCTGATGATCTGTGTCTCCTGGTCCACAAGCCCATGACTGACACGGTGGAGGAACTATTGGGGTGCAGCACAGATTTTTGTGCAAGATGGATGGATGTAGGTCCAGGATATTTGTTGAGGATGTACCCCTTTCACCCCATGTGCTGTGGGATAGGGCAACATAAGGCAGCAGGAACCAACACGTGAAAGCCCACACAGTTATTTTTCCTCTTCCTTTCCCTTCATGGGACACTTTCCAGCTCTACTTCAGAGCAGAGGGACATGCTGGAATTACAGAATAACCCACTGAAACCAAGAAATCTGGTGCATGCCCAGCCCTAGCAAAGGTGGAGCAGGAAACAGATCAGGGATTAGAGCCACGAAGGGACATAGGTTCACAATTACCATGTTAAGCCCTTCAGTCCAGCTGTAAAGCCTCTGAACCACTACCCAGCTCCTGCTTGACCTTGGGTGCCCCTTAAATCTTTTTGGTGTGCTGGTTTGCAATGCTAAAATTCCCAGGTGCTGAGAGATGGGTTGCTCCTGGGAGCACCCCTGTCATGCCTTGGCTGAGCAGCTCAGTGCCCATTATCTGGTCCTTGAGGTGTTCTCAGCCTCCTCACCCATGAAGTCCAGCTAAGGAGGACTCCCAAAGACCCAAGCAAAGTACAAGACAGTGATGGTGGTGGCAAGGATCAGAGAGGGTGGTAGAAAACCTTGTGGCTGCCATTTTTGTCCTCTTTATTTGTGTGTCTTTGCTCTGGTCCAGCAAATCGGCAAACGGTTTTAGGAAGTGCTGTAGGTTAGAGCAGAAAATATTTCATTTGGAAGGGACCTGCAATGACCATTTAGTCCAACTGTCTGACCACTTCAGGGCTGACTAAAATTTAAAACAAATCCCAGAGTTAAGGTTATCTTAGAGCTGAGTACGTGAGTGTCTGTAGGTGGGAGATATTGGGTCAAATCCCCTCAGACAGGGGTGTAAATAAATACCTTGAGGAAGTGTAACATGTGGGAGTGTAACGTGATGTTGTGGGATCAACCTTAGGATTCTGAAATATTCACTTGGAAGCCTAATATTTTTTCTTACGAAATGTGAGGCTTTGGGGTTTGTTGTTTGTGTGAAACTGTTTTGGTTTGGCTGGTTTGTTTTTTTTTGTTTTGTTTTGTTTGGTTTGTTGGTTTTTTAAGAAGGAAACCAGGACATTTTGTTAATGGGAGCATCTCAGATTGCAAGCCTCAGAGGGGAAAAGCAGATCTGGCAAATTCACCTCTCAGCCTCTCTGTGTCTCAGTTTCTTCACCTGTCAAATGGGCACCAGATTGCTTAGACTGCCTCTTCCAATGTGCCCCTACACTGCAGGCTCCAACGTGACACAGGAGGTGCAAATTAAGACTCAGGTGTCTTATCCCTATGCAGCAGTATCAAAAATACTGCTCTGAGGGACAAAAATTGTGCCACCATAAGGAGAGTTTTATTTAGGACACTGCAGATCCGGATTTGCTGCCAGCAGCCTAAAACTAACAAGAACTTGGAGCGGAGAGAAAAAAAAAATCCTTTCTGGTTTTATATCTCAATCAGGAAGAACTGTCCTTTTTAATTCAAACGCCGGGGTCTAGAGTTGTTTTCCCTGCAGATGCCCCGTTGTATTGGGAATATCAGGAGCTGCCAATTGCAATAACAGCTTCTAATTCCAAATTAATTCAGTGTAAATGAACTGTCAAGAGAAGATTGATTTGTTTTGGTAATTGCCCTGATGCGGGCTGCTGGGTGACAGCGGGAAAGAGCAAAGAAGGGAGCCTTGGCAGGTCTGGCTGAGCCTAAGGGTGGATTGAGGAGACGGAGACCTAGCTGCAAATATCATCTGTCAGGACCACTGCTGAGCACGATGCTTTTTCCCAGCCTTCAACTATGTCTTCAGGAATGAAGCCCACACTGCAAAACGCTCCTTGAGTTGAAGACATTGGTGTGTTAGGCAATAGGAAAGGGAGGGAAAAGAGAAACATCTCCATTGGAAGGTCTGCTCGTTGTCCTGCCCCCGCCTCTGCTGTGCTGGTGGGTCTCCAGCCCTCACCTCCTCTGTGGGGGACAAGTGACAGTCTCACTCTGCCTGGTGGCCGGGAAGGGGTGAAAACGAGGGACAGGTGGAGGAAATGTGGTTCCCTGAGCAGCTCCACGTGGATATGCCCAATGTGCTGAGCCCTTCTCAAGGACTTCACCTGCTGCCCACATATGTGGAATGATCCAGACACAGACCTGCAGCAAGCCCATGCTGATGCTGTAGGGCCCACCCAAACAACGTGTTTGGGCAAGAAATTCAGTGTTACACTCCCAGCAGTGGGGGAAAAGGCTGAACAACTCAGCACATCAAGAAATAACACTGTCTGTAACCACAAGCAGACTTTGGAGGGTAGGCATGTGGCATTGGCTAGTCCAGCAATGTGTAGGTGCCCCAAAAGGAGCAATGAGCATGTGATTTTTAATCCACATTACAGATTAATAGATAATTTTTTTTTTTAAATGACTCCATAGATACAGCATTCAGGCTATTACTGCAGTCTGTAAAACAGCAAGGCAAGAGAAATCCCAGAGCAAATGACACAGTAAACTCCTAAATGTTAATGAAGTTGCTTGGCAAAGAACTGCCAAACAAAGTAGCTTTTGCTTGCTGTATTTTTGGGGTTTATTTTTGTGCGTGTGCTTAAATTCCCTGATCGATACAGGTGCTGTGTGACTGAATTGCTAATGGAGTCTGTAGATTAGTTTATCAATAGCATTTAAATACTTTTCACACTTGCAGTAGATTTTGAATTATTTATTTGTTTCTGGTCAATTGCTTATGATCTCATTAGCATTTGTCTGTAAAGTGATACTAGACATGCTGGAATACTTTAAAGATTTCATGGCTCTGCAACTTTGTCTGGGAGAAGGAGGTGCCAGGGCTTAAACTCACAAAGTCCTACAACAGCCCTTTTTAAGGCAGGGGCTCTGCTTGCAGGAGGGGAACACTCAAAATCTACTTTTTGGGGAAAGGATGGAGGCAAGCTTGTAAGTAGACTGCTGACCTGGAGAGTTCAGCCTTCAGAGTGATTCCTGAAAATGTGACAAAAGAATATTGCCATGTTCATTCTGAATTTTGGGCACAGAACCTTTCAGGGATATGTCTGGGATCCCACAGGAACCCTACAGACAAGCTAGAACAGGAACTGAAGCCTCTTGACTCCTTTTCTCTAGTCTTCATACCAAATCCATTCATCTTCCTAATTGCAAGAGTCACAAATATGCTAAACAATCTCATTTCATATGTTGTGTTTTTTGATTTGATAGAGGAGGGGTCGCATTGTCCTGACTGACTTTACATTTGCCTTTTTGTCTTTTGATATGTCACATGTTGGTGGACTCCACACAAAGCTGGTAACAAGATGAATACATCTCAAAAGGGGAGGGGTTGAGCCTTAAAAACATTGCAAGTATATGATTTATAGGTGTTATCAGTGTACTTTAAGAAGGGGAGAGCAGATTAAATGTAAAGCCAGGCTAGAGACCAAGAGGAAGAGACAGCAGAAATGGCAACTGAAGAAGGTTGTGGAAGGAGGAGACTGTTCAACCCCTAGCAATGGCCTGGAATGTCCCAGTATAAATTCACAAACAAGATGAAAGCTGTGGACCAAAACCAGGACTTTCTACCTTGGGTTGAAAGAGGAGCACATCACCTGGGAAGTCTGAAGCAAGACTGGAAAAAAAAAAGACGTCTCCTTCTGGGAATCACCCGTGCCATGACTGCTCTGCAGTGGGCTCCCACCACCCATCTGGAGAGCCTGGGAGCAGCCAGGAGGTGTCACACTGTGCAGTGTAATGCACTGTGCTGTTTTGCCACCCTCAGCCTTTGCTCTGTGGCTACTCCACGGCTCCGTGCAGGAGCAGATGGATTGATCTTCTCCCAGATCTCACCCCTGGCGTCTCTGAGTTGGAGACAATTGACTGCAGCCTGGTCATGTCATGAAGCAGAGGCCCAAAACCTCCAAGATCTTCCTCACCTCTCACAGAGGCGTCCACAAGACTTTTTCTACTGGATTTACTGCCAATGCTCCCGCTCTGAGGTCTAATCACATACTAATGACACATCCCACCATGCTGAGCTGGTGCTAATTTTAGAGACATTGGCACTGTAGAGAGGCCTTGCCAAATTTTCAGCTGCAGAGCCTGAAGTGGCCTGTACAATTCACCTTGACCAGCTGCTAAGAGAAAAGGAAACAATGCCCAAACCTGTGCTTTCTGTCAGCACTCTGAGCTCCTCTGAACACCACAGGCATGATGGAGAGCCCTGTTTTGGTGTCAGGACACTTTTTTTTTAGATAAAATGAGTCTATCTATATATTCCTAAGTATTACCATAGCTAAGACTCAGCCAGGATCACAAATTGGTGTCAAATGTTATTCCTACTTCTGTAGTCATCATCAGATGTAATCTGTTTCCTTTTCCCTTCAATACCTGCTTGATTTTTTCCCTGGTTAAGGCGAAGTGGGCAGGTATGAAAGGGTTTCTATGCTCTTTGGCTGTTCTGGTGGAATAACCAGGACTGTAAGTTAAACCCACTGGAAATCTGGTGGACATCAGTCCTGGAGAGTGAGAAGAGAGAGCCAGAGTTCGTTGTCTTCTGCTGAACTTGGTTCCCCTGTAGATTCACTGTCCCTCCTCCCTTGCAGCAGAGCCTGTGGCTGCAAACACTTTTATGGGAGGAAGAGACAGGACAACCTCACGAGTCTCTCATGAACCAGCCACCTTGTGAACAAGTGAAGCTTATTCAGAATGACCCATTATGTCCCTGTAGGATGCCCCCAGTTTCCCTGAGGAATGCATAAGAATTTGAAGTGTGAACTGCCACGTGTGCTGTACACCTTTGTCAGAGAAATCCAGATGCAATTTGGTGGCAGCTAGGGACACCTGACTAAAAGGAGGACAGAGAGTCCCACTGAACCCTCTGGGGAAGGTCTGGCAGAGCAGTCACAAGTAATTTGAATACTGTGTGACACAGTCTGTGTTGTTTTTGGCAGATACACGTATTTTCTCCCCCGACAGGCTCTGGAGCCATGCAGGACACTGAGTCAACTGGATCACAGACACAACACTTTTTCCTTTCTTTGCTTTTTGTCTTCTTTTCTTTCCCCTCTTTTTCTTTTTCAGTTCAGCCTAAATAATGATCTAGGACAGCACTGTCTCTTTAAAGGTGGCCTTTTTAACTGCAACCTAATCTTCTTCTATCCACTTGGACCTTGGATTTAAAAAATTTCACCAATCCGGATTTCCAAATCCTTGCAGATTCTGAGGGGGCTTGTTTATGGAAGTATCCTTTAGAAAACGGCTTAGACTTTAAGATGAGGAAACGCAGGGAGCTAATGTGAAGATTTAGGACTTTCTAGGAAGCTTGCAGTGCCTAAGCCCTGCTTGCTTGAGCAGTCTGAAGGTCCTTTTGCAGACTAAGAGGGATTAATACCCCCTTAACCAGCGGGGCTATGCACACATTCATAAATATACCATCTCTCTCTAATCGCTTCGCTCCCTAATCCACAATGATTTCTTAGGAATTATCATTTTATCTCAGCTAAATAAGCACATTCCTTGTGCTTTCCTGTAGAAAAATAAAATATTTCAGAAGATTTTCTTTTCAGCTGTGGTGCCATGAAAACCCAGCTTTTATTTAAGACCGTTGGTAAATAAAGGGAACTTTGTTTATTTGCTTCTCAAGAAAAGGGCAGTCGGTCACATCGCCCAGCATCTGCCTGCTGATCCACCCAGTCCCAGTCCCAACGACTCCCCTGGAGTCAGGATCAGGCTTATTTGTTTGCTCAACACCTTGTGAAGTGACAACACCTCTCTGTATGCACAAGACTCAGGTGCAGAAGGTTTTGGCAAATTACAGCTAATACCATCATGATGATGGTTGAAAGCGACCGTTTTTAGGAATCCCATATAGTTTTTCACGTTTATTTTGTAGATCTTTCTCTACCCCTTCTTCTTTTCAGGTTTGGTGGGGTCTTTATATGGTTTATTTTTTTCATTTTACTTGCCCAAGCTCAGCTATCTTACACAGGACTACCAGTTTTGATTTTGGGGAACACCACCCTTTTTATTTTTGCAACATAGCACCCTCTGGGTTCTCCTGCAGCAATATCCTGCTGGCTGTAAGTACAGCTGATTGCATGGGGTTGATCTAGGGGCAGGGAAGAACTACGAGTAATAAGGAATCTGACTTCTAATGGCATTTTAAAAAGAAAAGAAAATAGTTCTTTTTATTGCTAAGAGTATTGCACAGAAGTGAGTATTTCTTCAGTAAATCACTCCCCACTTAGGCTTTGGTTTCTAAAATCACTTTCAAATCCAGAAATGAGTTCAGGAAAATTCCAGCTGAAGTGAAACACTCAGCTCTGGGAAAGGCTTTGAGTTTAATATAAAAAAAAGCCTCTGAATTTCCTCTATTTCTAATTCTTACTCAGTTAAACTCTGGCCTTCTATCACAAAAAATGCACATAACCTTGAGAATCAGTACAGCTGTGCTGCATGGGGAGCTCCAGCACCTATAGGTTTCAATGCTCACAGGTTGAAAAAATTGTAATAAAATATTTATTCTGGAGCATTTTTTTTAAAAATAGGATTAATAGGAAAAATGTTAAAAGATTGCTGTAGAAAATCAAAACTGTTTTGAAGCAGCTCTGTTTGTTTAACATAAATATTGAAAAAATAATTTGAGATGTAAATTAAAAAATACATCTCTTCCCTTAGTAGATATTAGAATAAATGAAGAATTAGAGCTATCTCCAAGTATTTCCAGAGTTCAGAGGTATTTGAATCTGTGTTTTCTTTTCTGTCTCTCTCTACTGAGACCATTCCACTTAATAAGAAGTGAAATAGTGTGACAAATCTGCTACAGCCTTTTATTACTTACAGTCCCTATGGGCTTTATATTTTTTCTTTCCCCTTGCCCCCTCCCCATTTCTCTGGGGTCAGAAGAGAAATACAGAAGCCATGACATGGAGATATAGATGGCCTACAATGAAGCCCTTGTCTTGGAAGGTGTGTCTGCACTGAGCACCCCAGGCTGCTGTCCGTGCTCCCCTCGGGGTGCAGAGCACTGACCCTGACCAAGAAGATGAGGAAGAGTCCCATTCCCCCTCTTTGCCAGGAGATCCCTCACTATTTGCTGTGCCTGCAGCTGGGCTCAGTGCAGATCTGGCTTCTGCCCACCCTCACCTGCACATGGGGATTTGTACCTCACGTGAGCTCAGGGGTGGGCCTGACTGAACCGAAGGGAATGTGTGTGACAGCTACCAAATGAGATCTGCTCTCATAGCAAGGCCATTCTTCGTGGAGAGGTGTCTCCAGTTGTTTCTGCAGGGTGTTTCCCCAACCACAGCTCTGCCACCTTCTTTTGCTGTAGCTGGAAGGTCTTCAAAGCATCCAGACCAACAGAGGGCCAATATTCCTGGCTCTGGCTTTTAACCTGTTTTTGCCTGCTGATTCTAGTGGGTTCCCCCATGGTATTAAAGGACTTGGAGCCCTTCTGCCAAGAGGATGTTTCCAATGTTATTTCCTAAAGCCTTCCTGCAACAAGAAAAATATCAACCATGTTCCAAAGGCACTCAGTTCAACCTGAGATTGATCTGATTTAAGGGGGATTTCTGCCTGGGCTGAGGTCCAGGCTTCTCATCTCTCCATACAATGCTCTGCCATAATGCTCATTGAAAGCCTGAAAGTGGCTGGGAGGATTAGCTAATGGGTAATTTAAATGGGTCATTTCATAAGAGGTGTGTATGATAGGCAAGCTCGAAGCCTTGCTTAAACCCTGTGGCTTTGTCTTGTCTCTGTGTGTCTCTTTGTGCCCTTGCCATATGTCTCTTTGCTACTTTTTCTGTTCTCATCTTCCACCCCATCAATTGCAGAGCTCTCTTTCTTTGTATTCTCAGGCAGTCTCAGCTAAAGCCCATTTTTGTCAATGAGAGCCAGAGACTAGGCCTTCAGACTCCATCTGACAACAAATCTGCCCCACATGGAAACAGAGAAAAAAGATAAGTCTGGGGAAAAGAGCTTTGTATGTGCCTGGACATACATACACACACACAGAGATTTATTTTTTCATTTCTTATCTTAGTGTTTTTCTTTTAGACAGGAAGATCAAAAGAGTAGGAAATTTGTGATAGCCAGCCTAGGAAAGTATATATAAAGGCTGCTAATGACAAGCATATTTACTGCATCTCCTGGACTTAATAATCCTCATTAGAGCTGGAAAAACAAACATATTATCCCTTAACCTGTAAGAATGTCTTCTAATGGAATTTGAGGAATTAAAACATGGAACCAAGGTTTATCAGCCTGTTGCTAGGAGAGCTGCAGTCCGTGTTTGCTTAGGGAATCATCATCAATAATCCCTTAATCTAATAGCAAAATATAGGAAGCTGCTGCACTGGAATGACCCTATTGGATGCAAGCAGTAAGCAACAGAAGAGAGCTCCGGGGTTACCCAATAGCAGCTGTTGAGTTGTGGCTGTATCCAGGAGAAGGCCATGTGTGCAGGAACCTTGGAAGCGTAGGAGGAGACTTTTTGTCACTGAATGGACCTCAGCAGAACAACCAACCCTGTTGTGGGATTTCCCCAGGAACAAGAGGATCTAAATGCACCAGAATGGATGTACAGTATCAGGCCAAACACCTGCTGGACACAGTATTGGCCCTATTTCTGAAACTGCCCAAAAGGGAGGGTATGTGGGAGAATGGGGAACACTTTTCCAGAATACTGTCACTTTGTTGTTTAGATCTAGAGAGCCAGCACTGGTATCTTGGAATGGAACATCTCTTTTTTCTTCATAAATTTGTTCAGTTGCATTATGGAGTTAAACAAAATCTTTACATCCAAACCATCACTTGTTGTGGAGTTCCTTAAGGAATTTACAAGCTCTGTGTTTAGTTTGGATCCCTGTTTGTTAGTGTCATTATATTATGTCAACTTCTTGTACTGGAAAGGATAGTGAACAAACACCCTTTATTTGCTGTCTCTGAGCTTCCTGCCGCTTTGTAGATACACAAGGGCAATTCCAGATGCCTTCCCAGGAACATATGAGCACAAGGAATACCAGGAATTCCCTGAATCTTACATAATTTTTTTCCATCTCTTTGAAAGGCTTAAATACTGACCTTGCAATTAAGACACCTAAGTAAAAAATGGTGTAAAAATGGTGCAATCATTTGAGTTCACATTTGAAATAGCGTAAACCTTGAATTTTGATGAGTGGATAACACACAGTGGGGTTTGGGTGCATGTCAAAGGAAAGGTGGCAGAGTGCAGCAGTGGATTTCCACTTAAACTATTGGACAGTTGTCAGTCTTTTTTGAGCAGGCACAGCATAGCAAAAAAGAACTTCCAAAACGGTCTGCACCAGTCCACAAATGTTTCTGATAACCTCTTTTTGCTGATAAAGTCCCCTGAAGAACCGTTCAGGCAGCAAAGCTGGAGACTTCAGTTTCTTTTCACAAGACAGTCCAGAAAGGTGAAGGCTCTGTTTCCAGGTGAGCACACTGGCCCTGGGTCAAATCCCTCATAAATCACTGTCTAACTCTGGCATCACCCATCCAGTGCCTAGGATGAGCATTGTGATTTACTGCTTAATTCAGAACTCGATCCAAAGTCAATTGAAGTCAGGAGGTTGACACCAAGAAGTTCAGCCCCTAAGGCTGTTTAGGCAGGACTCGTTGAAGGACAGACTTACAGCCACGAACCTTCTGTCGCCCTTTCTTCACTGTTTTTTATTTTGATCTATGTCTCTGTGTTTCTCTCTCCCGTTCCACCTCCTGGATTTCTGATGTCCACAGTGACTCTGAAGTCTGCAAAGCAGTCAGGGTCAAAGTTTTTGTTGTCCTGTGAGAGAGGGGACAGACTGCCAGGAAATGCCCACAGAAAGAGGTGAGGTGGATAGGGGATATTCTCCTTCTGCTGAAGCTGAATTGAGCTGAATTTGGCCCAAAGGAGATCCCAGGTTTCAGCTTGTGTAGTGTACCCTGGACATCTACATTTCCTACCCAAGTGAGGGAACTCATTACAGCTGTTGTCTTCAGTATCCATCCTTCTCCCCAGTGAGAGGAGTCGAAGATTAGGTCAGCCAGTCTCAGTCTACTACACCCTTCCCCAGATGCTGGGAGAATTCAAGGTCCATTTTTCCATCTTGTCCCTGAGGCCAGACCCTCCAAACCTCTGGGCTATGAATAAACCCCCAGCACTTCAGGGCCCCAGACAGCACCAGGAGCTTATCCTGAGGGGGAGAGACAAAGCAACAAAAACTGAGAGACTTGGATGATGTCCTTGGAAAAAGCCAAGCTGTTTTTCAAAGAACAGACAGGATAAGTATGCAGAAAGGTTTTGTTACCATAAAGGGTTTGATGTTCTTCTCAATGCCTTCAGCAACATCCTCAGCTTTCATGGGAACCACACGTTTTTGTCCTACCAAAGGGTAGCCAGCAGCCTTGCTTCTTCTGGGATAGAGACCTGCATGGGGCTTTAGGGATCTGCCTGGACCTACTAGTGCTGGGAACCCCTGTTACACCATGAACTCTGAAGCCTATTTGGGAGGTGAGACTGCTGCTGTGCCACTCACCTGTGTGGGGTCTGGGATGCTGAATGCAGTCCCAGCCTCGCTCCCCTGCAAGAACTTCCAAAGTCCTTTTGCTGTACCAGGCTACCTGTTTTCCAGAAACTTGTAGAAACTTCCCAGCTGTCTAGGAAAAGCACCTCTTGGAGACCTCAGTGATTGACATGGTTAAGGGATTCAGAAGAGGTTTTGGGGAGGGAAAGTGGGGAAGGAGCTGAGAAGAACACAGATGGATACACACACACACACACACACAGGCTGATTGCATTGATCTCTTTTTCAGGAAATCATGGGAAGTTGTGACTTCAGCAACACAAAAGCTTCCATGGGCATTCCTCACAGCCCACTGCCGTGGGCAGAACAGCCCCATCTGCTTGCAGATGAGAGGAAACAAACAGAGATTATCTCAAGGTTCATCCAGCTTTGCTGCTCCCCTCAGTTAATCCCCTACCAACAGTGTTACCCATGGAACCACGAGGCTCCAGCCACCCCTGGACGCTGCCAGCCCACTGGGGAAAGCAGCAGCCAATCCAGAGCTGGCTCTTCTCCTGCCCAAAAGCAACCTCCCATGCAAATTTCTGGGGGAGGGACCCCCATCCCATTGGCCCCTGGCAAGCACAGCCTGGTTGGTCCATATCTGGTTCCACACAGTCTGGAAGGAGACACAGAGAGCCAGAGTGGGGATGAGCCCTGGTGGCCTCTGTTCTGACCATATGGCTACATGAATCTTGTCTAACAGTGATTTTCCTTAAATGCAATCCTTTAAGGTGTTAAATCTTGCTTTAACTTATTTGGCTGATCCAACTTAGATCAGATTATGTTTGTATTTATTGGGATTTATGGATGTATGATTGCCTCTGAGCCCATATGGACAGCTAATTTGTCAATTAGAGCAATGCTGATCATTGCAGAAGCATGGCAGAGGCTGTTAAGCACCATTATCGGTTTCAACCCGGTCTGACCTTGAGACACACATTTATTTTGTCTGACAACCTTTTATTCTCACTGCCGGATTACAGATGTGTAAATTGGGCTAAAACCTTGAATATTCATCTTAGGTGTGTCAAAAAAAACCACCCCACCAAACAACAGAACTTGTTGGAGGTGAAGAGTATGACAGGGAGAGCTGTTGAGCTGCATGCAGAGAATGGGAGCTGCTTAGACCTTTTGTTGTATTCTATTTGTGGCAGCGGTAGAGTTGGGGACCAGGATGGCAGGATAGTGCCCTGGGAGCCTAATTAAAAAACAATGGCCATTTTTCAGGCAGGAAGAGTTCAGCTCTGATTGCTAATTAAAGGTCATTATTCCTATTTTGTAGTAGCTATAGCAAGGGCAATTTTCCCCTAAATCAGAGGTAAAAGGTGTAGCCTGGTGGTTTCAATACCTGGCAGTAACAGTCAATATCTCCACGCCAGCATCATCCCAGTGAAAGGTAGAAAGGCTGGGACAGTCCTGTAGTTTTGGCCTGCAAGAATGGATCATGTTTAGCTTTTCATCCATGAGAACCCCCAATCCTTTTCCACAGGGCTGCTGTCAATGACATCGTCTCCCATGTCTGGGGTTGCCCTGACTCAGGTGCAGACCCTGCCACCTGGACTTGTTGAACTACATCAGTTTCCCCTGGGCCCACTTCTCAAGTTTGTCCGAGTCCCTCTGAGTGACATCCCATCCTTCAGGAGTGTCAACAGACCCACTCAGCTTGGTGTCACCTGCCAGCTGTCTAGGATGCACTCTATGTCACTGTGTCTGTGTCATATCAAAGAGTGCCAGTCCCGTGACACAGCTCTGAGGGACATCACAGGTCACCAGCCTCCACCTGGACATGAAGTCCTTAGGGATGTCTCAGAAGGAGCTGGTCTCAGGGGTGTGGCAGAAAATTGGGTGAGAGGCAAAAAAAAACCTGGTGTGAGGTCAGCCCTCCTTCTCCTGTCCCATCTCAGATAAACCACGGTGAGCTGGGCTGCATGGAAATGTGAGTGTCAGATGTATGTGGGCCCAAGGTTAAATGGGCACTAGGGGTTTTTTCTCATCTGTTCAGAAACCAGGTGTCTAGGCATTTGCTAGGACTGTGGGATGGGGTGTCTGTAGGTGATAGTGCCTGATAGAGGAGGAATGAATCATCATCTGCAGCTGCTGATCTCCCCATGGATTGACAAGGAGCTTTGACTACTGGCTTAAATGAAATGCCTAAATTTTAAACAGCCACCATCAAGTGAGATGAATGCTACTGTAGTATGGGATGCAAATGTGGGCCTGGAGAGGGGAGCTAAGTGCTTCTTAACCAGCTTCCTTGCCTTCCTCTCAGGCTCCCATGACCACATTAGTCAGATACTTCATAAATCATGTGTCTGAAAGAGCAATTGTTCCACACACATCTCAGTGATTCTGCACTCGTCACCTTGACCCTGGTGTTCTACAGAGAACAAAAATCATACCCACACCTGTTAAAGGACAAGGCTAGGAACTAAGGAATAAGATTGTTTTAGCAATATGCCCCCAGCCTTACTGGTTATAAGGGACTTCATGCTTTAGATGGTTAAGAGGACTGAATTTGTCAATTTGCCATCAATACTGAATTATTTCTATTCCAATTATCAAGACTAGAATCTGAATCAAGAAGGATGGTTTTTGTTGGTTTTTTTTTCTGTAAGAAAGTATAGATTTGAAGGAGCATGAGAGTAGGAAATCGTATCAGTTTTGTCAAACTGCTTAATGAATTGATAAAAAGGGAAGACAGGAACTTTTCATTTCAGTGATTCATAACTGGACATTGTTCCCAATGAAACTCTTTTGTTTCTTGCTACCAAAGAAAGGAAAATCTCTTTGATGCTGCTTTCCCTGGAGAGATGGATTGGTTGGAGTCCAACAGCACCTTGAGTGAGAAAATATCCCTCAGTGGAAAACCTCTAAAAATGAAAAGCATGAAAATATTAACTCTTCGGAGTGAACAGTGTAGTTGCTTGTTTACCAAATGGGACGTGTAAACCCATTACATAAAATGTCTTTCATCGCCCATATGCTTTCTAAACTAATCAGCTTTGAATCCTGCTAAATCCCAGATTGAGATAACAAATGAAGAGCTCAGCTCACTGGGAGAAAGGCAGCCTCTTTCTGCGGGGTATTAAAAAGAGTTAAAGGTCACATATTCCCCATGTGGATCACCCAAAAAAGAGATCGTGCCGATAACACCTATGGCTTTTGCGTGCTAAGTATTATTGAAAGTGAAATTCATGTCAAACAACTAAAGGGCAAAGTTTCAGATTAAAACTCACGTGATGGCTTTGTACAGGATGGAACATCATATCCTGAAAGAAGATTTTGCCTTCCCGGTCGTGCCGTGATGGTATTTACCAGGCAGGGATGAAGATGCTCTTGGCTGACAAGTCAAACCAACACAAACAACAGACCTGTGGCTCTGACCAGCCTTCTCCTGGGCTGCATTTGGGGTGGCCACTCTGCTGGTTGTCACCAGGTACAGGCTACTGCTCCTTGCCATGAGATGTGGATCCATGAGGAGGACCACTGTCATTCGGACGGGAGATTTGGGGTGGCTCACAGCAGGCCTAGTGTGCAGGCAGTGCACATTTGATGGGAAATTTCTGTAAATGTCAAATAACCTTTCTCACAGCTATTTCTCTCCCAAAATAGCTCTTCTCGATCCCCCCTTACTTGCCTTCTTTTTTTCTTTTCAAACTTGAAATACTTCCTTCCAGTTTTAAAATTTATATTCTTGCAGCAAAAGCTTTGCTTCTTTGTCAGCTGTCAATTGCTTTAAAAAAATGCAAGTGTAAGCACAAAATTTTCAGTCACTGCAAAAATTTTTGATTGATCAACCGTTTTCCCAGAGGGTGGATCTATGCTTTTCCATCAGGCTGTCAAATTTATACTGACAAAGGTTCTGTACTGTCTTTCCATGAACACTGGTATCTTTTTGTACCTACAATCAACAGATTCCTTCCCAGGAATTAAAGAAATGACCAGACCAGCAAAGTTGCTATCTTGTGTTTGCTGTCCTAATGTCCAGTGTTTATCAAATCACTTAAAGTTTCAGTGATTTTTTTAGGATCTGAGCACAGGGTATCTCCTAGGGCACTGAGGTATTAGATGCCAAGCCCTTTCTTGTCGTAGTCCCTCCAAACCACCTAAGCAAGAGCACCTCATCTGTGCTAAATTTGGGCTTCTCCACCCCAGAAGGGTGAGCTAAACCCGTCTGTGGTCCCACACTGTGTATGCACAGGGGTGGGTGGAGATAGGACTGGGATCCACCTCCCTGGTTTGTTGGAAATGTTGATGTACCCTTGCTATTTTCTGGTCATTGGAAATATCATCACAGGAAAACTGTTGGTGTTCCCGTTGTTTTAACTTTGGCACTCCGTAGACTGAAATTTTAGGAAAAACCTCCACACAGATCTGCTCTTGAATGCCAAGGAGGATATCATCACCCACACTCATCATTCTGCTATAGCATAAAAGTGTTCCAGCTAGATTAAGTTCATCTGTTTGAGTTAACAAAGAGAAGGTTAAATGGTGACTTGATTTTCATCTATAAATACCTTCCCAGGAGGCAGAGTTCTGGTCGCAGAGAGCTTTTTAATCCATCAGACAAAAGCTGAACAAAGCCCAATGGTTAGAAGATAAAGCAGATAAATATAGAGCAGAAATGATGGACAGATTTTTGGGAAGGAGGAGGATTATCCATTAATGAACCTTTCCAAAGGGATTGGGTTCTCTGCTTTTCCCTTCTTGGCGGCACGGACTTTCTGTTTGCCCAGAAGCCTGGAAAAACAGGTTGTAACAGGACTTTGTGGAAGGATGAAACCATTTTAGGTTTCTTTCTACGTTGTACCTCTGTTTGCATGAGCTCCTCTTTCCACTGGTGCTTCCTTCCCTGCAGATCAACCCAGTGCACAGAATTAGGCTTGGAGAGGCTGGACACAAAAACTGAGCTGCCAAATTCAGATTACGGTTATTCCTAAACTTTGCATCAGAAATACACTTTTGATTATAGGTTTTCAAATAATTTTATCGCAGTGGAACTGATTCTGAAAATTAATATGGAAAAAATAGTGGATTTTTGGGACAGCAATAAACATAACCTCTAAAAGAAAATCAAAAATCCAAGGGGAAAAAATGTTTGTAGTTTGAACCAATAGTAAAAATATTTTTTTTTTCTTCCAGGGAAGCTTCACATTGGATGAATAAGAGGGGGAATGAAAAGCAATTTTTGACATTTCACTTATTGGGGCTTTTCAGTAATATGCAATAAATTGAATAATAAAAGACAGAAAGAAAGCCAGCCCACTAAACTCTGTAACTAGATTTACACCTCAGAATAAAACCAAACTCAGAATATTTAGGAGCTTGTGTTAAGGCATTTTTATTGGTGATACTGTCAACCTTTCTCTGTTTGGCTAATGAATTTTTAGTTCAGGGAAGGTCTGTTTTTAACGTTCTTAAATCATCTGGCAAACAAGGTGAGGAGATGAAGACAATAAATTTAAAAACAAGAAAAGATTTAGTTAGGACACCTAATTAGGATTTCTAATCAGGAGTCATCAAGACCTATAATTAGCAGGGTTGTTCAGACTCATTGCTTTCTCTTTAATGGCCATAGGACATCCAAATGGTTTTAAATTATGTACCATGGGCCCCTAATCAGTTTATTGAACATCATAAATTGTTAAAAGGAGTTAATAGCTTGTGTTTCTTGGTAGAAAGTGCTAATACTCGAGGCAGAGAACTCATCAAATGAACCTCGTTAGAGAGGGGAGGAGGGAGATTGCGTCTCAGTGTCTCATTTTGTTTTAGTAATTAGCTTTTACTGGATTATCCGATCCAAATCTTTATTCAGTTTACTCTGTCAAATCTAGTTTGCATTTTAAATGGAAAATTGACACGTGGAACAATTTGTCTCCTGCCTGGGTTAACGGGTCCAGCTGGCAGGAGGCTCCTGCGGGGACGGGGTTATCACCAAAGCCCGGGGGGGACCAGCCGGGGCTTTCCCGGCTCTCCACGTCCTCTGGCCTCCACCCTCAGCCCCTGCCCCGGCAGCTGAAAGCAGCCGTGTGTGAAATGGCCACGGTGCACCCCAGGCGCCCCCGGGAGCAGGGAGGGACCCACGGCACGGGGAGCACAGCAGCGTGTCGCTGTCACCTGCCACCGGATCGGCTGGCTCCGAGCGCCTTTTTGTCCCTGGCCGTGGCCGGTGCGAGCTGCTCCAGCACAAGTTATAAGAAAGCTCCCAGCGGACAATTACAAAAAATTCTCCCTTCAGGGAGTGCATTTCCTAAATTAACCGAATGCCTCTGGTGCCCGGTGTGTGGGTATTAACATCCACCCTACCTGCTGTGACAAAATGCATTGAAATGCCAAGATCCTTACTGTTTTAGGAACACTGGCTGACATTGTGGTTTCTCTGCATGTGGTTTTGCTTGACAAAAAAAAAAATTAAGGATTTGGTGCAAAAGATTAACTTCTAAAAACCATCATTGCAAAGGTGCTGCTGTGAGCCCAGCTCACTTGATTCAGCACCAAAGTATGGTTCTTCCCTACAATGGAAATTTCCAGATGTCAAAGCAAAGTGTCCCATTGGCACCTCATTTCATCCTGCAGTAGTGGTCCCAGCTGATGACTGGTTGATTAAAATCTGGAGGGATAACCATAGTATATTCCTGTTTTCAGGAGCCCATTCCCAGCACTCTGATGGTTTATGCCTTCCTCTTTTGCCTTTGCATGACACCTTTATGACGTTTGAGAGGGCAAGGAATGACATTTGGGTGACCAGTGACTTCCCATGGCTGAGTGCATATGAGGGGGAGGCTGATGCTGGAATGACCAAGGTGTGATGGTGTTGCAGATTCCAGGGCTGCAGTGCAAATTGCTTGATTTACTTGCCTTGACCACAAATGTTATTCACTTGTAGCTGGAGGAATGAGTGCTGACCCCAGTGGAGCAAAAAGTGAGGATCCTCTCAGTGCCCTTCACTGAGCAGCAGCCCCCTGGGGAGTTGGTGTCAGCCTCAGTGAGGACTGAGTGACATACCCAAAACCACCTGGGGAAACCTCTGGCAGAGTAGACCCAAGGCTTGGTTGTGTCTTATAATGCCACCTTCTCTTCTCCCACTGTGCTCCCCACCTCAGGAGAGCAGCTTGGCTGCATTCTGCAGGAGACATCCCTGGCTCAGACATTGCATCCCCCGCTGGCTTTAAGGGGCCAGCTGGGAATGAGATTGCAGCAAACACCATATCTCTTGCAAGCCTCTCTGAACCCATGGAACAAGACAAAAGAGATTCATCCCCCTCTTCCCGCTTGAGAAGAGGGGTTGGGAAAGGGAGTCTTTCCATGCTAATGTCACACAATTACTTCTTAACTGCCAAAACAAATGGCAGAAACGGGGAAAGTGACACCAAATCAAAAATGTCACAGGTGATCGATTCATGTCATCTACCGTCGCCGCAGCCAAGGCTGGCGAGAGAGACACAGTGATAACACAACACTAATATTATATTACAGCCTTCACGGCACTGAGTGCCAAGTGATGAATATGTGTCACTTTATGTGTCGCTCACTCTCCGGGCCTGGGCGGGCGAGCATGGAAAATGGAGTGTTCAGGATTAATGATATCGAAAATGATAGAGAGGAGATTGAAAATTCCTTCCTTCCTGAACCATGCAGATTGAAATGTACCTCAGAGCTATCTCTTGCTGCCCTCCTCCTCCACCCACTTTTTAAAGGGTTTTTGTGCAGCATTTTGAAGATGAACGGGAAAAGGAAAAAAATAAAGGGAAAAAAGGAAAAGAAGACAAGGGTTGGAAAGATGAGAGATGAAAGAAGAGAAGAGAAGAGAAGAGAAGAGAAGAGAAGAGAAGAGAAGAGAAGAGAAGAGAAGAGAAGAGAAGAGAAGAGAAGAGAAGAGAGGAGAAGAGAAGAGAAGAGAAGAGAGAGAAGAGAAGACTTTTTATAAAAAGTGTTCTACTTGGAAATTTCTTCCTCTGTCCCTCATGGTTTGATTCATAAGTAAGATTTCCCATATTCAGGTATTTTCTTACATCCAGATACAGTCTGGAATTCATCCTTGATTTTAGCTCAGGACCATCAGTTAAAAACTTGATATAGCCTGAAGGTTGTGGCTGGAATGAGGTCTGTGCATGATGTGTTATAATTAGCAAGTGATCTTACTGAACATTCTCAATGAAATCCAGAGCATTCTGGTTCTTATAATTTCTGTTTTGCAGCCTTCAGAAATTTCAGGTGAAAATCAGAGTCCCAGAGTGCTGGCAGTTTTCCACATCTAACAAGAAGAACTGGTAACTGAGAAGATGGGTACAGCATTGGGGATAAAGTGACCTGTCCAATGTCACAGGCAGAGCTGAGCTGATGCATGGCTCCTCCTTTCATATTCACACACTATTTATGCATAAATGCTGCTGGATGACCCATGGCCAGGGGCTCAAAGACTGCGGACATGTTGCTGAGGCTGGAGAAGGTTGCAGATGTGCATTTATGTAGCTGCAGGGTTACACCCTGTCAGCCCATGGAGGGGTGGTTCCATGCAGACATTCCCTTGTCCTGGTCTTTGGCTGATCCAGGTTCTGTGCTGCCCTGTTGCAGCACCTGGAGTTATTGAGTGAGCTGTTTGCAAGGCTTGCCCAGGACCTGGTGAGATGGGGGGCCTGGAGGGAGCTTACCCAGGGACAATTCACCCTCTGTGGCTGAGGGTGGGTGCTTGTGGCCAGCCTGGTTTTGAGGACAAAGGTTACCTCCCCGTGGCTATGGCCACAGCAGTCCTGGACCTTCGTTTTGGGTTTATCCTGGATTTTGGTAAGGATGCCTCGAACCTTTGATATAGAAGGCAAAGGAAGGAAAGGAATATTTTAATACCTTTTTTTTCCTATACTTTTTCCTTTAACTTTTTTTATTTTTTACCTCCTGGTTACTTTAATTGGATCACCTTCCCAGGTGGGATGAGGGCTTCTTCCTTCCTTCCAGCTACAGGGGAAACCATCTCCTGCCTCGCTGTGCCCTCACCTGATATTCCACATGCTGCTCTTCCCATGGAGCTTGGAGCTTTCTGTCTTTGAGGCACAGTTAATGGGGACAGAGTTTTGTTAACAGCCAATGCTGCATAATGGATCAGCCTTTTTTGCCTTTCTTGCTCTCTTCTTAACCCATTGCAACTCCTGGAGAAAGCGTTTCACACAGAAAAGAGAACTGAATCAAATAAGAGAAAGTTGGAATGGGATGCAAAATTTGTTTGAGTATCAGGTTAAGAAAATACTTCCTGCCACTGACTGCCAAACAGCTGCCTGACTTTATCACTAACCTCTCCTGCAGAATGAGCACTAATGGAAAATGATCTTAAGCACTCACAGCCATCAGTTTCATACGGCAATAGACTGAGATTGGAAAACCCAGAATCAACTGAGAGTACCTAATTAATTGGATTATAATTACATTTGGAAAGCTAAAAGGTAATAGATCTGTTTGAATTATGATCATCACAGGCTCTTCAGGGACTAAGTGTGCAGTGTGAATCACTTGTATGGGAACACCAGAGACATGAAGAATTAAATGAGTGCAAATATTTTAAATAAGAGCACATGTTCACTAGTGGGAATATTGGCTGCCAAGCTTGGCTGGCATGAACATGTTTGCATTGAGGTGGCAGTCGCTGCCCTTTTGTAGCCTTAATTTTTGCTAGGATACCTGAGCCAAAAATATTACCTTTGGTGTGGTTCATGTCTGGAAGAAGGATCAAGCCTAAAGACAAATGAGGGCCTGGAGATTAAATTTACATGTGGCTTCTGCTTTCCTAAATCACAACTCAAAGGGGCCACACACCATCCTTGGACACATATTTTTGTCTGTCTTTCCTGACTCTTTTATCTTTTCCTGTCCCCATAAGCACACAGTGCTGACTCGAATATGCATTTCTGCACAAATCCTTCTGATAATAAAAGAAAAAAAAAAGGCAGAACAGAAAGAAAAGAGGCATTTCAGAGATACAGAGCATTAGCAAAGCCTGTAGATTTCCAGCACAGAGTAACAGTGTTGTGGAAGTATTCGATCAGAGCCATAAATCTAATGAGATTGTAATGATATGCAAATTAACAGCACCATGAGCCAAATGGGTAAAGTTTCTTTATGGAGCATATTAAGGGGCGTTTTGCCTAAGCGGAATGGTTGGGTGAACAATAAATGGCGAGCCACAATCTGCAAGTATTGGCTGACAACAGCAGTAAGATAAATAAAAACAGATGAAGACAAGTATTATTCTTCCATTTAAAAGGACAGATGCTGCAAATGAAACCGTACTGCCCTCCTGCAGTGGGAAACTGCAGCTATGCAGCCTCCATGAAATACCAGGGATTTTTGATTGCTCTTGTTCAAGTTAATACTCACAGGAAACTTCTTGAAAACACAGTTTTGATCCAGCATTTATATATTCAGGGATGGACAAGAAAATGTGAGACCTCAGGCCAGATTGTTTTCTAGTGTAAATTAGGCAGCCCCCATTAGCTCCACCAGTTTATGCTAGCTTTGGATCTGGATCCCAAACTGTACCTGTCAGCAACCAACTCTTGATAAATATTGAGTGGTCTCACTATGACATTTTAATTATAACATTATGGATTTCAGGAGGAGGGGGAGCAAAAGAAGAGAAAGCATTTATTTTTGGTTTTAAGCTTAAAGGAAGAAAAAAAAAAGAAGGAGAAGGAAATAATATTTCCCCAAATCCAACAGAGATTTAATGGAGATCAGCTAAATCTCAGTTCTTATCATTTTCAAGGGCTCCATCCAACCTTATTTTAACTTCCTTGCCATGGGCAGCTACTTTGTAATTTTCACATGGGATGCCTTGCGATCTCTCAGTGCTGTCACTGGCCAGACTAATGACTTCTGTGCCAAAAGTGGTGCTGGTGAAGCCATGTCTGTGATGGCAGAGGGACTCGCTCCTTTGGTGGTTGCATCGTGCCCTGGTGAGGTTGGAGCACTCACGGGGAATAGTTCTACTTAGTCATTGGAATAAAAAAAAGGTATTTCAGGAGGGATTAGGAATGGAGGACATGGAATGGAGGAGAAAAAGGAGGAAGTATGACCCTCTAGCCTTGTGGGGACACCAGAAGATGGCTCTACCATTCCCTGAACGTGCCAGCAACATCACATCCAAAGATATTTGTGAGAAGGAAGAGCGTGAAGCCGTAGCCAAGGCTGTGCTGACAGGAAAGTCTCACAAGAAGTCTCCACTTTCCCAGCGTGGAGCAAGGTCATGGCTTTGAGAGCGGCCAAGCCAGCACCAACCAACAGCATGGAGCTGGCTCAGACAAAGAGGCTCTGAGAGGATGCAGTGGCTGGCAGGGACAGCAGCTCTGCATTTCCCCCAGGCAAGCCTCTCTGCCCCCTGGGGGTGTCACTGCCTACAGGGTCAGTTCTCCTCCTTGTCAAGCGGATGGATGCTCACCTCTAGGCTGATTTCTGGTTTTGTTTGTGACTGTGCAAAGGTCAAATTCAAAGTTCTTAGAGACATGGGATTAAAGTGACACAGGCCTAGTGTATGAACCTATGAAAACCCTGAGTATAACAAATGCAGCCTAACAGTTTTTCCAAACTTTCTTTCCATCTGCCTATTTAAATATTTCACCAAAGCCTACAGGACCTGGATCATCTTTCAATGCAAAATCTTAGCATTTACCTGTGATTCAGACTGTCCTGTTGATGCCTTAGGATTTAGCTTTTATATTTTTCAGATCCTGTACTGCTTTAGTGAGTAACTCTAAAACCCCATAGCCTGTCAGCTACTGTTCTCCCTCTTTATTCAGACAAAACAATTCCTCTCTAGGCCTGAAACTCAAGGACACCTTACTGTCTCAGGCCCTGAAATGTATAAACAAAAGTGAGTTGGGTGGGGAGCAAACTGGGGTATATGACTTCATTACCTGAAGCTGCAATTGGAGCATTAACCCCTGATATGTAAATGGACTAAACCTGTATCTGTCTGAGAAACTCGTGACCGTTGTCCATCTCAGGTGTAGCCTCTCAGAGGCTTCTGACTGCCCAAGGTGTACCTATTGAGGCCTTTAATAAATACCTGCTTTTATTCTCTTAATCTTGTCTAGCCCCTGTTCCAGGTAGCCACTCCAAGGCATCACTGAAAGAAAGTCAACAAGATCCAAGAAAGATAACAAGGCTGAAGTGTTTGAGAAATGTTGTTCAACAGATTGCACATCGATCTAGGAGTTAAGCAACATGGTTTCTGCTCCTTGGTGCAATTGCTTTATAAAGCCCTTTCAGATCTATGGAAGGAAAATAAGATTCATAGAAGCTAAAACCAGAAGTGTTATAGCAGTGTAAATGTGGGTGCACGGCATTTCCCCTTCAGAGCTTACTAATAAAAATAGCCACCTCCATCTGTGGTCAAGTTTAATATCTGGCAAAATTCATTCTGTTCACCTCTATTTCACCATCTGAACTGCCCTGTCAATTATTAGCATTGTGCTCAATGGAGCTGCCACACAGCTCATTTTTGTGGTTACTAGCTTAGTAAATAAATGTGTCACACTAAACCTCATGACTTCTAAGGGAGCTTGAAAACAAACGGACAAGCCAATAGGTACAAAACTACATTAAAGCTACTGCCCTCCTTCCACACAGACTGCAAAGCTCCCTGTTCTGAGTGACAGAAGGGATGGAGCCTCTCCCTATCCAAACACTGGGGTCCCCTTACCTTGAATTTAGTCCCCATGTCTCTGAGGGTAGGCCCAGTCCTCTGTGTGCTGGCCCAGCACACAGCTGTGTGTTGCTAACAAGTCTTTTAGGGGATGTGTATGGCTTTGCCTGCAGGATGCTGCATCCTGGCTGCTGAAGAGGAGTGCAGTGCATGGCCAGCTTGCTCTAGTCCAGTATCTACACCCATTGTATTTATTTGTACAATGTCTGGCAGGCATCTTGTGCTGCCTGCAATAGAGTCACTGAGGAGTCAAGCAGTCAAAGCAGGAGCTCAGGGTGCTCAAGGCTTTGCTGAAGAGGGTTTTATTCATGAACCTCTCCTATACGGCCATCTTCAAAGAAAAGATGGAAGCAGTTACACCAGGAGAGAAGCGTGGGCTGTTGCACAAAACAAATATACTTTATGCTGCCTGAAGCACTTTGCCTGTGGTTGGTCACTGGTACCTGGGGAGAAGATGAAGTCTGGCCCCATTCTCCTGCTCCGTTTTGGGATGATGGGAATGAGGTCAGTCCACATACCCTACATGTGGAAATCTCACTCCTGAAGATTAGCTCCAGAACTTTCCAGAAGGACTGTTTTGGACTGGTGTCCTGCAGGCAGAGAAGCAAATACAGTATACACTAGTCCTGTTTACTCCTTGTTCCAGCCTTGTCTTGAGGCTGTTTAATCCTTCGCACACAACTGTGCTCAGAAAATTCAAACAAATCACAGAAATGTCAAATGAGACTGGCTTGCAGAATGAGGTTACCCTGTGTGCTGAGTTGATATTGCTGAAGAAAATTACACCTTAGCAGGCAGATAAAGTTAAAATTAGTATAATAAAAGGTGTTACTGCCACCTGCAAGGCTCACCTCCTCTTTCTGCCTTCTTCACCAACGTTCCACATGAATGCAGCAGGGGCAGCTTCATCTCTCAAAAGCCAAAGATCTTCTCCACAGTTAAATCCTCACGTAACCCGAGCCCTGTTACAGCACCCGAGGTGGAGATCCCCCCGTACAGATTTACCTCTCCATGCTGAGCCAGCATGAAGCCAATTCAGCGCTAAATGCAACGTTTCCCCCATATGTTCTTGCAGATAGAGCAATATTATCCTGTATTAGGGAAGTGCCTGACTATGTCACTTGCAACATGCCAAAAGCCATAAGACTATATTGGTTTTCAGACCCCTGCTGTGTTGGCTTGGGCATTTTCTGTTCTCTTCTATCAGAGCACTCTGTTTTCGGCAGGGATGTCAGGACGCCAATGAGCCAATGAAAGGAATCTCCTTGGCCTTTATCCTTTAGTATTTCTAGGCTCTTAATCGTGGGATGGGAAATCTAGTGCTGGAAGGTGGAAGTTAAAAGGATGGCTGATTTTCTTTATTCTCCTCCTAAGAATATGTATGTGGTGTTTGTACGGGCAGTGGCACTGGGTGTGACTTAGGTCTTGCACAATCAGTCAAAATGTCAATGTGATGGGATCTCAGCCTGGGTATTTCTTGTGCTTACTTTCAGCAATGTGAGAAATGTGGGATGAATTGGGAAAAGTAAAAGCTGAATAAGATTTGCTCCAGAAAGTCTTCAGTAAACAAGTTTTGCTCTTGTGTAAGTTTGCTGAGCTGGTGGGTAGCAGGAAGCAGAGCAAGAGCCAAAGGCAATCTGACAGCCAAACCACTACCTTGGCACCAGCAGGAAAGTCAGACTGCCTCAGCAAGTCACTCATCCACAGAGAATATTCTGAATAAGCCAGATGTGGCCCTTGTTTGTGCTGAAATAACTCCAGGGTAATGTCCTGACATCAGTGGAGTGACTTCAAAGTCACGGAAGTGGCATCTCAATCAAGCCCAGGAACCAATTGCCTCAGGGTTAGGAAGTTAGGAACTGCCATACTGGGACTTGTTGCATGAAGGTCTGGAGCACCACCTGAGCTGGATTCTGCACCCTGTAAGAGCCCTCACACAGGTGGTGTGGCAGTCCAGGGTACACAGCTGAGCTTCCTGGTCTGTTCAAGGGGAGCAAAAGAGAGCTCCAGACTGGGATGTGGACTCTAACACCATCTTGAATAATCCCTCCAGACACCACCCCCCAAAGTCTCAAAGGAGTTGTGGGGATTATATTGTGGAGACAGCAATCTTCCTTCTTCCAACAAGACAGGCAGAGACCATTCAGTGTAAGTTCCTGTCCAGAAGCTTGACATTGACAGCAGAGACCCACTTACAGTGTTCCCAGCAGGTTCTCCACCTCTCTGGTTCCTACCATTCATGTCCCACAGGTAATACTTTCTTTAAGCCCACCCTATTTTACAGGTCTGAGTTTGTTCTCCTAAAGCTGCAGCACATAACTCTTCCTTCCAGAGCTGACATTAACAGTCCAACCCACAGGAGCTGGCTAAGGGCCTGCACACACCAAATACATGCAGCAGCTGCCATCTGCTCCCCCAGGGACCCTCATGTCCCTCTTTGACCTCTAGGATCACCCAACTCCCCCAGACATTTCAACCACCAGTTCCCAGCGCTCTGTGACTTCTGCTGTGGGCCACGATTGTTGCTCTGAGAACGTGGCCCAAAGAAAACAAAAGAAGGAGCCTTATCTGTCAGACCTTTTCTCCCTTTGCAACCATGGTATTGCTTTTTTTCTTTTGCAATGTCATTTTGCATTTCTGTTGACCTGTACTTAAACAACTGTAGCTGGATCAAAAGCCAATGTGAAACTCATTCTATTCCAGTGGGAGGGGAAGTTTCCAGGAATCATGGAAATTTTGTACAACTATCCACCTTGTCCTCTTCTACATAAATTTTGCCAACACACTGGATTTTGTCATTTCCAATGGGAAAGGTTTCTTTCCATTTTATCGTTCTCACTGGATTTGGGGGCTAGACACAAATGTTTTGGTGATGTCCTGATGTAAACGCTGCCTCACACCTGAGATAAGGCTTCAAAAAATGTTTAACATGATCTGCCAGCAATCCTGAGACACGCAGCTGTCCTTAGTTCTATTTATTTCTCCTCAATGCCACCATTTTTTGTCATTCACGAACAAAAATGTACATCCCAAATCCCACCTTTCAGCTCCTGATCACCGGAAACCTTAGGTGAGATGCTTGGGACAGGAAGTAAAATGCATTGTCTCCTTTACGTGCCCTCAAGGGAAGGAATGGGATTGGGAAGGACCATCCCCAAGGGTGACATGCGAATAAAGGTGTTAAAAGAAAAGAAAAAAAAAAAAAAAAAAAGAAAGGAAAAAAGTTAAAGAAGAAGAAAATAAGTCTTCTCAGTGGAACACAAATGGAGTTCCAGCTAGGTATCATTTGCTGGGGAAATTGCATTTCTATTTGGGAATAAATGAATGTAAAACTTGTTTGAGACCCAGGTAATAATAGAACAGGGGAGGAAATTGAAATTTATGACTTTGCAAATGACTCCTGTAGCAAAAAGAGACACACATCAGAGATGCCTTTTTATCTCACACCCCCCCTTCCTCCTTCCCTCCCGCCTTGTCTTCTCTTCTTCCCACAGATGAGGAGGACAGGTCTGCAATAAAACAGGTCTAAGCTGTGCCGGCCCGGAGATGCAGCGGGGGGAGGCGGAGGGGGAGCGGGGAGAGAGGGGACATTAGCGCTGCCGTAGCGTTGTCACTGCCTATGTAAATGGCCGTGCTACATAGTCAACAAGACACACTTGGCTGCCTGCAAGTGGGAAGTACTTAAATCTTGGCACTGATAAATGAAATATTTTTAAGGGAGCTAATCAGTGAAAATGGGGTTTCATCAGGCACTGACATGTCTCGCTTGCTTCAGCGAGTCCGGGAGAGAAAAATGATTGTGTGGTGCGGGCCGGAGCCAGCTGGGGATGGGGAGCGAGGGGAAGGGCGGTGAGAGGCGGCGGCCGAGGATGCTCGCGGGGCACCAGCCGTGGGGACCGGGCCCGGGGGCGGCTCCGCCTCGGCCACCCCCGGCCCGTGGCAGCCCCCCGGGTCGCCCGGCCCCGCTCCGCCCGGCCCCGCTCCGCCCGGCCGTGATGGATGGCCTGGCACGGAACGGGCTCGCTGCAAATCCCCAATCTGCAGCCTGCTGGGCTCAGTTGGATCAGCAGCAGGCTAGCTGGTATTTCTGGATAAACACTAATAAATCTTCCTTTTCTTCATGGCAAGTGGTGCTTCCTCCGCCTCCCCAGCCCCCCGGCTTTCCTCTTCTCACGCTGGTGCAAGGGGAGAGGAGGAGAAGTGAATTCGGGGTGCAGGGAGCTTGATGGGAATGGGAGCCAAGCCTTGAGATGGGCAGGGGTCTGGCTGGGGTAAACCTCTGAGCTAGGGGCTTGCAAAGCCTCCCACCAACCCTGCCACCTCCAGTTCTGCTGCTGGCTGAGTGGGGACTCGGTTTCTCCTCTCTGAAGTCATGATGGTCATACACTTCCCAAAGCCTGGAAGAGCTGTGGGTACAAAGCGGCTTCCAGGGTTTTGGGTTTGGCCCTTAGCCTCTGGGGAGGGAGGGGGACGTGGTGCAGGGGGTTGTGTTCAGCATTTTCAGCTCAGAGCTTCGCAGTGGCCCCTGCCTTTGGTTCCATGAGTGTGCCGGGGCTAGCTGAGAGCCACCCGGGCTAGCGTCTGGGGCAACAGAGAAATGAAATAGTCTGGGAAAAGCGGCTCTGACCCGGCTCTGACTCCTGAACCGGACCCTGATGTACACAACTCCATGGTGTTTCCACAACGACCATGAAGATCCCATCAGGACAAGGCAGATTTTTGCCTACATCAGGCAAAATCCAGCGGTTGAAGCTGCCCCTGTAATCAACCTACCTGTAAGTGACCTCAAAATTGCCTGTAAACCAAAATACAACCAGTAAGAGAGGCAGCTCCCACTGTGCCCTCACTCTGTACTAGTGAGGGACGTACCAGGATTTGTTCTCATCTGAAAGGAGAGGTCCATGTGTGTGAAAATTATCACTGAATGAAACTGTCTCAGCAGACTGGCAGAGGGAAAAAATACATAAACTAAAAGATGGGAAAAAAAAAAAAAGCCTGGTGCTTACATCATTTAGTCATAAAGGTTCAAAGAAGGATTCCCTCAGTAATCAGGAAATGAAAATGTCCTTCAATTACGGAGTATTTTAAGACATGATTATTTCATGTGCATGCTATTAAGAAAATGACAGTGGAAAATTCATCATGAAATAAATTAATACTTAAACATTTTTGAAAGGTTCCCTGGTGTATTCTTATCCTCCTCCCCTTCTGACACAATAATGTGTTTTTTCTAAAGAAAATTTTATTGGACTAGAGATGATAAAATACACAATGAAAAATACATTTGGAAAGCAAATTCATAACTACTTTTTTTTAAAGAAGGCAGCTTAGCTGAAAATACACAAAAAACCACAAGGACAATTTATTATTCTCTGCTAGTGGAAAAGAGACTTTTTTCCCCTTCATAAAGTCAGCCATGCTGGTGTTTGAATAATTGCCTCCCAAATTCATGCAAACCAACAATTTTGGCTATATTTGGGGTTGTTTTTTTTTTGTAATTCTGCCTGTCTCCACCCTTCCAATGCAACATATTGCTACACATCACATTACAGCATGAATTTATTGCCACCACAGCAGAAGCTGATGCTTGCTGGAAAATGCAGATAGCCCTAAGAAGTATTTGATTTGATCTGATTCCAAGCAAATTGGTGCTGGGGAGAGATACAACAATGTGGCATCGGACACGTGAGCTCTCCAAATGTGTCTATTCCACCGTCTGCTGAAGCCAAGGGGTTTTTTTTTAAGTTTTGGCATGGATTTCAGCAGAGTTTTGCTTAGGAGGTGCCTTGTGGGAGCCACCTGGTACTGCACATTTTTACCTCTTGGCTGAGAGGTCCAAGCCAGAAAGATATGATGCAACAAGGCTGAGTTGAGATTCAGGAGCTTTAAGGTGGGGTGGGAACCTCATGAGGGCTCTGTAGACAAGCCATGAAGGAACTGAAGTTGCAACATGAAACCAGAGAATGGGGTTTATGTAGGAGGCTCGACTGTGCAACCTGCCCTTGCTGGACTTCAGCACAAATGGGGCTTGTGGGTGCAGCCAGCAGGGCAAGCTCAGGTTTGCTCCTGTAATGGGAGCATCTCTTTTGGGAGACCCTGTCAAAGCTAAAGGCAAGGTCAGGCAAACCTCGCAGCTCCTTGGAACGTGGGAAAATTGTTTGAGGATCCCCAAGAAACAGGAACTTCTACTCCCTGACACCACAGAGGAGTCCTGCACAGCCAGGGCGTGTTTTTGTAGGACAGCATGCAAGATTTTACCTTGAGTTTTATCCTAGTTGGTAGTCAGCTGAAAAAAAACCCAAAAGAATACAAATCCAGCAGTGAAATGGGTATTGTTGCCCAGATCTGCTCCTGCTTAGAGCAAACAGGGGAAGAGTGCTCCTTGCTTTGAACAGAAAAGTGCAGCTGTTGGACCTGATGGGAGTTGGACTCGGTGATCCTTACGGGTGCCTTCCAACAGGAGATATTCAATGATTCCATGATTAAAAGCCTGTTCTGCCACTGTGCTTTTTGACCCATTTTGTATGGTTGTGGAGTATCTATTTTGCTGTTCTATGGCTCATATTTTGAGGAGGGACCGTAATTCATGAGGGGTGCCTGCCTAGATAACTCACAAGTGGGATATACATGTCTGACTCTTACTGAACCACATTTTGCTGCTAACATGTATTATATTTGTACCATGCCAGAGGGGGTGTCTGCAGGTCTAAAAATGTTGGTTATAACAGCTACTCATGCTATTAGTATAGTTGTAGATATCATATGATTTATTGATGTGTTTTTATTTCCCACTGGTATGGTATAAATATATTTATTTCACAAAAGTGGCCAATAAATTTCCCTTATGAATCCTGTTATCTACACCATTAACCATTGATCATTTTTATGAGGTCACAACTTAAGGTGTACATGAATTTACACCTTAATTTGTGACCCTTTCCAAAATAATACATAGCCACTTCTGAACTATTCACCTCACAAGAGGCACTGCTCATTTTTGCTGCTTCCTACTGCCCTCAATATTTGTTTCTAATCAGACAGTGTCCTAGCATCATGTGCCACTCAACTGTTTCATCCTCTCAACGCATCCACAGAGAAATGGATAAACCATTAATGATGTGAAACTTTGCTGTACCCAGTTCATTCCTTATGGAACTCTGGAATTTAACAAAAAGATAACAAAGCGACACTAAATAACCCAAAGACACGCTCTAGTCTTCCTGCTATAAAGACCAAGATTTCCTAACAGCATCCAAAGAACCACAGGAATGCCAGAAATTCAGATAGTCCCAAGTGACCCTCTCTATTTTCTCTTTTTTGTTGTTGTTGTTGTCCTGTAGGTGATGTTTAGAATGTTGGGTGGCATGAGACCAAGTCTCTCCTTGTGTCCTTCATCAGTTTACTCTTTGATTTGTAAAAGGTGCTGAAACTGGGAGTATTGCACCTTTATTTGTTATCAGCCTCCCATGTGCTCTTGTTTCAGCGTGAGGGTTGCTCTTCAAAGCCCTAGATTAGATGCAGCATTCCTCAATTCTGTTGGTGACCTTCACCACTGGCCTTCCCTTCCTCCAGCTCTTCACAAAGAGTGCTTCAAAGACACTTGGCTAGCTCCAGGTGTTTGACTTTCACGTTACTTTTTCAGCTCTGATCTGCCACTGGTCTTGGCTGTTCTCTCCTCTCTCTGGGAGTGCCCCATCACAGCATTTGGGACATTTTCAAGCTTTGGCCGAAGCTGTATTCCCCATCTCACCTCCCGAGCTGAGCTCACAGTGAGCTCCATTCTCAGTTACACACAATGACTCATTCTTCAGAGGTCAAGCAAATCTCTTCCTTCCTTTCATTTAACCCCTTCTCCTCCCTGGAGCTGTGTTTGCCCAGCCACTCCCTTGCCTTGGTGCATGTCCCTTTTGTCTCCAGTCGATCCCTCTTCATCTCCTTCACATCTGCTGGGCAAGTTCTCACACAGGCTTGGCAAGTCCATCCCTACTGCTAGAATTTGTCTGATGAGAATATCTCCAATAAGCTCCAGAGTCCAAACATGTTCCAGGGGGTGTACATGATGGTCCTGTACACATTTTTGTGGGAGGTGGCCGTGCCATGTACGTGTACAGGTCCCAACTGTGATGCCAAGTGATCAGGAGTCCCACAGCCCTTTGAAATCATGGGTGGGGGAGAACCTGAGAACCTTTGATGCCAAATGTGTGCTGCAGCAGATTAGTCCTAGGTTTTAAATAACAGGCAAGCATGAGCCAGAGACCTCCTTCCCCACGCCCCCTCCAGAGCTCTCTTCTCACCCAGAGTTTGGTTGCACAGACTTTTTATTTGCACACAGTTATCCTTAAAAATAATAAGTGACTATTTGCCTGTTCAAAGCCAGAAACCAGTTGACCAATTGCTGCTGTGTTTTACTTCAGGGTATCCATCTAAAGGCAGGGAGAGAGAATCAGGCTATAATGGTTTGCCTGGCTCGAAAACTCCATTTTGGGCCGCGGAGAGTCATATTTCAGAGAGTATTGATCACAGTGCAGTTTGTGTTTCCTCACGTCCATGATCCTGTTTGCAGCCCTGTAAAATAATAACAGTACTCATGTCAGTAAGGTAATTACCATTGATCTAACACACTGTGACAAATTTTTCAGTCATGCCACTTGATTCATACTTAAAGTTATGGCACTGCTGACTGCTCCTTAAATAATTGAAGGATGCCCTTTGTAAATCAGCACACTCTTGCCAAAAAGTGGCAGTTTCTTCTTTGTTCCAGGCCTTGTTTCTTAGCTTCATCAGGGATTTCAAAATTAAACAGACAGCTTTCCACAGCCCACATAGTTCACACTTGGAGCAAGTATCATCTGAGCTGGCAAATCACTTATGACACCTTTGTTCAAGAAAAGCGGGAAAAAAAATAAGAAGAAAAAGGTTAGACTACAGAGAAGATCAGAGTCTCTGTGGTTGGGGGAGAGGGCTGCTAGCAGGTGGTAACAACAAGAGAGACAAAGCCAAATTTCGTTAATTCAAAACACCCATGAAAGCACTCGTTGTCCTCTTGTGGTTGGGATTACTGAAGGCTGAAGAAGAGCAGTGAAGACAGTCCTGGTCTTCTGCTCTTGGATCCACTGACTGCCCATGAGCAGAGCTTGTCAGCCTCTCTTCTGAGGAATTGTTCTGGGATCTGCAATTCCACTACACCAACACCCAACAGGCTGAGGGGAAGCACCACAGCTTCTTGGCCTGGGCTCTCCAGGCTGGTGCCCCCAGAAAATATTGGAGTCTTTGACCTGCTTGTAACACAGACATTAAATAAGACTCTTGAGCTGCCTTTGGGAGATGGTAGCACTGCTAGGCAAGTAATCAAGAAGAGTATGGTTCTGGGTGGTGGGACCCTTTGGCAGCTAACCATAAACCAGTTTTCCACTGGTGAAGTGTGGACACTCTTCACGGTGAGTTTGGATCAGTTGACCACAGTTTTCATCAAACCTTCCTCCTTGGTTGTCAAGGAAGCCTTGGAATGAGTTTAAATTGGACATCAAACACCATGAAGGACACATTTCTCATTGACATTGATGCATAGATATTTACTTTGGCTCCAAAGTACCCTCTGGAACAGCCTCTCTCCTTTTCCATAAAATATGAAGACCATGTAGGGAGATCACCTTCTTGCTTTCCAAATGTATTTGTCAGGACGGCAATCCATAATACACAGGGGTGCCTGTGGAACAGTCAATAAAACCTCCATCTTTGTTGTCCCAGCAGACTGTCCCCAGTTACCAGACCATTCTTCTCAGCTCTCCTATTTAGAGACCTCCCTTTGCAGTGTATGGAGGACTTTGCTGCTGACCAGGGGTTGGCAGCTCAAGCTCAAAAACAAACAAGGAAAGACTGATCCATAAGTCTGTCATCACCACAGCTCAACAGCTGCACCCTCTGCTCCCCTTGGTTAGGAAGCAAATCTTGGCTGTGAGGGTGGTGAGGCCCTGGTACAGGTTGCCCAGAGAAGTTGTGGATGCCCCATCTCTGGAGCTGTTGGATGGGGCCCTGAGCAACCTGGACTAGTGGAGGTATCCCTGCTCATGGCAGGGGGCTTGGAACAAGGTGATGTTTAATGTCCCTTCCAACACAAACCGTTCTGTGATTCCATGAGGTTTGGTGGCTCTCATGGGACTCCCGTGCTCAGACCTGCAGCAGCCACCGTGGTGTTACAGCCTTTGGAGAACAAATGGAATGAACTGTCCTTCAGGAGAGCCTCAAGCCTGCCCCTTTGGCATTGTTGGGACACACAAAGCAGTGGCTCTGCCTTTGATCCACTCTGCTACCTGTAAAGTGTCCTCTTTTGTGGGCATTCTTGTACCTGCTTGAGATGAGGCCAGAACAAACAGAAAGCACCTTAAAGGAGCTTACTAAATAAGTCTAGGATTGAGCAAACAGCATATTCGAGGGGTCAGATTTAATTCCTTCCTTCCTTTTGTATTCAGATTAGAGGCCAAGGTAGATTTGTGGAAGCTGGGACTCCTCAGCTAATGCTGCTTTTGCACTTAACCTGCAATTTACCTGTCAGTAACAAACGCATAAAAGGCTGGCTAAGCTCTTCAAACTTCCAAACAATTTACCACACCATCAGATGGGCTCTTTAGCATCCAAGAGCACGACCGGTCAATTCACATCTAAGGAAAACATCTGCTGCCTAAAAGGACCCTCCTCCAAAATGCATCTGGCGAAATGAATGTGCATATTTAAAGGAACATCATGTTTTAAGTCAATCAAACCCCTCAAAAATAATAATAAAAAGCCTTCCAAAGAGGCTACTTGCCAGTGATGTATTGGCTTGGTTAAGAAGGGCTATGTTTTCAGAGCCTCCTAAATTCCTCAACTCAAGTGCTGAGTGGAGGTTTATTAAGTGACCTGTCTGGATGTATATCAGCCTTGTCCCTAGTGGGGGTCCCATGTTAAATTCCATCATTAAAACCTATTACCGAGCTATCAAAACCCGCCGTAATTCCATCTAATGACCTCATTTCCCTAAGCATAACTCAGCGCAGGGTCTGCTGATGTGGAGTTACCTCTTGGTGGGCCACAGCCCCTGAGCAGAGCAGGAGGGAGGGGAGAGAGGGAGAAATCAATGTCTGCGGAGATGACAAGGCACGGGGCCAGAGACTGGGGACCGAGAAACTATCCAATATCCCATTTCCTATCCAGTCTATTAGCAGCTGAAGTCAGCCAGGTCTCGGGGTTTGATTGAAGGCTTAGCTGAGACCAGATAGAGGAGGAGAAGCCCAGGCAACATGGCCACCAGGCAAGGCTCCTTTTTCCAGGCGGCTCAAATAGCTCCTAAAAGTCGCTGTTTATAAAAATGGATTACTGCATTAAAAGTTCAAAATGTTCTTTTTATTTCGTTTTAATTTTTTTTTTTTCTCGGGGTGAGCGCAAGGAAAAAAGGAAGGAAGGGAAAAAAAAAAAAAAAAGCCTTTCCTTTCTCCCCCTCCTCAATCCCCCTTCCACACACACCTCTACTTGCCATGAAATCATTTCGTAAATACAAAAAAGGCCCCTCAGGCTATTGGTGCCCAGACACTCATTTTTAGAGTGGATAATTGACTCCTTTCAGTTGATAATTCATAGCTTGCATATGCCAGCTAATACATCAGTGCCCAGAGACTCAGTGAGAGCCCCAAGCACAAATGGGAGGGAGGGGAAGGAAAAGGAAAAGAAAAAAAGAAAGAAAGAAAAAAAAAAGAAATATTTCAGATGATAGATGAGTGCATTACGGCTTTATGAATGAATTATGTCCTGCAAATACCTTGAGCAGGAGAGACTGTCGGCCTGTATCTATACTAATCTGGGAGGAATTATGACGATTTTCACATTAGAAAGGGAAAAGGGAAAGAATTAATTGAGCAATTGGGCCATTAAAAATGTATGTCAGCATGTTCTGTATGTCCATTTTCCAATTTATCATATGCTAGGAAGCTTCCTCCCAGGGTGACTGCCATTTTTCTTCTCTTTCTTGTGTTTGATCTTTTTTTTTTTTTATTTATTGTGGGTTCCTGTCACACAAAACCAGCTCAGGATCGTTTTGACAAGACAAAGTCTGAGAATTCTTTGGAGTGCGGAGTTTTCTTTCTGCTTGTGATCCCTGTCAAAAAACAGGGGTGAGGGAACCCTAATGAATTTCTTCTTTGCATCCCACAGCTCCTAGAGTCAGAGCTCATAACTTAACAGAAGGAAATTATTTCACCTTGTAGATTTTGATTCCTTTTCCATCTGAGAAAGTTTGAGATGAAGTTAGCGTATAGGTGGGTGGATGAAGCAGAGGTTTTATTTAAAAAGTAATTTGCTAAGGCTGGCTAAGGGTGAGTGCCAGCACATGCAAACACCTGCTCTGCACACACGAGTGAAATGCCACACACCACTGCTTGAAAAATTCACTGGCACTGATGACGTATTGCCCCCCCAAAAATGGCCAAAAATGTCTTCTGGATGGTTGTGGGGTTTGTATTCCACATAAGTCCGCAGTAGAAAGTGTTAATTATTTTCAAGTCTGAGAAATAATTAAGTAGATTAAAAGAGTTTGCCGGTGGGAAAATGTTTTTAGAATAACAGCAATGTTAGGAATTGTTTCCAACTCTATAATTAGTAGGATTGTTTAAATAGTTGAAATAAGAATAAATATTTTTTCTGCTTTCATATACACAAAATATTCCATTATATTGGCTCAAAATTTTAATACCCTTAAAAAACAAACCTTAGAGACTACCAAAAAAAATCAGTAATTCAATCAATGTTAAAAAAATCCTGTTTCAGATCTGCCAGCAAATTTCAAGCAGCCTGACCAACACATATTGTTTAACTAGTGTCTTCAATTTTCTAATCCAGGAATTATGCTTCACCTGAACTTCCTCTAATACAATTAGCGTGGTGTATTTGCTGAAACATAATGCCTTTACAGAATAATGTTTTATGCTGCAAAGCATATCTAATCTCTTCACGCAAGCCACTCTATGGCAAATCATTTTATAATATGCAGAAAATTTTTGATATTGTTTATGTTCTCCTGTTTATGAGGCCTTTAATTGATTGTAAGCTGCTCTTTAAGTACTTAAAGATGTTTTTTAAATCCTATTAATTTTTCTTGTCTTTTTTTTTTAGGACTCGTTAAATATTTGCTGATGTGGTGGCTGAAACACAAGAGTGCTGGAAGAGAATTTCAGCAAAATATTGTGTTTGTATTCAGGACCTTTATGTGGGATATGCAGATTTGTTGTCTTATTTGAAGTGCAGCAAGCCCCTAAATTCCCCTTGATCATGGTGTACGTGGGACCGGGAATTTTGCTGTGGGTTTGATTTATTTGATTTAGTTATTCTCTGCTGTGGTACGCAATGAAGAGGTAAGCACATCTCAGTGCAAATGTCACCCTCCTGGATATCAGCGCTTTTTCAGCATTTACTCTGCTGTACAGAAGCTTTTGGGAGGTCTTAACAACCCCTGTGAGAAGGCTGATGTGTATAAAAGGGATGTGAAGCAGATTTCTGCCACTGCAAATCTATCTGCTCTTTGAAAGATACCCGTGTTCCCCAAGACTCTGCAGTTTTATACAGGGGGAAAAAAGCAGAGACACCCACTGAGCAGCACCCAGGAACATCTCCAGCTCTTGCTGCCACCTGACAAAGTGCCCTGTGCTCCCAGGCAGATCCCAAGCCAGTTATTCCCCTCCTCCCACTCAGGTGGGGAGTTAGCCTCTTGTTCAGCTAGGCTGGTCTTGGAGAGCTTGCATCCCTGTGGACAGTTTTGTCTTCAGCAAAACCACCCCACAAAGCATTTTGTCAGTAAATCAAGGCTCAGAAAGAAAATAGGAGGGAAGATCAAAAGCTACCTGATTCCCCTCTGACCTTGCCTATGGTAGCAGGCTCACCACCATGGCCAAATATGAGATTTGGGATCCTGCATGGATGCAACCTGGAGGGGACCACCTGAGAGACTGCTGGGAGAGGCAGGACACCACTTTTACCTCTGGGTTTCCACCAGCAGCCTTCACTCCAGCTTGAAGAGATGGACTGCTATACAGAGATGAGCCTGAGTCACATGGCAGGAGAGGGACAAAGGTGTAGGGTACACAGAGGAACCTGGTGGGTTGGTGCCAGGCCATTCATAGGTGCCAAATCCTGCTTGAGTCCTCGTGGGACAATGGGGGACAGCATGAGGTCAGCAATGAGCCACAGTCCCATCCCCTTTCACACACTGACTGGCTCTTCTTGTCCTGACCTGCAGCACTGGAAGAATTTCACTGTGGGTTTTGCCTGGTAAGGTGAAAATACCCAATAATACTCACTGCTTCGTTCTGGAGATCTTAATTTTCTAAAACCTGCATATCAGAAACAAATCAGACCGTGGGACATCTCCATGTAGTGCCGCTGAAGAGCCCGTTTCAGCACAGCATTTTTGGCCATTCACCTTCTCTGCCTGTGCCTCCATCCCCCAGACAAAGGATGAGGGAATGCTGCCTTCCCCACACAACCTCTGAGGTGGGGATGGCTCCTTGATCTGGCTCTGCAGAGAGAATCAACCCAGCAGGGCCTTCCACACCATGGCAACTGAGCACAGTTCATCCAGAAACCAGCACATCTGTCTTGCTGATTGCACACGCCTTCTTCTGGAAACACACAGATCCCAGTAAAGGATTAATGACAGCCGGAATCCCATTAGGGAAGAAACACAAGTTCCCCAGCTTACTTAATATCAGGTTTCTCGCACCTGGCTGGCTGAAGTAGGACATAACCTGCAGAATATAAAATGTCCTGTTCTTGCCTTTGCCACTGACACGCACAGAGAGGTGCTGTGAGGAGCAGGCATTTATAACCCAGCCTCCCTCAGACCTGGTAAGGCACACACAGACCTGAAGGCTGTACAAAACCTTTGCAGCAAGGTTGCTGCTCCGTTCTCCCTGTGGCTAAGCCGTTCGTGTTTCGCATGGAGATGCAGAAATGTGGATTTTTTTTTCTAGGTGGAACCCACAAAAAGGCATCCACGAGTGTTCTGCTGGACAGCTCTGTGAAAACCGTGCACACAAAGGTCTCAGGTGGCTGAAGCATCGCAGACACCAGTGCTAGGAAAGGCGTGAGCATGCAAGTCCCATGGTTTTTCAGCATCTTTCCTCTTCCGCTGGAATCCAAGGAAAGCTGTCCAAACCAGGATATTGCTTATCCAAAAAGAAACAATTCCCATGGTTTTTTTCTCATGGCCTTTCAGTGGGATTTGGGTGCCTCTAACCTCAAAGCTGTAGCAGACCTGACATTGCTGACATTCCCCAAATATGGCCTGAGTGAGGAACAAAGGAGAGCCTCCAAAACCAAAAAGACTTTTCCCTCTCTTGCTTCTTGGAGGACTTTACCTGGGAAAAATTCACCTTCAGAGGACCTCAGTTTAGTATCAGTAGATTTTATACCTGATGTATTTTTTTGCCTGATATATTGATCATTTTATAGTTACACCAAGCAAGAGAAAGGCTAAATAAATGTAAAGAAAAAAGGAAATATGCTACAAGGATAGTAGTATTTTTCTTGGTTTGCTTTTTTTGTTTGTTTGTTTTTCCCTGAGATGAAAGAGTTTAGTAACAGACTAAAAAATATAGTTGCCTTTTGTTCCATTTAAAAACAGATTATTTGCTTTAAAAAATCCTCAAGTGTCACATTTTAAGGAGTATCTATAAGTAGTTTTAACTCTTGTATCCCAAAAATACGGAACAGAGTCCGTTGACCTACATTGTAGGAAACATGCGAAGATCACTGCATTTCCTGCGGGGAAAAAAAGTGGAAATTAAGTAAAAAGGATATCTGGACTACCCCTTGCAATGGGAACAGTTCCTTGCTGGAGTCAACAGCTACACCCTGACTCAAGTGAATCTCTGTCCTGCTGTTTCAACACCTGAGAGGACTCTGTACGCTCGTGATCCTGCTTGGCAGGATTTAAGAATCAATTAGACGTAATTTGCCTACTTTTTGTCAAGCCTCTATGAGCAGCAGTGCCTCCTACTGCATTTCCACAAGGGGACAGAGCAGAGCCTCAGTGGCTGTGTGGGGCTGAGGTGCTCAGAAGACTCCTGCATCCAGCCAACAAAAGGGGTCAGGGATGTGGCACCTCTCAGAAGCCAAGCCAACACTGAAACCCACCAGAACTCGCCCACATCCAATGCCATTTCTCCACACTGCTTTATATCAGCTCTGTTCTGCAATGAGATTTTTTTTTTTGAGAGAGAAGGGTTCATTATTTTTAGTGATAATGAAATCAGCCATGCCCTTTTCTCCACCTGCCTCCCTCCAAATCTCTGTTTGGCTACCTGCTGCTTCAGGGCTCCCACACGCAGCCTGTGCTGATAACTCGGGGATGGCACCTTTCTTATTGAACAAGGTGGGAAAAGCAGCTTCCAGTGTCAGGAATTTCTCCCAGACGTTCAGCATCTGTATTTAAATTAAGAGGCTTAAAGCTCTCCTGAACTTTTCCAGGTTTTTAATTTTAGTTCAACTTCAGGAGGGAAGTTTTAAGCCCGGAGTGTCATATCCCGAGTGCCATCTACCGCGTCTTCCAGGGACTGCCACGAAACCGTGCCTGAGCCGGGAGGAGCGCAGCGCTCGGGAGCAGCCCGCCTGGAATTCTCCATGCGGGTGTTTGTGGGCAGGTAGCGACGGGAGAAACTCAACCGTCTGCTCAGGAACACTGAAAATAGTGTGAATGGAGGTTGGTTTTTTTCCCAAAGAGTGTGAGGTAATGCGGGTTAACCCCAGCGGGCAGCTCAGCACCGCACAGCCACTTGCTCACTACCTCCCAGTGGGATGGGGGAGAGAGGACTGGGAGGGTAAAAGTGGGTAGAAGTGAGTAAAAGGGTAAAAGTGAGGAAACTCACGGGCTGAGGTAAAGACAGTTTAACAGCAAAAGCTGTGAGTGCAAGTAAAGCAAAATAAGGAACTAATTTGCTGCTTCCCGTGGGCAGGCAGGTGCTGAGACATCCCCAGGACAGCTGGGCTCCATCATGCATAAAAGTGACTTGGGAAGACAAACACCATCACTGCAAACATCGCTCTTTCCTTCTTCTTCACACTGCTGTTATTGCTGAGCACAACATCACATGGTCTGGGTCACCCCTGTGGTCACTGTGGTCAGCTGTCCTGGCTGTGTGCCCTCCCAACCCTTGTCCTCACAAGGAGGTGGGAGAAGCAGGAAAGCCCTTGTCTCTGTGTAAGCCCTGTTCAGCAGTAGCTACAACATCCCCCTGTCACCACAGTTCTGATCACAAATCTACAACAGAGCACCGTCCAAAGTACTTGGAAGAAAATAATTCTATCCCAGACAAAACCAGCAGAGATGAAGAAAAAAAAAAAAAGGAAAAAAAGTTTGTGCTTCTTGCACCTTGAAGTTAATGCAAATATTTGAAAATAAAAAGGAAAAAAAAAAAGAAGCATTTCAACAGACTAAAGGACAAAATAACAAAATAACAGATTAACTTGCCCTTTAAACTCAAGGCATTTATGATGACCTGACACACGAAAGAGTTCTTAGATTCAAAACCCCAGTGCTGGTGAAGTGTTATCATGGCCAAAGGAGAAGGCATGGGCTCCTCCAGCACTGCCACATCCATCACTCACGGCCACAGCTTTCCTGTCCTCGAGAGGTGGCCAGAGCACCAGAGTGCCTCTGTCAGGTGGGACACTCAGTGGGACCATTTGGAGCTCAGCTTTTAACCTACTGACCTCGAGCTTGCCATTTGGGCCAGGTATCTTGGTAGCCACATCTCCCTGAGGTCTTGCCTTGTGGGGCAGGGATTCCCTGATCTTAGTAGGCAGCACAACCACACAGCAAGAAATACGGTAAAAATGGAGCTGGCCGGGATTTAGCCAAACTGAGAAGATGCAGCAGGTGTGGCACACCTGCCCCAGCTGTGGGCGAGCTGGCAGCCCTCAGCTCGCCAGGGTGCAGCGCACCCGCAACCTCAGAGCGGCAAATCCCAGCTCCAGGTGATAAATGCGAGGAATTGCTCAGACCAGCGGAGCGAGCTCCATCTGCTGCCCACATCCATGCGAGCAGCAGGCAGAGAGAGCCGCAGCCTTTTTGCCCGCATCCTCTCGAGAGCAAAATCCTCTTGTCTGCGGAGCAGGACCCGCTGCATCCCATAGGCTTAATTCCTCGGCCTGACAACCCTAACTGGGAGCCCGCTGCCACCAACTTGGCCTCTCCCAGCTCCTTCTGCACCCCGCACCATCCCCGGGGAGCTGGGAGTGCAGGGCTCAGCCTGGCCTGAGCAAATTCTCCCCAGGTTTGAGGCTGGTGAGGGGGTCACAGCACACTGGGGTCACAGCACACTGGGGTCACATCATGCCTATCCACCTGCAGGCAAGTGAAATATTTACCCTGTCTTCTGGTTGCTGCTGCCAGCCGTAATTAATTAGAGCAAAAGGGTGACTTGCCTGTCTTTTGAGTGATTTCTGGCAGATCACATGGGTCTGTGTAGCTCTGTGGGTCCCTGGCTTTGGCTGGAGGATTGCTACAATCCCTATAAATTCATTAGCATTTATCAGCTCCCTGTTTGTGGCTGCATTGCTCTGTCTCCCCCTTGCTTGCCCTTCTCCTTCCAGGGAGCAAAAATTTAGCGCTGCTTTAAAGCTGGAGAGCTCCCGGCCGATGAGCTGGGGAAGGAGGATAATTCTGTTACTGGTCAGGGTGGTTGAGGGAGAAGTTGTGTGCAATAACCACGGCTCAGAGCACAGGCTCCAGAAGCCCAAGCTTGTGAGATGGCACAGGGGAAAAAAAAAGGGAATAGAAGAGACCAGACACTGTGGTGCCCAGGGCTGGGTTTTCCTCAGTGGATGTACATGGCAGGGACAGAGCAGGGAGCTGCCTTCATTTGAGGCTTGAACTCGGTTATCCTTCTGAGTCCCTTCCAACTCAGAGTAATCTGTGATTCTGGGATACCATTAACAGATCCAGCAGGAAATTAATATTTTTGGAGGAGAAAAGGAGATCAGATGAGACTTTTCAGCCAGATCAGGTTTCTGGTATTGATAGGAAGTGGGTCAGCTCTGACAGTGGAGGCAGGACCCTCTTCATGGCAGTGGGGTGGACTAAGACTGAAAGTTGAAAGTGACTGTCAGGCCTTGGGCCAGCTCCTCTGAGCTCATGCTGGGCTGGATTAGAGTGTGTTTGTCTGAGCTACTCTGTCATCAGCCACTCACATTTTGCTGCAAAGTTTGGAAGAAAACTGTTCCATCTGCTAATCCTGGGCTGATGCTGGTGGCCAGAACCCATTCCCACTGTCCTTTACTTTTAGCTGTGCTCTAAACAACCAGCAAATACCATTTGTGGACAGTAACTTTAGTAGGAGACAAAAGACACCACAGTGCTCTGGCCATCACTGAATCACAAGCCCAAACTGGCTGGTGCAATATCTGTGTATTTCAGTATTGTGCTGTGCCAAAAACGCACACCCTGACCCAGCAGCGAAGGCTTGATAGGGAAACCTGAACTGAACATTCCTGCTCTTCTTTTTCCAGTTGTGCTTACTGCTAGTGACACCTGCCAGCTCCATCTGGTAGCACAGGCAAGGAGAACTGCCACATTTCCATGTGCTCTGGGGAGGATTTATGTTTCCTACAGCTCTCCGTGCCCAGGATGCAGCATCAGGTCTTAGCCAAGGTTACATTTTAGTCTGAGGGTCCCTGTTCAGCCCCAGGGTCTTTTCCACCTCACAACTGCAGAAAAGCTCTCTGGCTGCTCTGCTTGGGGGTGTCAGGGGGTGTGCTGCTTTTGCCAAGTGTGGGGAAGGATTGTAGGGATGAGGATGAGATATGGGAAATAAATGACCTCCAGGGTTGTTCTGTGAGTCTAGAAAGTGCCCGACATCCCCAGATCTGCCTTGCTGTGGGCTAAATTGCCTCCAGGAAAATTATTCCAGCAGTATTTGGCCCTCCCCTTGATGCGTAAGCTTTTTGAGGCATCAAATGCTGGGGCATCACCCATCAGTCCCCAGAGGCTGTTTGCTGAGCTTAGCACTCCCCTGGCTGATGGCAGCTCCCCACTGTGCTGTGCCCACCTGCTGGGGCTACCCTGCAGGGTCACAGGCTCCCAGTGCTGTCTCCCAGGATATTTCTGACCTGGCCCATGCAAAATTTGAGAACTGAAATGCCAGTTCAGGATCTCTTCTGGTGTTTGCAAATTGTCAGGCCAGAGGCTTTGGTCTAGAAGCTCTGCCGTGCTCGGGGAGGTCGGTGTAACAGCAGGATGAGATCTGGTCATCTACCTCCAGCAACTGCTGCTGAAAGGCTGAGGGGATTTATTTCCCAAGGACTTCTCTTGCAGCCTTGGGCATAAATTTCCTTCCGTTTACTCATTAAAGGCTCTGCTCCTGCGCTGTGTTTAGGCTGTCAGTGGTTGCCTTGGACATTTAGGTCAATCACAGATATTATTTCTGTCTCTGGAGCTGGCAAGGCTCATCCTGGGCCTTCAGCTTTGTGCTTTGCCTATAAATAAAGCACCATTCATTCTCAGGGCAGTGGGAAGAGGCAGTGACGAGCTGGAAATGCTCCTTTCACGGAGAGGGGTGCTCATTTTGAACCACTCGACCCCTTAAAGCCCCCTATTAAGCATCTCTATTGCTTTAAGAGGAAGCCTGGTGAGAATTAGAGATTCAAGAACAGGCATTAGAGTTGTGGTGTAAGGCAATTTGTATTTGCAGCTCATCATTCACAGGCTGAACAAAAGTCTGCTGGTGGAACTGGTGAATGAGGACAGCAAACCACAGAGCCTGAGGGGTGCAGAAACTCTTGTACTTGCTGGAGTCCTTGCAGGAGCTGGTTATCATACAGCTGATGTTCCTGGAGGGAATGAGCTCCCAGAAGCAGGAATCTCACCAACCCAAAAGCCTCAGGACCATGGCTCAGGTTGGTCAACATTATCATTGCTGACAAACACCAGTTCCCAGACCCAATCTGACAATGGGCTACTGAGTCTTCTCCTCTGCAGGGAAGTATATTGACACTAAAAATCCAAACCTAACAACTTTTATATCCAAGTCCTAAAAAGGGGTGTGTTCTGGTGGATGCCAGTTGCTCAGCTTGGAGGGTTTTGGATGACAACTACAATAAATATTTGTTGGTTTGGGTGGTCACCATTTCTGCTGGAACGGGCTGTGGATGCAGATCTAGGCACTGGTAAGTGGAAGAGGATATACATAGAAGGGACCCAGTTTTTTCAAATTATTCTGGTTACAAACAAATTTGAAGCATTGTCTAGGAAAGGGAAATGGGAAAACTTGCAGAACTGCTAACAACACGTCAGGCAGTTGTCTTTTACTGTAAATTATTGCTGCCCCAAAGCAGCAATGATTATAAGCTTAAGGTCTTTGTTTAATCTCTTACTTCCTTAAGAGCACATGCACATTGTTTTACCATTTCTTGGAGTCATTTTGCAAAGTGGATCCTGGGTGTTTTCACAAAGGGTTTACATTGCACATGATTGACTGAGAAGATTCCCTTCCAGATGCTCATGTATCTCCCTGCTGCATGTGTTAGAGCTGAGCACTTTTTATTTCCTTGCAAGGGAAATGAGCTCTGACAAACAGGGATGAGATGAACATCACTTTATTTGGGGGTTGAGACAAGGGCAGGGGCCAGAGAGAAGAAATTTTTCTGGGTTTGCCTGGGTCTATCTCTTCTTGTTGTTTTTTTTTACACCCCCACTCTGTAATATTTGGTTTGTACATTTAAATAATATCCCAGGCACCTGGTGATTATTGTATTACTGCACTGCAATGCTCAAAACAACCGACAACGCTCTGCCTTTAGATTTCCAACCACAAAAGTGAGGTGTGGGCCAGATTTTGGCAGGAGGATCCCGAGAAGCTGCTGAGGGGGGAGGATTGTGAAGCATCTGCTGTTCCTGAAGCCAGGTGGAGCAGTCCTGCTGCCACCCTGCATCTCCTGCACCCTGAGCTTTGCCCTTGGCCCACTGCACGGCCTGGTCTGCCACACTGCTCAGCATGGATTAATTCCCCCATCCTGCTCAGAAAGGAATAGATTTCCCTGCTAGCTGCAGTTCCTCCTCATCGATGATAAATCCACCAGTGAGAGCCCCAGCTCTTTCTAACTGGTTTGTGTGTCCCCCCTAATTAGTCCATATTTAACCATTACAGTTAATAAAAGGCAGGGACGTGTTGCAGTCATCCTTGAAATCATCTTTTTGTCCAGATGGCCCACAAAGTTCATTATAAACCTCACTAACAGATTGCATCAATTAATTAACTGATATGGGAATCACTTTGCTCACCACCCAAGGCAGCTGCCTCCAGGAGGGAGCACAGCCAGGGAAGGACCCACAAAACTCATCCCCACCTAAAGGCCAGGGAAGGGATCAGGGTCAGCAACACCAGACTTTGCCACTGTTTTCCCCAGTGGGTTTACCCACAGTATATTTTTAATTTATTATTTCAAAATCTGATTTTTGGGGGAAATGCCAGCTATTTTCCTGAAGGATTTGCCCATGGCTGTCCCAAACTGGGAACCACGTGGCTTGAGATGGATCTGCTTTTCAAACCTTGCCAACATCAGGGAGCAGTTCCCTCGTGGCCTTGGATGTATCTTTAGCTGTGTGAAGTTGCATCTTTTTTTTACTCCAAAGTAAGCAGATTATAAAACTTTTTTTTCCCCTCAGTCTAAAACTCAGTACCTATTGATAACTCCATAAAGAATTTGTACTCCAGGCTATAAATTGCCTTGCAGATATTTAACCATAGGATTCCAGTGCAGAAGGAGATCAATAGATGTTGAGATTAAATTATCCCACTGTTTCAAAACCCAAATAATCACTGCTTGAGCTTGTTTGGTTTGGGCCCAGGACAAAAGTCAATTCCTTCCCTGTGGACATTTCTATAAAATACAATTGACATAAGAAATGATGAGACACTGGAAAACTAGATTGAGCCATAAATATTCATCTCTGCAGTGGATCCTAGAACAATAACTTAACTTTCTTTAATGCCCAGCTCTCATGGTGCTTAACAAACTCTCTATTCTTGGCAATCCTCAGATGTTTAACAATTCAGAGCCCCTAATCCATAACTTGGGAGGGAAAAATTAAGATTTGGTTAGAATAAATCCCTGGCTGAGGGACTTAGAGGAGCTTCACTGTGGTGTTTGCAATCAGCTAAAAAGAACAGAAAAGGATGGAGAAGAGTGTCCCTGCCTGTAGGTATCTGTAGCTACTCCAGATAAGCTCTCCTACCATTTTTTTTCATGCTTTTAAGTTACTACTTCCTAGGACAAGAATCCTCTACAAATATTTGCATGCCCTTGCCAGCAATTTTTACTTCCTTCCCCTCACCTGAGCCCTCCCTGGCTCTTTTGAGCCCAAGGAACCACAGCAGCCCCTCTCCTGCTGCTTAAGCATCTGTGCTCAGGGACAGGGGAAACCTTTCCTGGCCAGCTGCAGTCACAGGAGGATGTGGCATCCATTTATTCCCTGCAAGTGCCTGGTTTGCCCATCAGAGTCCTGGACACCTACCTCCTTCCTGGCTGGAATGGGAATTCTGCTCTGTGAGTGAGTGCTGGGAGCAGCCCAGTAGCTGGGGACCAGCAGTGCCGGTGTCAGGGTGTTTCTGTGCGCGGTTTTTCACCTGAGCAGGGCAAACATTCACTCGGGAGATCCCTGCCTGCTCGGCGGGGAGGCTCCTGCAGCACATCCCGAGCAGATTTGGGACTCTAACCCCTCCTTCCCCTTCTGCTTCTCCTTCATGCTCTTCTGCTTCATCCTGCCCCTCACAGGGATAAAGAGACACATGCAGGGGGTGAGGGTCTCTCTACTGAACTCTCCCTTGGTTTTCCCAGTACCTTTTCCCTTCATTTCTTGCTTGGCAAAGAGCTCGGTTGTTGTTATAGCAACCTCAGTGCAGTTAAGTCTCTGGAGGCAAGGTTTATAGGGAGAGACAATATATTTTATTAGACTGCCTGATAAAGCTAAAAGAGGAATATAAAAGAGAAAGAAAAGAAAAAAGAGGGGGAGAGCAGCTCCCTGGTTCACCAGCTGATTGCAGGTCCCCAGAGCTGTGGGCAGAAGGGAACAAAGCAGGTACAGAGGAGAAGGAGGTGACACTTGGGGACTTGTTGTGGGCATCAGAGAAGGGGCAGACCTGGCACAGGCTTGGCCTGGACAGCAGCCCAATAGCCCAGGAGTTCCAAGGATGCTAAATCTGGTTTTATCCGGTGGGAAGCAGCGACTCAGTGGGAAAAGACACTCATAATCAATGTTGTCTCTTCCTGACAAATGGCAGCACTGTGCTGGTTTGCCTTCACTGCCCCAGTGCCTTCACAGCATCTCTCAGGCACTGGTAGCTGCACTTGCTGCTGCAAGAACCACTGCATCCAGTGCCAAAATGACTCCAGCCCCCCCGATGCTCTGTGCATCTGATTTGAACCTCTGGTGAAGCTACCTGGAGCAGACCTTGGCAGCACCCAGCCTAAATGGTCCACTTGGGTACACTCCCCACCTGATGTATCAAAGGCAGCAGAAAACACTTCTGGTCTAATCCCAGCCTCAGCCCCAACCCCAATTCCAGCCCCTTGGCTGTGCCTGCTGGCTCTCAGCTCTTCTTCCAGTGCATCTCCAGCAGCATCCAGTGTCTCCTTGCTCAGATCCCACCTGATCTGCTCTTCTCCTCAGGATCTGATCTCTGGCATCCATCAAAACCAAGCCACTGCTTTAAGGTGGCTCATCCCTCAAGCAGACAGCTCCTGATATTGGTACCTCCTTAGCAATCAGTCTGGATAAAACTCACTTTCTACACAGCGGGTGCTTGCCTGAATGAGACCTATTTCATGTGCTGGCTGCTGGGGAGTCAGTCATTCAGACTGTCAGTTTTCAGTTAAATTCATGGCTTGATGATAATTTTATGTAAACACTGAACTCAGGGCTAAAAGCTTTGCAGGCAGTGATGTAAGAGCTCATGTCTTGCTGTCTGGTGCTTCTAAACTTCAGTATTGCTCAATGGGTAAGTCACCTTTCATTTTGCATATTCTGTTCTGTTTAACGAGGCCTTTGTAGCCTCCTGAAGAGAAAAGCAGATCAGGCAATAACTCATAGCCTGTCTGCTGAAGCAAACACAAGCACTTAAAAGAAATGTAAATTAATTCAGCATTAAACAGCTCAGGGGAAAGATGGGCTTGCAAGTGGCCCAACAGAATGATGTAGGATGGAGTCAGCTCCCCAGGGCCAAAACTAAAAAGAGAAGCAAGATCTGTGATCTGTGGTGGCTGATTTCTTTTGTGTAAGAAGGGGGGAAATGGCACAACTTTAGCTAAGGCAGTGCAAGGCTTCCTATATTGTATTCCTGTATTGCTGCGGGAAATTTTGGGTTGACAGTTTTGGTGACCACAGATGCTCGGGGATGACATCATCATTTGAAGTGACGCTGGGTGTTTCTGGGTGCAGTTTGGCCCCATAAGTTTGGCCCAGGATGGTAGGGATTGGACTCTGACAAACGGCCAGAATCCAGGCTGAGATCAGCAAAGAGCTGTGCAGACAAAAGCACACAGAAAACGGGGGGAACAGCAGCTTCACTGGTCCCTCCATGAGCACCATTAGCAGAGCAGCAAAAAGCACAACAGGCAGAATCCATGCACCAACGAGACCTTTCCAACACCTCTTGTGTGCCCACCTCAGTCTTGGCTGATGAGGAGAAAACCCTCCCCAGCTCACAAACCGTCCCCCAGGTACGTCCTCAAGGTCAGAAGGGCAGGTATGGGGACCTGCTGGAGTGAATCCAGAGGAGGCCATGAAGATGCTCAGAGGGCTGGAGCCCCTCTGTTACAAAGATAGACTTTGGAGTTCAGCCTGGAGAAGGGAAGGCTCTGGGCAGACCTCATTGCAGCCTTCCAGTATTTGAAGAGAGCTTATAAAACAGAACAAGAGAGACCTTTTACATGGCAGATTGTGATGGGAAAAGGTGCTTGGTATTGGTTGCACTGGCACTGGTTGCCCAGAGAAGTTGTGGCTGCCCCATCCCTGAAAATACTCAAGACAAGTTGGAATTGGCTTTGAGCAACCTGGTGTAGTGGAAAGTGTCCCTGCCCATGACAGGGGGTTGAATCTGGATGATCCTTGAAATTCCTTGGCACCATAAACCCCGCTGCAGGTTGCAAGAGACAAACAGGCTTGTCTACGTGACATACAAGAGTTACAGGCTCAGCCTCTTGCAGACACTAAGGTGCTTTTTGGGGACATGCACCTTAATCACAGAAAGGGATTAACAGGATCACATGGAGGGATGATGACCCTGTGTCCTGGATGGGGAGGTTGCAGTCTTCCAGCGTTGCATTTCCTTGTCCTGGGTGCTGCTGCACACAGGCTGCATGGTGCTATCCTGTACTGCTACTGCCTAATTGGATCACACTGGCTCTGATTGCATTTAGGGAGCTGATAAATGGCACATCTGAAAGCCACTGGCGCGTTACAGCCCCAGTGTCTCTTGCTGTAGGGAGTTAATTAAAGCCAAGGCTGTAAAGCTCTTTTTGCTGCTGTGGAACTCAGCTTTTGGGGGTGGCTGGAGGCATCAATCTGAATGGAAACAATCTGAGGGGCCCCCACAGGCTTGCTTTCATTTAGAAGCACAGTTATCACAGCAGTCCCAATAACCCGTGAAGCTGAAATGTGAAACCTTGCTCAGAGCTTGGCGAGAACTCATCACCAAAGCAGGTTTCATTTGAATATGTTGACTCCCTGAGACTTACACATTTGGTGAGAGTCCTTGGTTTCCAATACATTTTTTCTACAAGAGTGTGCTGGGAGTTTGCAAGAATGAGATGGGGCTGCCAGGATAGCTTTCCTCCAGCTTTATTATTGCAGCATCAGTCTCATCACAAGCGTTGAAACAATTGAGAGAAGTCCACAGCTCCAGTTTTTTTCCTGCAGCAGCCCCCAAATTTCTTTGTTACAAAGCATCCTAAAAACTTTTTAACGAATCACATATTGTTAAAACTTACAGACAGTTGTTCAAGCCAATCAATTATAGCACACGTACACCTGCTTCAAACCATGCTTACTTGTATGCTTTTCTATTAACAATACACAATACCCTTGTTAAGCTTAAGACCTTCCACTATCTTGTCAGGCACATATTTCTGCAGTGTTAAGATTTATTCGAGCCAAACCTAGAAACTCAGCTAATTGTTCTCATGTCCTTGCTTTCTGTGCCACTGTATCTTTTCTGGTTTCAAGCTCTGCAGTTGCAGCAGATCCTAAATTCTCAGCTTTTTCTGTTCCTCAGGCCTGCTTTTTTAGCTCCTAAAAATCCTTTTCACCTTTAGTGTTTCCCACACAAGAGTACTGTTGGTCTAGGATATTGGACACAGAGGGGAAAGGCAAGGTTAGAAGATTATGAAGACACTGTGAGAGTCAAATGAGCTTGAGGTATTTTTGTGGCTCACGCATATGAAAAACAAAAAAGCCAGTTCAACCCTTCATTCATCCTTTTGGTGAATCCCCTTCCCCCAAGGCTCCCTCACCCCATGACAGCACCAGAGACAGCATCAGAGATTTGTGGATGTGAGCTGGAATCACCGTGAACCCACCTGTGTTGATGACACCTCCAATGCAAAGTCACGGGCTGAACTGCTGCAGTGCAGGGGCAGACAGACAGACAGACAGCAGTCCTGGGCTGCAAGGAGCAAAAGGCTCTTAGGTCGTCCCTGGGTGCCCAGGGATGTGCAAGAGCCCTGTGGTAGAATGTGCAGCATCCCCAAGGCCCTGCAGAAGGCTGTCCAGCCCTAGCCACGTGCTGTCTGCCACAGCTCTGCTCCCATGGGTCACACGAGCTGGTCACCTCACCCCTGTGGCCATGGGGATGGACTCAGTCCATCAGGCATCTTGTGGCTTGTGGCTTGACATGGGTGAGTTCCTATCCCATCAGCATCACCCTGCTTCACACATCATGGAAGAAGACAGATCACTGCTGTTCTCGCTCTCGACAGCCCATCACCTCCTCTGAGTGACACTTCACTTTTATTCACACAGAGCCATGCTTATGAAATGCAAACCCAGTACCTTGGATCCTCCCCTGCCCAGACCCATGACACATCTGCAGGGTCTGTAATTGCTGTTCCAGGCAGCTGCTGCTCATCTCAGCAGATATCACCTTCCTACCTTTAGAACTGTATTTTATCACTCCTGCTCTCCAAACTGAAACAGAACATTTTCCCCAGAACTCAGAAAAAGCCCAGGATAAAAAAGTCTTACACAAACCCAGGCTCCTAAGTTAGACTGTGGCACTGTTGATGTGAACTTTTGCTCTGCTGTTTTCCTGCAGGTCCTGAGCCTTGGGCAGAGGAAGGACAGATGACTGGGAGAGTGTTGATGCACTTCTGTCACCTCAGCTACAAGTCTGTCTGGAAGGATGGCCATGTGCCTGCAGCAGAAGGCACACCTAGGAAAAGAGGAGATCTGGTGGGTGAGTCACAAGATGAACTAACTCTAAGCAGTGTTTTCTCCTCTGCCACCAAATCCTTGTGTGACCTTAGTCACATCACTTCATCTCCTGGTACATCCAGTTCCCTACCTCCAAAACATCCCTTTTGCCTGTTTATTTCCACTCAGACTCCCAAGTTTTGTTGGAACAGCTTCCTGCCATTCTTTGCACCTACAGATCCCAACACCTCTGGGTCCCCACATCAGTCTGAGCACTGCTGTAGTAAAACCCAGAGCGGGTGTCTTTCAAATGCCCTTAAAAACGTGAGGATCAAGATGTATGCCCTTACTCCTATTCGTTCCCTCCACCTGCTGCTACCTTTTTCCCTGTGGGGAATAATGAGGCAAAATATTTCATATAGAATGGGCTCTCTCCTTTTCTCTCCTCAGCAAACGCATTTAGCACCTGCTCATTAATGAATGTACACCCTGCACATCGACTGGGCTGGTGCTGAATTGAACTCTGAATGCCTTTTCAGTGCCATAGCCTAGTTAATAATTACTCCTATGACTCACTCAACTCCATGCTGCTGGAGCGCCATTAGGAGAATTGACAGCAAAATAACAGAAACATTAAACCTAATGATTTTGTGAGTGTTGAAGTGTTCCCAGTGTCACCAAAGAAGAGCCTTTCCCTTTAGCAGTTGTCCCTGCCAGGGGGTGTTTTCTTCCCATCCCTGGTGTCACAGAGGAACGTCAGCTGGCTGGTCCTTTGAGTTTTGGCAGTAGGAGTGTGGGGTGCCCACGTGTGCCATGTGTGCACAGGCAGAGATTGTCCCCATTTCAGAACAGAATCATGAATCTGTTGGGCTGGAAGGGACATTAAACATCATCCAGTTCCAACCCTGCTGCCATGGGCAGGGATGCCACCTGCTAGACCGGGTCGCTCAGGGTTCCATCCAACCTGGCCTCGAGCACTTCCAGGGATGGGGCATCCACAGCTTCCCTGGGCAACCTGTTCCTGTTCCTGATCACTTTCTGAGTAAGGAATTACTTCTTAATATCTAAATCTCTCCTCTTTTAGTTTTAAAAGAAATTTTAAAACCACTTCCACCCTGTTCTATCACTACCTGCCTGTGTAATAAGTTGCTCTGACAAACATTTTGTTTCCAACCAGCAAACTCTGACATGTTCAGTTTAAGTGTGGTCTGGCAGCTCCCCACTGCCCCTACATCCTGGAATGTCCCTCCACCAACCATGCCCTGCCAGAAGCCCACAGGTTCACTCTTAGTTTGCCTAAATCCTCAGGGAAAACTCACTCCTGGATTTTCCCCTGTTTCACAGGGAAGGGTTACCCACAGCCTTGCTGATGGGTAGGTGGTAACTGCCATTATCACAAAGATTTTTAAATGTGGCAACAAACCTGGTAGGTTTAATAAGAGACTTTGGTTCATAAGGAGTTTCCCCCACCGTTATTCCCCAAAGCAAAATTGTTTCTATGAAGTAGGCATTTCCTTTTCTTTCAACAGGAAAATTCAATTTCTCTTCTCTTTTTCTTAGCCAGTTCCTCCTCTTTGCCTTCATTGCCACAAATTCCCTAATCTTGTTATTCTTGCGTGTTGAAAAAGTGTAATCATCTGAGCCATGAAATCGAAGACAACAGCATCACTTCCAGGGAGGTGACTTAAGTCAGAGGAATTAATTCTCCCAGCAGACAGCTCTTATTTAGAACAAATGTGATTTTCAAAACTGAAGCTATGTATTTAATGAGGCTCTATGAAAACATATGTAGCCCAGAGCTGCTGGGAAATTCAGCCTTGTGCCAAAGAAATGCGTCAAGTCAGGAAAACAACGTCCAACAGGATCGTTCAGTCAGTTCATCCCTCAGTTACCTGCAAAGAAAACCCATCTCTGTGTTTCTGACCCTCAGAGATTGCTGCCCTGAACAAGGGAATCTGCATGCATTTATTGAGTGTCTGAATCTGGCCCACCCAAAAGGTGTATTTTGAGGTTTAATCAGGAAAAGAGACGGTGTTTCCTCCCTCTCCTTCAAAGGAAGCCAGCACACATGAGCAGGTGGATCTCCACACAACACAGGATTAAGGTATGGAAGTCCCTGCCCTGGGATGTTACCGATGTTGAGAGTTGTGGCTTTATTCTTTCTCTGGGAAAAGCTGAGCTCCCCCTTTTCAGCTCTGTGCCTCAGTTTCCTTTCTTTCCTGTTGTCTTTCTCTTTACCCAGAGCAGGGACTGCCCTACCTGCACCCACACAGCAAAACATCAGGGGCATGGAGGGCGCTGCTGGTCACTTGCATGGTGTCAGACCACATTCAGAGAGATTTCCAGAGATCTATGGCCATGAGCATCCATTCATCCAGCACGGATGCAGCAAAAGTTTTGGGGCAGGTTGGTGTTTTCAGACAAGGGATAAGAAAGAAAAGCCATTTGTAGACCACCATGTGGGATGAAGCTGGAAAGGAAGCCTCAGGGAGCTTTCTGTGCTCTGCTGCCTGGGTTTACCTCTCTGGAGCAAACAGCTCTGCCACTCCCAGGTGCAGCTGTAGCTGCCTGATAAAGGTTATTTTTCTCCAGTGAACTCCATGGCCCTGTGAACGGTCCTCAGAAAACAAATCTGGCTACTGATTTGCAGAAGCAGCCTTGGGGTGCAGGCAGCAGTGATGTGCCCACCCCGAAGTGAGCTGCAGGAGCCAGATCCCCTGCGTTTGTCAGCAAGCACGTCCTTCCCAGGTGTAAAATCTGCCTCCTGATGGAGAGTGCAGAGACCTGGAGGCAGCAAATGGGATAAAGCACCAGCTGCTTGCCATGGGAGAAGGAGGATCAGCTCCTAAGGATAGCACCATGTTTACCTGGCTCAGCTGGAGATAAAAAGATGAACTATAGATCACAGAGATTTCTCATGCTGAGGTAACAACAGAGAGGGATTTGTCTCCAAAAGAAGGACCTTTTCTGCCTATGTGCCAGCAAAAGAAATAATTTTTCTGTCTGACTTTATAACTTCATCAAATATCCACCTGGCACCAGGCCAGAGCACTATGTATGAAGTTGTGTGCACTGTCAGAGCAGATGGATGTGAGAAACCCCAGCGAAGATTTCAGCAGAAGAGACCTACTGTGATGGTTTGGGGAGGGTACACAGATCCTCAGAGGCATGGCTCATTAAAAGCACAGTTGCAGAGAAATCAAATTTGGATTTGATTGAAAACAGGGGGTCTGATAAGGAGCTGCAGTCCCAAAGCTGCCTTAGAAGTTTGGTCCTTATGTGGAGACAGAGTTCAGCAAGATCTTTTTTTAGGGGTGCCTGGAGGATTGAGTAATAGAGCAACACTCAAGGGTTTGGATCGGAAATTCCATCTGGAACCTGGGAAGTTTATTTCCTGGCAAAAGCATCATGAGAACCAGTGTATTCTCAGGACAGGCCAATTTCAAGAAATCAAAATTTCCAGATGACTTTGGGCTCCCTGGAAAAACTCCTGGGGACTCTGTGTGCATGGATGCCTTGGAAAACATCATCTGTCCTCCCAGGCCTGACACTGTCTGTGCTCTGAGAATTCAAAGCCACGTCAGTGTGTGCAGGTCCTGCAGAGACAGGCTGAGGGTGATGATGAGTAGCAGATCTGCTGGGGGAAAGAGCAAAATCTCCTCTGCCCAGACTTTGTAAATGAGATGGAACAGAGCCGTGGGAAGGAGCCTGTATGGAGCAATCCCTGCTGACCAGCCCTGATGGCCCAGCTGCCTTCTGCAGCCTGGGGCGTGAGCTGTGGTCACCTCCTTGCTGGAGCTCTCTGGGTCAGCACTGGGGGCAGCTGGGGCAGCAGAAACCTCTAGACAGGCCACCACTGCACGGGGTCAATCTCCAAGACCTTCAAATTAATTTTAAAATCAAAGAAGTCAAGGTCCTGGCTTCCTTAGGAAGTGTGTGAGAGCAAACTGTGTAAGACAACAGCAGGGAGAGGCTCCATATCCTTGATGCATTCAGAGGGCTGTGCTGCTGGAGAGGATGGACATCTGCTGTGGCCTCACATCACTCTGGGGACGCGTGGCAGGGTGCCACTCTGAGGCCACCCCAAACAAGCAGCTCCTTGGGGTCACCACTCTGAAATCCAGGAGTTTTAAACAAACATTCAAACCTCTCCTAGAACATGTTGTAGTGAGGCTGCTGGTGGTGTCTGAGGGTCTCTCCCACGGCTGCTGAAAGCTCAGCTGAGCTGACAGCATCTGACAGCTGGAGAAAAACAGCCCTTCAACCTTTAAATTGAGCACATCTGCCATGGACTTAATGGAGACTAATGACAGGAAAGCTCTTCTGCTTCTTCTTTTTTTTTTTTTTTTTTTTAAACAGAGGGACTCTCCAAATGGAAATTCCATATTTTCATGGATATTTTTGCTCTTTCAGGGATTTTTTTTCCTCTTGCTTTCCTTATCCAAAGAAAATGCCCAATTTGTTGCACAAGACAGACTGGGAAGGTTTGTACTTTGCTGTGGGCTTGGGAGTCCTGCAAAAGAATGGCTGTTCAGAACCATTCATGGAGCTCCTGAGCCAAAATCAGAGGAGTAAGGCAGAGAGAAGTAAGGGCTCCTGGGCAAACGTAAGCATTTCACAGGAGGGAAGGATGGAAGGAGTCAGCCAGCTCAGCCCAATGAAAGAAAAGCTCTAGGATATCTGCAGAAAACCCAAAATGTTTCAGCAATAAAAATTTCCAAGAGGTTAAAAGGGATCTTGGTTAAAAGCCATTGTTGGTACAAGGATAGAAGGAAATAAACCAGCCACGGATAAATTTGGGCTGTAAATTAGAAAAAGCTAATTACATTTCATATAATGTTTCTGGTTTATTCTTCCAGATGGAAAGAGAAGCTCAGGTTAGTGCAGAGCAGCTGCTGTGACAGGAATGCTACAGGCTGCAAGTCCAGGAGGGTGGCAGCGGATGCTCAGCAAACCCTCCTCTGTGCTTGTCTCTCTGGTCCCACTTTTAAAAAAGAAAAACCTTTCCAGGGAGTTTTTCCTAATGGCCAAAAAAAAAAAATCCTTTCTGAAGGGAAAAGTTTTTCATTTTACACACACTGTCAGTGGAGCCTTCTTAGCCAGCTCATTTCTCAGGTCTTTAACCAGCCAGGCTGCCTGGAATGGAGAGATTTCCTCTCATCTCAAATCATTTGGCTGCACATGGGAGAGAAGCCCTTTGACGAGGTGAATTTGCAAGGCTCTCAAATCTTCTTTATTCTGGCTGTGCTATCCCTCCTTGACTCATCTCCAAGAGATTGTGTTGGGCTAAGCCCAGAACGAGTGCGGAAAGGTGGCAGCACCAATCCCAGACACACACACAGGCACACACACAGACACAGCTCCCAGCCCTCCCCTGCACCATAAATTAAATATCATATCTACCCAGGGCTGGGGAGGATCAGCTGAAATAATCCAGTCCAGTCCTTCATCCCCAGAGACACTGAATCAGAACAGCCCACAGCCCTGCTCCTCCTGCATCCCTGAGAACCCAGAGGCTCACAGTTCACATCTGGCCTGTTCAGGTACCCAGCTGGGGGTGAAACACACACATGCAGACAAAAAAGGCTGAATTTGGTTATTCCCATGTTAGTCAAGGCAGTGATAGTGGGAGACTGCAGTGGGACTAGTGTTTAGGCTACCAGGACTTCAAGGAAAAGTGGCATTCGAGAGGCAACGTGAATTCTTAGGGACATTTTTCCTCGCAGCTGCTTGCAGTGCCTGGGAAAACAAACAGGAGAGTGAGGAGCACGAGGCAAAATGACCACAGACAGGATTGGGGCACACACAGTCTGGGGAAAAAGGAGAAGGGGGTTGTTAGAAGGAAAAAGCAGGCAGGCCAAATGCTTTCTGAGTGCAATTATTTTAATTTGTCCATCTTTTCCAAATTCCACATTGCACACACAAAAATAGCAATTTTTTATAAAAGACTCACACCAGAAATGCTGACTTGGAGAACTAGGAACTCTTTATCTCCCACTACACAAGGAGGCATGAAATTCACAACACCAGGCACAGCTGATCGTGGGGGTGAACAGACGGACTGACAGACATGGAAATTACAAAAGACAAGAGAAAAAGGCAAGAGCAGGAGGGCAGCTGATGTTCTCATGGCCACCTTGCTGGGCAGGCAGCTGGGTCACAGCTTGGTGGGCACTCCCACCACACCAGGGGATCAGCATCTCACTGGTCCTACCCCTCTGCCTGCCCAGATACCGCCTCTGCTGGTTGTCATCTCTTGGTCAGGCATTGTATTATCCAGCTCTGGTAGCATTTCACAGGGCAGCTGTGATAAGGAGTGATTCCAACATGGTCTCCAGACTTGGCTCTCAAGACTTCAGTGAACAAAGAAAGGAATTGTGTGGTTATCACTTGATTTTACTAATTTTTTGGCTCCAAGTGCTGAAAGAAAAGTCTTGAAGTAACGATATTCACATGGGAAATGCCTCTGAAAGACTTCCAAGCTGTTGTATGCTAGTGAGGCCAGCAAGCTGGGAATCAAACCTACATCAGCAAGCTGTTCTGCTTAATTGCTACAGCACTCATGGGCAGCCAAAAATCATGGGAGCCTTCTTCTCAGCACACAGCTTCTGCATTCCAAAGGGCAGGCAGTACTGGGGGCAGAGGTCCCCAAGAAAATGAGCTCTAAGGGAAATCACACAGATCAGGCTGTACAGACCCATCCACCTTGGAGCAGTCTCTCAGGTGTGCCTGCTCCTTGGCAATGCTCATCCTTAAAGCAGCCTTCTATGGAGCTGGGAGCTGGTGTTTGCCCTCTCACAGCACAAGCCAATGACTTGCCCAGGACCTGAAGGCTGTACCAAAGAGTTGGACCCGCATCTACCCAGCCCTACACAAACATCCTTCTCCCAAACCTGCCCCTTCCCCTCCTAACCAGTATAGAGCAGCCCTCCTAAAATCAAGGTGTAATTCCTTGGTGGAGAAGGAGCTGTTGAAGACAGCAAACATCTGGAGGACGCAAGGACCCACATTATGACTTTGGTTAACCTTTGCTCAAGGAATTATTTCAATTCAACCAGGACACCTCCTGCATGGCCTGTACAGCACCATGGCTTTTCTCTCCAGCTCCCACATGGCCAAACGTGGTCCATGGCACTGCATCCACATGGCTCTCACAGCCTGGCCACACAGAGGTACCTGGTGGCCCAGGGGAGCCTTGGCCATGCCACAACCCCTCTGTCTCCTCCAGCACTTCCCCTTCAGCCCTCCCACCTCCCTCTACTGGATTTCTGATGGCTAAAGCCTCAGGGCTGTGTTGTCCTCAGCCAAGCAAGCAGTTGATGCTGGGCTAAATGGGAAGTGCTACCTCCCTCTGGCTATAGAGACGTAAAATACTGTAAGAAAGAGATGACTGGAGGGAACATGACATGGAAAACATATCTCAGAAAACTTGAGTGGTGACGGGGGCATGGACAGTTTGCTGACCCTTCTAACCTGGGAAATTTGGGCCATCAAAGGGAGGTAGTAGGATGCAGGATGAAAATAAGCCAAAGTCCCTGCTGCAGGATCACAAATGATGAGAACGGACAGATAGCCAAGGCGCAAATGGATTATTTCATGGAGAAGAAATCCATTCAGGGTGACTACATATAGGCACCACTTCCAGCTCAGGAAGCTCCTAAGCAATAGCACATTGGAAGCTGGGAAAGCACTTTGGGCAAGCAGCATCCTGGTTTTCCCCTGTCTTTATGTTCCTCTCCAGGCCTTGCTCTCAGCCTGGTCAGAAATTGGATTCTGGGCTAGCTGGGCCATTGTAGTGATGTGGTATGGTCCAGATGATTTCCTTGTCATTCAAAGTCCCAAAGCCCTCACTTCAAATATAGAGTTACCATAAACAGAGGACCTGTGCAGTCATTCCTACTCAAAATCCACTCTCTTGCTGCTGCCTCCCCATGCACAAGTCCTGCCCAGCAGTGCTGTCCTTCCCTACACTGGTCCCAGATCCCACACGTGAACAGGACTCAGAGCAAAGCCCATCAGCACAGCACCGGGTCACCCAGCCAGAGTCACCCAGCGAAGAACACAAATCCTTTGCACCATTATTCCATCAGATTAGGGTCTTTCTGAGGCAGAGGGGGTGTCTTTGCTTGGAACAGCTCTTGATAAATTCTTTTCTGCAAGCTCATCCCACTGCTTTGCAAGCCCATGAGCACACTGAGGAGCCCATTTCCTGCAGCAAGGATCCACTCCTGGGCACTGGATCTCAGAGCCACTTCAGGGAAGGTGATACAGTCACCATCTTCTAGCACAGCTATTCTGAAGCCCATACAGTTATCTACCCCCTGCCCTGAGGCATGTCCCAGATCAGCCCTCCACAAAAATATAGGAAGAATATTACCTAGTACTCAATACATAATCATGGCCCAGAAAGTTTAATTTGTGGGCTCCTGTTAGTCTCTGGTTACTCCAGGAGCTTATCCCTAAGGATTCAGCCTGACTGATCTTCCGAGAAATATACTGTGAGGAGTAGCACAGCTGCAGCTCAAACTCATTAACATGAGAGGAAAATACCAATGCTAATTGTGATCCTTGTGGTCCCTTCTCTTAGAATAGGCAGTAAAATCACCCAAATGAGGGCAAGATGAGGCAAGAATTTTCAACACAGGGGAGAAGGTTTCACACTGCTTTTTCAGTGCAAAGACATAGCTTTGTCCCTACTGCCAAAAAGCCTGGCACTAAAAATGCTGAAATCTTCTTGTGACTGAGTGGCAGCAAGCTGTAATTTACTGCATTCCTGCTTCTTTTATGTCCAGGAATTGCTTCACTTCTGAGAAGAAAGAGCTGTCATTTGTCAGTCCCATGTAGCCTCTCCTTCCAACTGCCACATTTCCACATTATATCAGACAAATTAATTCATTCCCCTCTTCCTATCTGCTCCCCAAAAATGGCAGCATATTTCCAGGAACTGAGATCATCTTTTCACAGCAGCGTCATTATCAGTTTTCTTTTTAAAACTGTATAATGGGCATGTTTCAGCAAAAATCTGGTTTTGTTTTTTTTTTTCTGCTGTTGCATCCATCTCCCTTGAAGTGGTTCAGAGAGACCTGACTGTCTGCTGGCTTTTCACAGGCACCTTCCCCACACCTCTGACTGATGGCACGTCTCCAGCCCACCCATTGCAGCGTTTGGCTGGCTGCAATGACAAAAGCTTTGCCTGGGTTTAAGATGTGGCCAGGTCCCTGGGCAGGTTGAGCTGTATGGCCTCTCCTCCTGTGGTGTATTTGGCCACTGGCCCGTTGCCTTCCATGGTGAAGAGTTTGCAGGCCTTGGCGTTCTCGTGAACGGGTGTGGACTTTTTGGAGGAGATGGGGGAATTCGTGGGGCTCAGCTGGACAGCGGTGGTGTCCTGCACCGTGTGCTCGCTGGTTTCAATTTCAAAGGCTGTGTTGCCAGGTTTGATGAGCCCAATGTTAGAACCTGGTTTGGATTTCCTGGCCCCGTGGGCTGGGGGCCTCCGGCTGCAGATGCAGCAGGCACCGAAGAACGTGAAGGCCACCACCAACAAGATGGGTCCGATGATGATGGGGGGGTTGTTCACAGGGAGGAAGGTCCCAAAGGCAAATGCTCCCACTAAGGTGATGTTGATCCCTGCTAGCATGATGCAGAGTCCACAGGCACAGCAGAGAGCAGGGGAGGGGAGGCCCTGAGGTCGGGTCTTTTTCTGGGTGGGTTTTTGGGACAAAGAGGCGCTGCTCTTTTCACTGAGCATGCTGGGAAGGGTCTTGGAGGTCACCTCAGTCCTCACAGGGTGAATGCTGTGTTGAGAAGGCTGTTTCCAGTCTCCTGTTGCCTTGAAATCCTGGGGAGGAATGAAGAAGCAGCTGTTAGAGCAATGAACCAAAGCACCTTTCCCCTAACATTCCTGGTGACCAGCATCTTCTCCCGGTTTGCTGGTGCCAGCAACCAAGCACAAATTCAAGCCTGCTTTCAAGGCTGAACTCTCCCTGTGTGTGGTCATCACATGTGGTCACCCTCAGGCTGGAGCACCGAGCCCAGTGTGCTCCGTGTCCTTTGCTCTCCATGTGGATGATGCCCAAGTGAATCCGAGCCATGGCCAGAGCCTGTGCCGTAGCTGGTCTCACAGTGTTTGTCACCACCCACACAACACCTGCCCAAAATCACAGAATCCAGTTCTGCCCTGAGCATCCCTCGCTGCAATACGAGGGCGATATATTTCTGAATGAGTAATGGCCCACAATTGTGACAGAAAGGGGGACACTTTGCTCCATGTCTCAGTTTTCCAGTAATTGAAACAAGTCTTCCAGGTTGCCTTTCCAGCCAGTGGGGAATAAAAGGTCCCAGAAGATGACCCAGAACATCCCCAAAAGACGTCTATACTGGGAGCTGACCACAGAGGCAACCCTGGAGATCACTCGAGCAGGTAACACTTGGATGCTCAGTGATGCCAACACCATCCACAGACACTGAATGACACCCTGTCAGTCACACAAGTCTATAACAAAATGGACCAAATGTGGGTGTTTTATCAGCTAGACCATGCTTTCCACCATCCATCTCACCATCTTTGGTGTGATCACAGGAGACCTCACAGAAAGGGACTGGGAATCTGGTTTGCCTCAGCAACAATAAACCCCAACTTCTACAAGGTTTGAGCAGGAGCAGTATCAGCTCCAGGATGGAGGCTCATGGAAACTGAGATGCTGAAGTTGAAGAAGAGCCTGTGTGGGAATCTGTCTAGGATCCAAGGCAGTAACATTTAGCCCTGACTGACAGCAGCAGCTTCTTCATGAAGGAGATTATTGGATGGGATGAGAGCTGGCTTTGTGTTTGCCATACTTGCTGGGAAGTCAAATTGCTAGAAGCCAATTTGTCAGCAGTTTGCTGGTGATGTCTTTGATTTTACAGGCAGGAGAACATTTCTCTTCCCAGCCTGATTGCAAGGAATAGCAGTCTGCTTTTCCTTCCTCCCTTGCCTAGCTCCCTAGCTTCCTCCCTCCTCTCCTGTCAAATCCCTTTTGAAAGTGTTGTCAGCAAAAACTGATACCACTCAGTTTCTATGGCAAGAGCCAAGAATCTCTGTTGTGCTATCAACACTCTGTAGCCACTAAATTAAAAAAAAAAACCAAAAAACAAAACAAAACACCAAAAAAAAAAAAAAACACCAAACAAAAAAACAAACCTAAAAAAAGAAACCCAAATTGGTGGGTTCCTTCCCACGAAAACAAACCAACCAACAAATAATAAGTCCTCACCCATCACACTGAAACGCGACAGTGGGATCAGCCGGGCATTTTCAACATGTTTCCTAGGTTATAAAATTTTCTGACACCTCCAGCTGAGGCAAAGCTCTCTGCTGCTCTATCGGGTGTCATATCTCATTTCCTTGGCTTGGGCTTTTGTTTAGACCTGAGTGTGTGCAGCAGTCAACTTGCAGCAGAGTTCCTATTCAGTGAGACATCAGCTGGAGCTGACAGGGACAGGTGCATCAAAGGATTAAATCCTTCCTCATCTGGGAATGCCTGACTGGGGAGGGGTCTCTCAGCAGGCAAAGATTTTTCAGGATACTGAGAGCATGTGAGAGAGAAAGGGCATTTTCTCCATTAGCCAGGCTAACACATATGCATGTTTCCCTAGCAGTGTCCTTTTGTTCTGCCTGGGAACCCTGGCATGCTGATGGGAGCTGGAGCCCTGATTCTGCCTCCTTCACCAGCCCTGGACCAGCAGCAAGATAGCTTCTGGTTAAAGACACACATGCATCACTGTTTGCAGACCAGCTGCTGCAGATGCCAGTCCAAACCTTTAGCACACAGAGGCTGCAGACACCCCACTGTGGCTCTTCCCCCTGGTTTGCCCCACATTCTCCCACTGCAAAGTGCCCACCAGGTAACTGCATGGTTTCTCGTGGTTAAAAATCATCACAGATTCACTCCATCAACTTTCTTCCTCCTGGCTTCTCAGCACTCTCCTGCTTCCAGTCTGAAGGAATTCTCCCCCCTGGAAGAGCCAGGCAGCTGGGCTCCAGCAGGACACTAAACATTCCAGCCGCTTCTGCTCTTAGGCAAGGCATCACCAGAGGTCTGGCTGTCACTGAGATTTTCAAGAGGAATTTCAACCTGTTGCCCATCCCAGCTGTCAGTGGGCACCTGTAGCCACGCCACAGAGACCCTGCTGGTTTCTGGCTGCTTTCAAGGCTGCAGTGATACCACCCAGCATGGTCCCTCATAGCTCATTTTCTCTGCCTGGCAATTTTTGTTCATCATTATGGACCCCTGAGCACAGGGGCTTAAGCTTGTCACAGCCTCTCTATAGCTGCATCAGAAGTGTTCTGGCCATGCTATGTCCAAGGCAAAACTTCTTTCCAATCCTCTTTGCTTGGAGCACCTACATGGTAATGGACCTTTGCCAGCAGAAAGCAATGGACTCACTGGAGATTCCTGCCTGGAACCTCTCCCATCACCTCGGGGGCAGAAGATCTTGAAAGTCAATCAAGATTGCAGGGCTAGAACATGATCTGCACACACACCACAGGGTAGCTAGCAGCATATGAAATGTTTGGACTGGGAACACTTAGAAAGTAAATCAGTGGTTGCTTTTGTCTTGATCTCCATATGAAACATCAGGGATCATACACAAGGGATTCCTGTTAGACAACCAGATTACATGGGGCTGAGAAAGCCAACAGAGCAGTGGAGGATAAAGCAAAAAACAAACCAAAGCCACAGAATGCCTTATGCCATACTCTAACAAGACCCCATGACAACATAAAGTCCATGTTTATTCTGATTGTTGTGTACAACAGAAGCATCTTTGCTCTTCTGTCATCTCCTAAAGCACAGGCTGATGTTTCTCCATCCCCTTCTTAGCCACAAAGATGGGATGATGTGGGTCAGCTCCCACTGCTGACCTGCCTGAGGGTATCTGGCAGCTTTTGCTTTTCTCTGCAGAGAAATCAATGGCTTAAAAAATTACCAACTTTTCAACCAAATTATTCTGTTCAAAACGACCAACTTCTGTTCCATCAGGAGAGGAAAAAGTTCTCTTTGGGCTCTTTGTTTGAAACAGGTTCTTTTTTTATCAGTTAGAGTGTAGGTTTCTTCTCCAAACAATATTTCAGCTTGAAATGCACTACTGCAAGCAATGCTGTGCAAAAATAAAAGCTGCACACTCAAGCTGGCATGATGGAAATCCAGAGGCTATAATGATTCCTTCCAGGGGAATAGCCACCCCTCCCTCTACTCTCAGGGGGACAGATTTTCATCCATAACTCTGAGAGTTCCTAGAGCTCGAAGGGCATACTGACATATTCAGCCAGCATTTTAGGAGCATCGTTTAAAGCCATAGCAGCAGCACCAGCAGCATGTACAGCTAAGCACGCTTCCCTCTTAGTTGTAGTGGAGAGAAATTGAGCTGTCATCCTTCCACACCGTCTCAGTGCAGCAACACAACGAAAATATTTGACAGATCACAGATGAGTCTCCTTTCCAGAGGTGTGATGGCACAGAAAAATAATGACAGTGATCAGCAAACTGAAATTGCAGTCAGACAGCTACAACCACCCCACACACAGGCAGGCTCACAAACAGACAGGCACGCAACATTTACCTACCAGGAGAAGCACAAGACTTTTTTTTCCTGGGCAAACTGCTGGGAAACTCTGTGGCAGAGCCAGAGAGAGCCTCGGTGTCTGGAAGGGGAGGATACTTACCTGGGCTAGAGAGTGGAGCCAGGGAAGGCGATGGCGAGAGCGGCTGCCCCGGGTGCCACCTTCACCCTTCAGCCGCGGATGACAAAGCCACGGCTAGTCCCAGCAGAACCGGGGCTGGAAGCCCAGCTGTGCGCTGCGGGGAGAAGGATCTCACATCCCTCCTTCCCTCTTGTCACCGGGCTCAGGAAACTTTGCCGGGGTGTCAGGCGGGCAGTCCCTGGCAGAGCTCAGCGGGATCTACGCGAGCTCCGCCGCTTTCCCCCCAGTTTCTTCCTTCCCCTCGGAGGACGATGATGCTCTCCTTAGGCAGACGGGTGTTTGTTCAGCCGCAGCATCCCTGCCCCGCCGCATCCTCTCCTGCCTCCTCCTCCTCGCCCCCGAGCCCGCGATGCCCAGGAGGCTCAGCCCACCGCCCACCGCTGTCCGGCACCTCTCACTCTCTCCTCGCTGCTTTTCCTTCTTCCTTTTCTACTTCAAGGCTGCAGCTCCCGCCCCCTTCAGCTGACAGAGGTGCCCGGAGCAGAACAGCCCCTTTTTCCCCCAGGGAGAGGCAAAACCCTGGAGCGCATCTTCGCCGAGGGTCAGCCCCAGCCGCGCTCCGGCGGCCCCGGGGCGGAGAACGGAGCGCGGCGGCCGCGGGGGGGAGAGGGAGACACCGCCAAATGCCAAGGAATAGGCTGCAGGCTCGCCGATGCTGCAGCGAGGCACGGATCTCTCAAAGGTTTGAAACGCACGTAACGAATAAAACAAAAAAATACAACCGGTGTGCGGTGCTTTTGGATGGTGGGGCGATGCCGGAGGGATTCGTGTGGGAAGGCTTTGCTGGGTGGCCGGCAGTGAGAGGTGCTGAGATAGGACCTCCTGAGGTGCTAAAGTGTGGGGAGGTGCTAAAAATCTCGTCCCCAGATGTAAAACTGATGTTCCAAAGGAGCAATCAAATCTATGGTACACTTGGAGGTAGTTGGTCTAAAACCACGCCTCATGCTAGACCCTGTTGCAAGCACAGCCAAATCTTAACTCCCATATTAAGAGGCCAATCTCTGTTTGCAGAGCTGGTGAGCACAGGGAACATGGCAAACGGTGAGCTGTGCACTGGATGGAGTATAGATAATTCTCCCAGAGCCTGAGACGTGCTGACACTCAGCTGTCCTCGTCTGCTCTCCAATGCCCACACTGCTGTAACCAGCCTGGCTGCTGCCAGTGACAGCTGAGCACAGGCTCTTCTCCAATTTACTGCTGAAGAATCCTCTATGAACTGGGCTGGAGCTCACTGACCATCAATCATGCTCCCCTCTCTTTCAGATTGTTGCTTTCATGAGAGAGAGGGAGAGGATAAAGGTAACAGAGGCAGTGAAAAACAAAGGTCAAAAAGAGAAATCACTGAGGGGGAACAAACACTTCTCTCTGTTCTCCAGGCACCACTTCAGCCTGAGGATTCTTAATACAGCAGCATCCTCTACTGCACCATATTGCATTTCACTTTACAGGTCATCCTAGAAATTGAGGCAAAACCAAACTTCACAGAAAGGAGTTCAGTCTGCTGAGGAAGACAACTCTGTTTTCTCCTTAGCTTGAGTAATGCCAACAGCACACTGCATGGCTTGAGCAAGAGGGCAGGAGGGTATCAAAAAAGCAGCACTGATCAGATGTATTGACTGCCTGGGCTTATAGAAAGAAATAACAGGGAAATTTCATTTCAGACCTTTCCAGAGATGCAGCATCTCCTCTAGGGATTTCCTGGACCTGTAACATGAAGTTCAAAATGGCTCAGTGTGCTCAGCCCTACCAGAAAAGTGATGGGAGAGTGCACAACAGAAGATTTTGTGGAGAAAATCTCCCCCTGGCACCTCTGAGAGAGACAGTTCCACATGTGGCAGAACTGGTGTTCAGTGTTTGCTGACTGTTGCTGGGTAGAAAACCGGAGTGGCTGGACTCATTCCTGGTGTAACACCCCAGAGTCCAGCAGGAGCAGTCCAATAAACCATGTTTTTGTAGGAACAGTGGCTGGCAGAGGGGAAGAGACCGTCAGGGTCATTGATTCGAGCCCACTGCTCTCACATTGTGTAATAGCATTCATAAAGCTCAGGCTCCAAGGGGGCCAATTAATACAGAATGACCTGTCAGTTGTTCCCTAATTGCACAAAGCAGTGATGAAGAAGGCTGCTCCTGCTTCCCTTTGGCTGTTGCATGACTCTCCATCACACTTTCTTCTTAATGGTCCATAAACCCCCAAAAAAGGCTTTACTGAAATGTTACATATTTTGGGCTCCACTGAAGCAGTAATTCTGTGTTTCGCATATGTGGCCCTGACAACTGGCAGACTGCATTCATGTGATTAAAACAACTGCTAATTCAAGAACTAAAATTAAAGGCTAGATTTCCCACTGGTATAAATCAGAGCAGATTCATTTCCTTGCAGAGCTTTGATAGCTCATGAGCATTCATGATTTGCCAAGGGGTTTCTGCCAGACTGATGGTTTCTAGCTTCCAACTTGCCAGGAACTGGGAAGCCCTGCCTTCTTTAGAGGAAAGATCCCAACCCTTTGCTGACTAGAAATAGTATTCCTCTGGGAGAAACTGTTTGTTCCCAGCTTCTGCTGAATTCAGAAATTAGCTGAAGTCAGAAATTTCTGAATGTGAGGAAACATTGCCTGCTTGTCTTTTCCCACTGTCAGTTCCTGACTCTGATTTCAGCCCCAAGAAATCTGTTTCAGTAACTCTTGCACCCACCAAGGCTGGGCTTAAACGTCACCATGTCCTGCCCTGAAGCAGGTCAGCATGGTGAGTGCCACAATATGAAGCCCTTGGACATCACACTGCTTATGAGGGGGTTTTCTCCATGTGAGAATGACTTAAAAAAGGTGGGAAGGGTGAGAACGTTCCATAGAGGTTTCAAAGGATTTTGGTTGGGGCTGATTCTTGGGGGAAAGCACACAAGCAGCATCCATGAGAACAGCAGTAGGCCAGCAGCCCGATCCCTCAGCACAAGAGGAGCAAACTGCAGAGCCCACTGCTGCCTGCTGAACCATGCCCATCACAGACTCAGTGTCGGGCAGTTTATGTCCCTTAACAAGATCATTAGACAAAGGTCACTGCAGAAACCTCCCCCTGCAGATTTCCATGAGGTCTCCAGATCTGGCATCTGTCTGTGAGTTTACAGTTTAATTGCCTCTTAAGGGAAGGAAATGCCAGGCTGAGCCTGCTGTTGCTCCAAACCAACTCTAAATGCCACCATGTCTGTGTGAAAGTTTGCACTACATCAGGATCCTCACTGGCTCAGGGTTCTGTGCTCTGTGCTGCCTCTGGAAATTCAGAAGAGGCAAAGGCCAATTTCTGCAATGTTTATGTGTCTATAGCATCAAAAAGGAGACAAAAAATTAGTGTTTATCATTCCTAGAGGCAGCTGTGAAATTACTCTGCAGAAGATTTAAACCCATGAAGGACACACCTCCTTCTACATTGTGTAATTAAAATCACAGGACTCTACTGTGGACAACACCAGTATTAATGTGCTCAGACCCAGAACACAGACACAGCTGGATCTGTCAAACACAACAGACCAGCTGCAGCTCCAGGCACACGATGTTATCACTGGGAATGACCTGGGGAGGAAAACATGCTCTAGGTTTGCCACTGTCCTCCTAATCTGTGATACTGACAGCTGTTGAGGCAGAATAATAGGTACCACCAGCCTGACATTCAGCATCACTACAGCTTTGCCCCTGCCCTCTGATCTGCTGGTCTACCAGAACACTTCTGTGGTTTGCTACAGGTTTTTAAATAATCTGGAGATAGTTTTTTCCCCATCACACAAATAAACAAACTAATGAAGTAAACAGGCTTCCAGATTTTCAAACAAGTTTCTCCTTCCTATGACGTCTTCTCACAACACTGAAAGGTTAGTGGACAGGAAACATCTGTGCAAGTGGCTGTCCTGTTACACAAACAGCTCAGTAATTTTTTATAGAGCTTTCTCAAACAGGAGGAAATCAGTGGGTCAGTTATCAGCCAGGGGCAAATATTTTTAATTACCTTGCAGGGAGGATTTGGTCTATTCTGTTTAGTTCTCAAAGGTTCCCACTGACAGTCTAATTAGCAAGCAACATCACTGGAAGAGAAAGCCTGAAGTTACGTGGTTTTATTCACCCAGGAGGCAAAAACCCAGTTCATCCTCCTCTGTCACATCATGGTTCTCCCTGCCAGCCAGATCACACCAAAGTGCAGTTGATCTGGAAGAGACAAAACCACAGACTGTGCCCATCAGTAGCTCTACTTCATCATTTCAAATGCCATTCATCAGACACTTCAGTATTACATCTTCTTTAAAAGAAGTGCTGGTAGAGATTTTAGTTGAAGTTCCTCATAAACTGAAATCAGAGTGGGGTTCACATCTTAGAGATTATACATTGGATGTTACATATTACATATTATAACAGTTTTCCTTATTTTCCCCTGCTTCTCCAGGAAGAATACACCAATACATCTGATCTGCATTCGGGTATCACCACAAGAACTACGGAGGTACATGGGAACAGAGCCAGGCCCCAAACATGAGGCATCGTGTGAGCAAGGAGCTGTCCTTCCAAGAGGATTTATGCTCTGCTGTTGGGAGTGTGCCTTAGGTGAATTTGAAGACATTCCTGAGGATGGGATTCAGGTGGCACCACAAACCAGCACAGGAATTTTGATGATGAAGAAAAAGATGATGGAATCTGAGAGAAAGCAATAACCATTCTTGGGGCTGAGCCCTACCCAGGGCAAGGCCAGCCAGCTGTGCCACTTTCTGACTGTGGATGATGGACCACATGAGTCCATCACCCACTTGGGAACTGAATCCACCCAGGGATCCATTGTCCTGCCCACAGAGTTTTCCTGTCCATCCAGGCACTCCAGTACCCCCTTGAGCAAGGCACTTCTGCCCAGTTGAGCCATGGACAACATCAGAGCCTGACTGCAAACGTGCTCTCAGGGGCCTCAGATGCAAATATGTTCATTTCTCTCATCCCACAAAGCAGCTCACAAAGCAGCCACATGGTGATTTAGACCAGCAGAACGGATCTCCCAGGGGAGGCAGGCTAAGACACTATGAGTAAAATGAGGGATTGTTGCATTCCACATTCAACCTCTCCCTGGACATGGAGACCAAGCCCCCTTTGGAACAGATCTGCTGCTGCTTTGTGAGCCAACAAAAAGAAACTGAATTTGTGCCTGTTATGTCCACCTGATGGGCAACTTGTAGCATGCCAGACCACAAGAGATACTAATTATCAGCAGCACAAACCGCATTACTCTCGCCAGTTTGGTTTCCTGGAAAATCTCGCTTTGAGGGATGTCAGACTCAACATCATGAACAGATGGTGTTTCTGTCTGAAGAGAAGACATGTCCTTGATCAGTCTGTCACTGCTTAGGGTGCTGACATTTTTGTTTCTCATCCAACAGTCTTCACCCAAGGGCTGAGGCTTTACAAGGCAGCCCACAGTCTACAAGGATGGTTAGGACCTGGAAATACAGGCAGAAAAGCAATGTCAGGGTGATAGAGTCCACGTCCCTTCAAAATATCTAACAGCTTGGACACAGGTGTGATCTCTTATAAATTTTTGTGGCTTGCAAAATCTCTTGGGCCCCCATGGCTTGATCTGCAGTATAACAGTAGAATGCTTCTCGAGGTGAGTCCTCAACTCTTCAGCACAGCAATATAGGCAAGAATTAAGGGAAAATTAAAATCGGAATTAGAAGTCCTTATGTGAAGGTCTGAAAGCTTTTCAGTGAGTATCTCCTCAGCTGCGGGGTACATAAAGAATCAGACTGTTCTGATCCTTCTGGGGCTTATCCAGATGCCACAGAACCTCATGGAAGAGGTTGCAGAGGCTTCTGCAGGCTGTGGACAAGGTCTGTAGGATGCTGTCCTGTGAATATTTACCCTCTGGTAGAGAGCAGATGTCTGCTACCTCAATATAGGATATCAAGTGATACCATGACAAAGCACAGGTCATTAATCACATCCTTCAGTGAAGTGGTTATAAGGTCATCACGTCAAACCCTGCCTAGCACCATTGTGCCTGCACAAGTTTTATTTTACACAGAGCCCAGGGAAGCATCTGTTTAAAGCACTTGACTCCAACTCTTTAGCTCTGCCACAAAGCCTCTCTCCTAATACACTTAATCTTTCTGCCTCTCAGTTCCTACATCGCCCTCCCAGCATCATCAGTGGACACTGCGAGCAGCTTCTCCTCTCCTTCCAAGAACCTGCTGTTGGAAGGGATTCAGGCCTCAGACACCACAGACCAAAGTCCTGGTTTTGTCTGCAGCAGACACAGAGAAGCACAGCCCCCTCAAGTCCTCATAACCACCCATTGGTCTGTAGGGAGCAACTGCTTCCCACAGGTTTGAGATTGGCTGCATGTGGTAGATGGGCAGTTAATGCCTTCAAGAGCAGGATCCAGGGAAGGAAAAGAAATCCCACAATAATTATGTGCTATGAAAACTATGTCAGCTCATACATGATTAACTCAGCAGGCTTTGGCATCAGATCCTCATACAGAAAGCAGCACTGTGATCTGGTAACTCTTGCAGAGTTTTCTCTACAGTAGCAGAAGAGAGGGGTGAGGTACTCCAAGTCAAACAAGTTCTGGCTCCTGGAAGGAGCAGTGACCTCTTCTTTTAAACAACAGGCACACAGCAGAGGTTCCTGTTTCACCACACCACTTACAGAGTGATGGGGTCCATAAACCAGTGAGTTAGGAAATGTACCTGTCTCCTGTGACACATTTCGGAGACACGTCAGGAGGTGTTTTGTCAGTGGCTTTGGAGCAGAGGGATCCGGATGAGCACCACCAGCCTGTAACTCTGCCAGCAGATACAAGGAAGTGCTGCTCACCTGCTACAGCTGAGTGAATAACTGATGGAGCAGGACAGGAGCCAGACAGAGACACCTTTCTGGAGGCGCTGTTTAGTGCTATTTAATTTTGCAAGTTGCTGGAATTGCACTATTTCCCTCTCCCATCCCACATGCAGACAGTGCAGGCAGGGAAAAGCTGCCATGAGCATCAGTGGCCCCTGCTGACTCCTCACCCAGCAGACTGATTCAAACCAGTGAGAATTAAACACAGGATGCTCAGCTATCATCACTTCCAGGATGATGTGAAATTCTGATTAAATCTGACACACACTTTGCTTTTGCAAGATGTGTAGAGCCAAGAAATCATAAAGTGCTACTGAAAGCAGATGTTGGTTTACCAGGAGCACTTTTCCAGCAGCACAGATGTGGTCACAGCCACACAGCCCTTCCCTCATCACCTTTCAGTCTGCTTTTTGTGACACTAACATCTCAGCCCTTCCACAGAGCTCAGAGACCAAATGTGTGTTTATGTGCCAAGTGCTACATAAAAATGTGGATGTAAGGGGTTTCTGCCTCAAAGAGGACAGGGAAATGGTGATACACACATTTGGCACAGGAGGAAACTGGGGTGCAGAGGCTTCCCAGAGTTTGTGCATCATCCAGAGACACAGCACAACTGCAAAGACACTCTGAACATCCCACCCCATCTCACTGCCAAGGGGACTGGCAGCCACCAGCTGAGCACTCTCTAAGGTGTGCAGAAGATAAAGGGTTTCACGCTTTTTCACACTAAATCATTTGTAAAAAGAGAGTAAGGACACTTAACCTGTCTGTGTGAGGAGTCACTGTTTATCTATTCCTTGGTGGTGCCTAGAATTATTCACCACCATTTTAAGCGAATTGGAAAAAAGTAGTCCATGTAACCAACATCTTGAAGATCAAACTGTGCAATAAAAAACCCAGCAGCTCAGGCTGAGGGTAAGAAACTGGGGCTGGAAGAGAAAGCCTGGCCAGCATTGGTTTGACTGTGGGAGGTACCAAAGCAAACTGCTGGGGAAAGATCTGCAGGACCTAACAAAGCCAGGGTGGAACTGCAACCATTTCTCACGCCCAGCAGGTGAGAGATTGCCCTAAAAATACTGCAGCGTGTTTGGACACAGGATGAGCTCACCAGCCATTTTCTGAAAAGCCTGAGATGCTGCAAACATGATTAAGGATGAGAAAGAAAAATTAACAAACCCAACTGATGGAAAGACACTGGAAGACTGTTTCTGTGACAATACAGAAAGAGTCTCCTCTGAAAACAAGGTTCCCCTTCATCTTTCACATGTGCTTTTTAACTGATCATTCATTGCTCTAAAAGAGGACAGGGGGTATGGAAGCATTCCTCTGGCTTTGTGGTAAGATGAGGACTGAACGTTCCTTGCCTCCTCAGAGACAGGGATGGTTATCTGAGCTTCTGCTTAGTGTTCATTTGTAGTTCTGACCTGCAGCCCCTGCCCAGCCAGCAGAGAGATTTTCTCCACAGAAGAAACCCCCTTCCTAATGACTGCTGTTGGTTTCCATGCAGACTTGTTTCTCTCATCCCTTCTCAGTATCTGACTCTGCACACTCCCATCCCTTTCCAGTTAGGGGCTGAACTGTGGTAGCAGCACCATGCATCAGTTTCACTGTGCATGGCACAGGCCGGGAGCACACACAGAGGCAGCTCTGGAGATTCAGCTAACAAGGGGCACCTCATTAGGTACCTTGGGGAGAGCTTTCAGCTGATGTATTTCCCTTTGCACCCAAGGCAGAGGCCTGGAGCATCCTCAGGGAGTGCTGAAAGGAGCCTGCTCATGACTGCTGCCTCATTAAGTGCAGTAGCTCAGTGACTTGCCACATCTTTACAAAAGTCTGTAAATTATTAAGTATTTCTCTTATTGCTGCCTTCTGCTCCCTTAGCAAGTTTTCTAGCTTAGCCATCACCTTGCTGTCATCTTTCCTCCAACAGAATTATGGGGGGGACTTCTTGCGTGTGTCCCCAGCCTTCCCACTCTGCTCCCCCAGCTCCCAGGCTGCCCACAAGAGTAGTCAGTACTGCTTTGGCAGGGAAGAAACTCATCAGAGGATCTCCAGCATCTTCTCCAAGGCCTCCAACCTCCTGACAAGCTTCACCTTTCCAAGGGCTGCACGTCTTCTCTGTCTCCAGGCTTTTACCACCATATTACCCATGAGGACGTTCAGGGCATCCCCAGGCACAGAAGGATCACTGGCTCACCTGGCTGTTTGTCACATTTAACTCCGTTTTACAAAATCAGAGGCAAGTGCTCTCCCCATCCCTAACTCAGCCGGGAGGAATCTCCTGCTGGCTCCCCTGTGTGTTCAAATGGGTGCAATTTGATGCTGGGTGAATTGAAAGTGCACTGGCGCTTCCCTGTGAGATTTTCTGCTCGTTGCTGGGGCTTGTACAACACCTACTCATCTCAGTGGGAAATGGTGTGTGCTTCATAGAAAGAGCAGAAAGCCAGAGTACTGAGTACGTGCATTTTTCAAATAGTTATTTATGCAACTGCAGCTTATTCCTGATTCAATAGCATGGTGATCCCAGGTTCTGGAGAGGCAGATTAAATCAATGATTAATTTAAAGTAATTTATACCTTTTATAACCATTCAAGCCTATTTTCCAGGTCTGAGACCTGCAAGCCAAGCTGGATCAATGCCTGGAAATCTATGAGCATTATTTCAGGTGTAACTATTTATCCCCCATAACGCAGCAACATCCTTGCTGCTAAGGAAACAGTTCAGCCCTTGGCTCAGCCAGGGTGCTGTTTTCTGGCATTTTGGGTTCAGTTCACCTGTTTGCTCCCTCCAGGGATCAACCAGCAGGTTATCCAGGGGGTGTACAAGAGCAGCACACACAGAAATGCTTTTTCTAACTCATCTAACTCATCACTGAGTTTCCTCCAAATCTGCTCCTGTACAGCCTCAGCGCACTCTTGACAGGGAGTGAAGGACCAGGGCTCCTGATGACCACAGCTCCCAGCAGGCAAACTCTCAATGGGCTCTGGAGCAGCCCAGGGATCAACAGGCACTCGCTAACTTGAGCCCTCCCTGTGTTCATCACACAACAGAGTTTTGGTTGTTTATCCTGGTCAGGAGATTTTACTCAGCTCCTGTTGATTACCGCACCACCCACAGCACGGAACAGGGATTCCTGCACCAGACAGGGACTGAGATAAGGTTGTTGTGACTTTGGGAATGAGGGGATGTGTTCTTCCTGCCTCTGCCCTGAATCCCACACGGCACCTTTGGAATGACACGATGTCTCTGCACCTCACTCACCCCGTCTGCAACACATGGCTAATTACATTTTGAGCTTCTCAATCTCCCTGGATCATCTGTCTGGCCATAAACACTGCTGCTCTGCATCTTGCTCCAAGTCTGCAGCAATCTGAATGACCAGAGGAATAGAAACAGATGCAGGGGGACTGAACTGACAATGACCTGGTTTTACAGACAACATAAAGCTGATTCTGATATCCTTTAGCAGCAGAAGTGTCTGTGTGGGGAGGGAGGAGCAGAAGGATTGACTGTATGAGAAATCAATTTTTTTTTAATTAACGCAGCACACTTTCTCAGATAGTGTATGACTGACTTGTTATACCACAAGTGGAGGGTTTGTTAGAAAGCATTAATAAAACTTGCAGTCTAATCCAGGAGAATTCATAGGAAACATTACATGGGAATTTATGGGTTTGCAGCAAAGTTTTATATTCTCAGTACAGAGGCTCATTTCCAGAAGAGAGACTTTTGGGTGGGCTGGAAGCTCTATCTGCTCCCCAGGCAGGAGGAGAAAAACAGGGGGAGAGAAGCCCCTTTTGGGGTGGCAGGAATCTCTGTGGGATTTAGCATTATGCCAGTGAGGTACCAGAGCATTTGGATTCACTGCTGGTCCCTCCAGGGCAGGAAGAATTGCCCCACATATTGATTCAGGTTCTGATGTGGCTTTTTCATCTGCCAGAGCAGAAGTCAAATGAGTATTTTACTTGATCCCTCCCAACTGTACCCCCAGTGCTTGTGAGAGCAAGAGGCAGGACAAGGAAGGGCAAGAGCAGGGCACCCTCAGCACAAAGCAGAAATGAAGAGAGAGAAACAAAAGCAAAGCAGGGAGACACAGAAAGACACATGAACAATTCTGAGGGAAACCTGGCCAAAAAAATAATTAAGACCTATTCATTCCCTTGCCAGTTGGACCCAGCAACAGCCATGTGCCTCTGCCCAGGCATTTCAGAGCTCTCATTTCAGACCAGCCACAGGGCTGTGGCAATCACGGAGCAGCCAGGTGTGGTGGGGATGGGACAAGGGAGAGGTGATGCTCTGAGCCTCCACCTCACTGTGCAGGGGTCACCCAGGTGCCTGCCACAGCACAGCTGTATCCAGCCCCACCAGGCACCCAGAGATCTCTCTGCAGCAAAATGAAAGAAGGAAGTCAGTGTAAAAGATGGAGAAAAATAGCTGGAATCAGCCAAGGATTAAATACCCTGAGAAAGTGCCAGCAACCACCCCTTCTGCTTGTTATCATTCCTTTTCCATCTGCTTTTAATTTGCTCAACCTATAATTTGTTAAGAAGGCTGCCCAGTAAGTATCATCTCAGAGCTGACTGCTCTGCAGGTGCTGCTTCTAGCCTGGAGCAGAGAGAAACATATCAACACCCAGACTGGGGCACAGCCAGGAAAGCTGCTGATTTCACTGAGAAAATACTGCACACAACCCATGTCCTGGTTCTCGCTGCTAACAGCAGCATCAAAAATCACAATGTGGCCAGGACAGTACACAGCCCAAAGATAAAACATGACAGGAGCAATGCAGGGACACAGATCACACAGGATACCCACGTGGAACCCAGAAGGCCCAACCCACACCAGAAAGCCCCAGTTTCTCAAGGCAGGAAGCTGTCCCTCTGCTCTGCATTTGCTGTGTGGCACTGGAGACCAGGGGTCCTTGGGTGGAGATGTGAGGAGCAGAACCAGGCAGAGCTGATCAGAAGCCTTTCAAACCCTTGTTTCACCAAGAAAGCCATACAAAACATCTTAGATCTCATGAATCTCTGATTTTTTTGCAGAGACTGGATGCCTACTTTCCTCCTAGACTGCCCAAGTACTGGCACCAGGTCTCACAGCCTGCTGGAATGTGGATTAAACAGGGCAGAGATCTCATCTTTCCAGCAGAGACCTTGGAGCCTGGAGTTGGCTACAGAGACCCCACAGAAGCATCAACCCCCAAAAGGCTTCAGCAGCTACTCAAGGAAACCACACTCAGTGTAAAACCCACAGACATCCCAAGCAGATACTAGGCCTGAGAGCATCAAGCCCACACAAAATCATTACTCCAAACTGAAGTCTCCTATCCTGAAGAAAAATTGGATTTTTAAGCTTGCTTTTGGCTCTCAAGGAGAGCTGCAATCCCCCAACATAAATAACAAGATCTATTTGGCTGCTTAGATGTTTTGTGATGGGAAGAAATCAGCATGGCTGAGACCAGAACAGCCATCGGTTTGTTTGGAAAAGGAATCCACAATAAGATATCAGCTCTGACACCTGCTGAAGCCTTATTTTCCCTGCTGAGTGCCCCTGGACACCCAGTGAATGTTACAGGTTATACACCCAGTGCCTGAGGGTGATTCACTGGGATGTGAAGGACACAGACTGACTTCAGGCCAGTTTGCAAAATGAGCCCAAGTTCACACTTCACCTTTTTTTTTCTTTTGCTTTCTGTAAAATTCCCTTGGCTGGGCAGCACCACTATATTTTAGACCCTTCTAAAGACATTCTTTTTAGCTATTTTTCATGCTTTTTGGAGTGCAGTCCCATGTCTCCAGCATTCCCACCCCCATTCACGTCCCCAGCCCTGCTGTGTGGGCACTTGCTCAGGTCTCCTAGGTCCAGACAAAGACATAAACAGTGTCAGAAGCAATTTCTGTCAAGCAACACAGCTCAGCTCACCCACAGGTGAACCCACAGAAAGCAAAGGAGTAAAGACAACCTGTGGTCAGCCTGCAAGCCCTTTATAAATCAGGATCCTGTAATGTTCCCACAGTCTGGGTGCAATCCCCAGAGCCTGCACTCTGCAGATGTGTGAGAAATGCTGTTTGTCACCTCTTTCTCCCGGATTTTCAATGACACAAGACAGTTTTGTGGCCAGCAGTTCCCATCAGCTCTGGCCAGAGCAACCCCTTTGGCTGTAGGTGTGAGGATGGGGGAAGACAGTTGTGGCACTACCAAGACCATTCACCCCAGAACATCACCCCAGCCCATCCTGCCAGACCTGAGCTCTCAGGGGCTCCATCACCCTTTGGTACCAGCATAATTCCCTCCTGTCTGCCCCACTCACAGCCTCCTTGAACCCCACAGTGGTCTCCTCCCTCTGCTTCATGCATAGATGACACCATCCTGGGCCTCTGGGCTGTGAGAGCAGAGCAAGGCTGCCTGGGGAAAGGGACAATGAGGAAGAGGAACACTTTGTGACTGATTTCGGTGAAGATCTGTGACTAGAAAGCAGAAGATGGAAACAGACTTTCATCACTTGCTGAGCTGAACTGTTTGGTCACTGATTCAGAAGGCAGGAACTCTTGGCAAGACTGCAGCTGACATATCTCACCTGAAAAGCTCTAACTTTGCAAGTGATTATTTCTGGATGAACATGAGCTGCTGTTTGTCTCTGTAAGTCTTGTGAGAGCAGAGTGACCTGGTGTTTTTTACCCACTGTCCTCCTGTTTTCATATGTCACAGGAAGCAAACATCAGCTCTCTGAGCCCAGACAACATCCACTCAGGTTTCACCACCAATTAGTAATTACAAAGGGGTAGGAAATAGAGCCAGCCTGGGATTGTATCAAACGTGGGCTAGGAAAATTCTCAGGTTCATCTTTTGTAGTTAAGCTCCCTTACACAAGCTGAACAAGAAAGATTATTAAAGATAATTGTTATTGCAGTTTTGAGCCAACAGAGACAGCTTGTACTGGGAGGACAACACATTGTGCCTCAGAAAAGCTGCTGTAAGCATTAGATGACATTTGCTCAGAAAGGTATCAAGCTGAAAGATGGAAAGGCTCAAACCTTTGGTACACCAAACAGCAGCAAAACAAAGAGATAGCTGGATGTCCCTGGAAATGGGGAAGATTAGGGAGAGCAGCAGTGAGTGTGGCTGCACGACATCTTTTAGAGGCTGCTAAGACAGAGCTGCTGGGGGAGTGGAAGCAAGGGGCTTCAGCAGTGAGGGAGAACATGTGGGGTATCACAAACACCTTGCTACCTGCTCCCTTGCTTCTGATGAGCAAGGCCAGGTCTGTGTCCCACACTCAGGCCTTGCAAAGATTACTGAGGTGGGCATGACCACTGTGGTCAGTGCAGCTGTATCTGCTCCTCAGGACAGGATCCAGGCCCTACAAGAGGTGCTGGCAGGCAGCTCGAATGTGCCACAGAAGAAATCCCCCTGGCCCTGTTTTACATGCTGAAATGAAATGGCTTTTTTTGGATCTTTTCTCTGAGCTGTAGTAGGGCTAAGGACTAAAACTGCTCTTTTCCCAACCATTCTCCTCCACCCAAATCATACTGATAAGGTCTTTGTCCTCATTTCCTCTCTCTGTAGCAAACCATATACCAACTGATCGATCTGAATCTGCTGCTTGTAAAGACAAGCAATTGAAAATTATTGCATCTACTAATGTAGAAAAGTACACGTGCTGATCCTAATAATGCACCAAACGTACCTTGGGGCAGCAGGAAAGTCTTCACAAAGTCCCCTTTCCAGTCCCCAAATCTATTTCTACTCTTGTTCCTTAAGTCAGAAGCTGGGAGGGAGCTGAACAGGTTTTTTCATTCTGGTGAGACAAAGAGGGAACACCAATACAAGGCCAGGTGCTGAAGAGAGCAGGCAAACAAGTATTGCTGACCAGCACACACATCTTGCTTCCTGCATCAGCTTTTGCCAGTTTTACAAACAACATTTATTTAAAGAGAGATTTTTTTTTTCAGGTTTTACTAGATCTGCCCCCTCCACTTGTTTCACCTTTTGCATTAACTATCCAGATGCTCGGAGCAGAAAAGGACGAGGTTCTCTAACAGCTCCTAAGACGCCCCCACCCAGTCTGGGAGAGAGGTTGTGTCCTTACAGGTTTTTAACAAAACAGGCTGCTAGGCAGAGAGGGAGAAATGCTCTTGCTGAAGAAAGGGTAAGAGCTGGCTACTGTTAAGTGAGTCCAGATAGAAAACGAGACGGTCTTGGCCAGGTCAGGCTGAGGCTGCTCTGCAATGCTCAGCGCTGAGGCGGCCGAGGCGATTTCATCAGCAGCACACGGGAGCTGGCACAGGTGCCCTGCGGCCCCTGCAGGCCCCGCGGCCCCTGAAGCCCCTGCGGCCCCCGCGGTCCCTGAAGCCCCTGCAGGCCCTGCGGCCCCTGAGGCCCCTGCGGCCCCTGCAGGCCCTGCGGCCCCTGAAGCCCCTGCAGGCCCCTGCAGGCCCTGCGGCCCCTGAAGTCCCTGCAGGCCCTGCGGCCCCCGCCCCACGGCAGCTCACGTCGGTGACAAGCCGGGAGCAGAAGAGGCAATGCCTTCTGCAGCCCCCGTAAGGAGACACCCAGGACCCCGCATCGCTGCGAGAGTCCTCAGCAGCCCATAAATAGAGCACTTGTGTCGACAGACAGCCCGTTCCTCCCACTCCTCCCCGAGGCGAGAGCACTGCGCAATAAAGGACCTTGCCCCTTGGAGATGGAGCCGTGTTTTAGCTCCAGCGGCGGGGCCCTGGTGACCGGCGAGGAGGAAAAAGGAACAAACAGTGGTGAGAGGTTTGTGAAACATACATCAATGCTCCCCGTGAAATGCTCTCGGGGTTTGAGCTGAGCTGGAGGGGCTGAAAGGTGGAGAAAAACTGCAAGGTCAATAAACAGCACAGCTCATCCCTGGAGCCAGACGGGCTCTCCTCAGCCCCAGACTCCTCCCACACCGTTTAGAGGAGCACCTCTCACTGCTGACATTGCCTGGCTAGAGTGAAAAAGTGGCAGTCCCGTTGTGTTAGGCTGTGAAGACACAGGCTAAGGTGCTGAAGAGAGGATGTCCCAAATTAAACAAGGAGGCAGAGGAAGATTAATGACCGCATTTCCTTTCTTGAAACTGGAGGTAAACTGAGGCACACAGCAGTTCCCAGGACAGGCATCTGTGTGCACAGCTCAAGGGTGCTAGGGAAGGCAAACATGCTTCATGCCTTAAAATCTTTAGGGAATCAATCCAAAAGAAAGGAATACTGCTTTCAGTGACTGCATTTTTAAAATACTTTGGGTATTTTGTTGTGTTTCAGAAATCGCAGCACGTATGTTCTTGTGCTGTACAGACTCGGCCCCTGTCAGGCCTCCAGCCTCTGTCTGGAAATAAAACAATGGGGGAAATCTGCATTCCTCTCTGGAAATGTTCCCACAAACAGCAGCACAACTTTAATTAATATAATTAGCACTCATAATATATTCTGTTCTCACAGCTGTGACAGCACAGACACCTCAATCTATACTGCTGCCTCTCTGGTGTGAGCTGGGACATTTTGTCCTTTTTCAGCATGTTGTGCCACGGCCCCAAAGGAAATTCTTCCTAAATGTTTTTCAAGGGAAAGTCAAGACAATGGAAGATTTGGCATTTCACAAGAGCCTCTGGTTCCCCATCCCAGCTTTAGAAACCGCCTTGTTAGATCCAGTCCTGCCCATGCTGCTGGGAAGGCCCAAGATGTTTCCCACTCCCTGAAGTGGACAAGCAGGTGCCACAGTCTGGATCCCTGGGAAAGGCTGCAAGAAACCCTGAGCTGGGCTTCCAGCTGAGAGGGCTGAGATGTGCTATCAGGCAGGTTCACACATTGCTAGACAGATAAACAGGGATTGATTTTTATGAGCAAGCCAGATATAGACAGCTGAAGAGTTATTAAACTTATTTTCCACTTCTCCTTTTCAAAACACCCTGACAAAGTCCGTGGGTTTTTAGGTTGGTGGGTTGTTCCATCTGTGATGAACAAGATACCTAATGTCCCCAAGGGCAGCAGCTTTTTATGGAAGTAGAGGCTTAAAAAATATTTGTTAGGATGACAGAGACAAAAATGGCAGGGAACAATGGATAGGAAATGTGGGAAGAGTGCAGGCAGAGGCACCCCCCCCGACCCTCCTTTCTCACCTTTTCATTACCAGCAGGCTCACAGCTGTGCCCTTTGCACTGCAAGATGCAACTTTGGGAGCAGTGATAATAAATAAATTCTATATTCTGGAATAAATTCTGAGGAACGACCAAGGATGCAGATTGAAAGACAACATGAGTATGTGCCCAGTGGGCAAGAACCAAAATGACCCATTATCCCTGTGGAGTGTGCAGACACGCAGCAGCAATCATTACTGCAGCCAAGTGTATTATCTCTTCATGTGCTCTTCTCCTGCAGACCTGACAATTCATCTCATCCTACACCTTCAAACATCCCGTAGCTGGGAGATGCAACAAGTGACATTTCACGCCACAAGACATCATTAGTCTGACTGCATCCACTCAAAGCTGGTTTTCTTCGATACAAAGCAGAAACATTGAAAACCTTGATGTGCAGCCATGAGAACAAGTGAACCGAGCGCCCAGCACATCTGACAGCTCCCCTCTTTTGCACACTTTGCTAATTCGTGCCCATTGATGTTATGTGACAATTCTCCCCCTCATTAGCAATGACTTATTAGCCACAGAACTCACTCAGCCTCCTCACTGATGCCCTGTGAGATCCTGTCTGTTCCCTTTCCCAAGGGGGCACCTCTCACAGCCTCACTATCCCCTAGGCCAGACTTTTTCCTCATCCTCCTGCTCTTTTTGTTGTTGTTGTTTTAAGAAATAAATTGAAACGAAAATAAGATTGTTTCTACCAAGAGATGGTGTCAGCATCTCTGAAGCTTTTATGCCCTGAACGTCAAAGAGTATAAGCCTGCTGGGAATGGGAAGATATCACTTGCTGTCATCAGAGGACCTCTTGGGGAGAGTGAGCCCCGAGTGTCCCAAAAATTAAGAGCACAAATTTATGTGGTCCTTTGCTTCACAGAATCTGTGCGTCATATGAAGTAGGGGTAGCTGTTACCAGGGTAACTAACCTAATCTTTATTTTAATTTTTGCTGTAGTCAGATCACAACAGGTAGGAAATAGCTACGCTCAGAATTAGAGCAATTGTGTGTGCAAACACATGCACAGAAAACATGCAATTGCATACGTGGCTGTAACTAAATGTAAAAAAGAAGATCTTTATGGGGGATACACTTTTTGAGGAAGTAGAACCAAATTTGACTTGATCTCAGAGATGCACAGAGCAGAGATAGCTCCATGCACAGCTGTGGTGTGCAGTGTAACTGAGCCCGTTGACATCCTAGGGAAAGGACAGTGTACAAATTCCATACCTTCCTTTTGAAGAAGGACCTCACCCCATCCTAAACTGCCTGTCAGCTCATTCTCCATCCCATTCCAGAAACAAGGCTTCTTTTGTAGAAGAAACACAGGGAGAACTCATTTGTGTTCTAATGCAAAAGCTCTGCTATCACCCCTTAAGCATGTTCGCTGGGATCCAGGTATCTTGGTGATGTCCTGCTTTCAGGACACTCTATCCTCTAGCTGGGATAGAGTTAATTTTCTTCCAAGTAGCTGTTATAGTGCTGTGGTTTGGATTTAATACCAGACTAACGTTGCTAACTGATGTTTTAGTTGTTGCCAAGCACTGCTTACACTAAGTCAAGGCCTTTTCTGCTTTCCCTACCCCCCCACCAGCAAGGATGTGTGAGAAGTTGGGAGGGGATAATCAGGACCCCAAATGACCAGAGGGACATTCCACACCATGCTCATGAGTCATGCTCAGCATGCAAAGCTGGGGGAAGAGGAAGGAAGGGGAGATATTTGGGGTGATGGCGTTTGCCTTTCCCAGTCACTGTCACACGTGATGGAGCCCTGCTCTTCTGGGGGTGGCTGAACACCTGCCTGCCCATGGGATGTGGTGAATTAATTCCTTGTTTTGCTTTGCTTGCGTGCATGGCTTTTTTCCTTTGCCTATTAAACTGTTTTTATCTCAACCCATCAGTTTCCTCACTTCTACTCTTCCAATTCTGTCTCCCATCCCACGCAGGGGAAGTGAGCAGCTGCATGGAGCTGAGCTTCCCACTGGGGCTAAAACAGGGCAGTAGTCACCAGCCAGGTACCACCTTAGGCCACTGTCACCACTACAGGCTTCCAAAATGACAAGCCAGATCCTCTCCCACTCTGAACTGAGATCGTTTTCACGACATCATCAACAAAGCTCCATTGTTTTACATTAACTTAGTTTCATCAGAGGGTCCTTTTAAAATGACTCTTGAGCTGGCTTTTGGTTTGTTGTTGTTTCCTTTTACCTGGAGAGCAGGATTTTCCATGAAAAGCTCCCAGCCAGAACACCACATTCTGACACCTCTGCTATCAATCTACATCTAGAGGGCAGCTTGCCAACTTACAGCTTCAGGAGACAGCACACAGCAAAACTCATCACCAACAGAACCCACCCTGAAACATCCTGATTCAAGAACAACATCAGTTAAAATTCAGCCTGTCTTCTGAGCCATGAGACTGCAGGAGGGTTGTGCCATGGGTGAATCAGACAGGAGGGAAACATGGAATAGGAGGTCTTCTTTAAATTTCATATGAACAACTAACATCTCTGCCTTTTCCTGACTGCACAGCACACGTGAAGTCCTTAAGCTGCTGATTGCCAAAGGCTGGGGGTTACTAGCAGGAAAAGTATAGTAATTACATTTCTTCTTTCAACATGTCCTCCTGGCCTCTCACTGAAAGAGGATCCAGAGTTACACAGGATTCAGCTTGACTCAAAACAGCCCTTCTAATTCTCAGCAAGAAGCCAGGATGTTCCAACATCCAGTTTAGAGGATGATGGCATTATCAGCCTTCCCTTCAGCTATTACCAAGCCAGACCCCTATCTTGAGCATGAAATCTCCTGTTAGCTCAGGAGGAGGCAAGTCAGGACTATGGAATAACAGGTTCCCTGAAGATGAAGTTCTGCTTTGAAGCAATGACTTAATTTGGGCAGAGGAGAGAGGTGTTTAGAGAGAGATGGATGTTTGTGCCTGGAACAAGAACAAGCAGAGGAAGCAGCTCAGAAAATGATATGATTTTAGGTATTTTTAGTAAGATAATGCAGCAGTAGGAGGAAAACAAAGAAAAAAGAGCAAGAAACAACAGAAATCAGTTTGGCTTCAACCAGCTACAGCGGGATCACACTGGTGCATCAAAGCAAGCTCCTGGTCACCACCTTTATGGGCAGGCAGAATAAACCCATTCCTGTGATCCCACTGTCTGACAGAAAGCCTAAGCCTGGAGTGAGACTGAGCACGGCCCATCCCAGTGGATTTTAATCACACCCCATCAAGACATGTCCCTCTTCATCCATCTGCTCCTGGTTGCTGCTGGGAACCCTCCCATCACCTCTGATTGCAAAAACAGCAGCTGCAACTTAATAATGTGGAGACACTCTCAAATGCTCATCTTGGCAGCCATCTGGCTTCACATCACACACATCCCTGCCAGGCAAAGCAAAGGGTATTTCATCTCCTGCCACCAGTGGCTGAAGGATGGACTAAGACGCGAGCAAGACTGATGTGAAACGGGAGACAGATTACAACCCAGCAAGGAGCAGAGGGAGTGTGCTCAGCAATACATCCATGCAAACAAAAGGGGATCTGTCTTCCAGAAGCAACAATTGTGAGTTTGCATTCCCTGAGGGCCCATTTTGAACAATGCTCTGTGAGCTCTCAATCACTCTTTTTGTCTGTTTTCCCTTGTTTTTCCTTACCATCATCATTTTTGCTCATCTCAATTTCCCTTCTCCAGCCTTTGAGTGTAAACAAAACAAGTCAGATCTTTAACCATTCTAATTTGATGCAATTCCCTGGATGTCCATGTAGCAAGGTTGATTTAACTCAGCCTTGTATCTTCAAAGGACCCTTTAATAGCAATTACAGCCAGATGAGTGGGATTTTATTTTCCAATCAAACCAGGTTAGCTCAATTCAGAAATACCAAATTTTGCCCAGCTGTGCCATTCAGTTTAGAGTTCTGTATTTTGTGCAAATCCTGGCAACATAACAGGAAAGATGAGAAAACACACTTCCTGAGATCAGAACAATCTCTTGGACTCGTGTTTGTACAGTATAACTGGGACCTTGCCGTGTGTGAGGTTTTTAAATGTACATTTTTAGGTCAGTATTTGAGATAAAATCCTCTTATCAAATTAAGCATCTTATCCTACATCCATGGGTGAGAATTTGACCCCAAGACTTAAGATGAGTATCTTCCCTGTGTGGCAGAAAACATCACAATGTCAACAGCATCAAACTGGGATGCAGCACTCGGTGTAATTTTAATTCAGCTACAGAATTTCACTGGGCAGGAGTTTGAGATGAGAGTTTTGGTGTCAGACCAGCTGCTGGCTTGGGAGAGGAACCATCTGAGCCACATCAGCTTGACTTTCTGCCTGTCCCCCACTTGTGGCACTTATTGTCCTGCAAAGGAGATGAGTGACCTTGCAAATGTCCCCCCTAGTGGGACTCCTCAGGCACCCAGAGCTGCTGACCCCTGATCCCTGGGCATCCAGGAAAGGAAAAATGCAGAGAGGACCACAGGTTAAACTGCTTATCTGGAATATGTCAGTGTGGATCTTTATCTGAACAAACTCAAGGCAAAGTGATGTCAATGTCACTTAAAAGGGGATTCAGCAATGTGCGAAAAGGCATTATATACTTTTTTTTTTTAGTCCCATCTCTATCTCATGGACCATAAATAATTCAGCTTTTTAAAAAACAATAAAGTTGGCAAAGAAATATAAAAGCTTTCTATACAAACCTTTCTTCATTAAAATATGGCAACAAACGGAGCTGCCAACAGCTACACCTACACTCATCCTCTGAATTAGGTCTCTTCAGCAAGTTAACATCCTTTCTCCCATCCAGCTTTCCTGCTGGCAGATATTGAGACAGAATGAGGTTGCAAAGAGATTTCTATTACCATCACTTCCTTCCCTGCACGCTTCACTTTCACACTTTGTTTTCCCAGGCAGGGCTTGGGTTTCTTTTATTTCGTTTATTTTTTCTTCCTTGCCCTTAAGTTAAGACAACAACATTTTGTTTTGCATTGCCACAGCTCTTCCATGGTGATTTGTTAATAATGTTGGGTTTGCAGTCAAACGACTGGAAAGATAAAAAGCTGGCAAGCTGCTTCCCTCATTAGGGAACAGCTCTCAAGAGCTCCAGTGCCAGCCTATTAGCTGAATTATTCAACAGAAGGAGAAACACGACAAATAAAAATAATAAAAAGATACAAGAGCAGGGAGGGAAGGGCAGTTCATAGACTTCGGTGCTGCTGTAAAAGTTTGGCAACATTCCTCAAAACTCGTTTTGGGATTAAACCCATCTAAGGAGCTCCGGCAAGGCTGAATGGTTGCACAGCAGTCAGAGGCTGGCATTCATGATTCAGATATAAGACTGTATTGTTGCTGTCTTGAACTGATAATGAAGAAGCCCAAGGGGGAAATATTTGCAAAACCATAATGTAAGGGATCTGTTTATGTGCAGCTAGTGAGTAACTGGTGGTGTTGGAAATCTTCCATATCCAGCCACAGGCTTTAAGCATTGAAACAACCCACCATGAGGAGTCACAGTAATTGTCTGTGTGTGTTCTTATTGTGCAAAAAATACTGTGTAATTCAGGGGAGCTTAACCACCCGTGGCAGAGGAGAGGGTTGCCTTGCAAGGGATGCCATGTGACATCTTGTGTCACAACAAAGCTGTAAACTGGACCAAAAACTGTTATGGGAAAGTCGAGATTGCCCAGCATCTGTTCTTGTGTAACCTAAAAAGAGAAAGTGCTGGATTCAGGCACAGAATTAAGCAGGGTGGTGAAGACCCTGAGGACCCAGCTGGGAAGCTGCATGGAAGTGGGCAAACCTGGGGTCTCAGTCAGCTCTTGAGGGAGATGAGAGGTAAAGCAGAGCTGGTAACCTGGAGATGCCTCCAGATTATGGATCAAGTCCTCCCCTGCAGAAGTTAGTCTTCAGACTAGATGGCACAGAAGAGCATGGACAACTGTCCATACTCCAGAAGCAACATAAACAGGAAGAAGGGTGTGAGTTGAAGCATAAATAGGGACTGTGTGATTTAGGTATCAATTGGTAATCAAAACGAGAAGGAATTTGGACTTCTCAAAGCAAAAATGCTCAATTATTGAGAAGAAAACAGGAAAAACACAGATGAGATATCTGACTTTTCTTACAGTTTATATAATTTCCTGTGATAAAGCAAAAGGCATTGAGTTTTATAAAATTTCATAAGTTAAAGGCATCTGCTAATTTTAATTGGTACATGATATTAGGAAGATAAAACCTGATTCTAGAGGACAGGAAAGCACATCCTTTAGCTACTGCAGAGCCTGAAAGAGCAGCACTGCTTATGCAGCAGGCTGCCACCCACACACTCATTCCCAGGCAGGTTCTTCCTTTCACCCAGAAACACTGTACAAATAGATTTGTGTATATTTTTGTGAGGAGATTGGTCATACATACATTCTGTGTTACAGTACTTCAGCAATGTGAGCCTCTAAGAGGAATCTGCACAGAAGCCAGTATTTTATGCCATGGTCATGCTGACAGGACAAGATCTAACAAATGAGGAGAAAGCAGAAACAATGGAAGTGAATTCCTTTGGAATGGAAGCAATCAAATCACTTTAGCTGATGACCCAGACAGAAAGAGAAGCCAGGCAGTGAGATCTGGTGATGACACTGAGCCCTCATTTAGAAGAGGACCTGAATGTCACAAACATGATATTAAAGAGCACCTCAGTAATGTAACAGGGCTGAAAGCCAACAGCAGACAGCCCTGCTCTTAAGGAGCAATTAGAATTTTTGCTGTGAAAACTTGACCACTGGTCTATTGCTCCCAGAGGGGAGGAAAGGCCTGGATAAACAAAAGCAAGCTAGTGGCTGCAGATACCAAGATATCAGAGAAATCTCAGTCTGCTGAGAGATTTCTGTGAGGCAGGGAGGCATCAGGGCAGTGTGTAAGGCAGTGACTTGCCTTGGTGCATACAGCTGGAACCAGAATGGGGGGATCCCACCCAAAGGGCTCGGGGTATTTACTTGGACACACGAGGGCTCAGGAGGAATGTGATTACAAGGAGCAACATTTAGAAAAGTAGAGATATTTATTTGGAAGATCAGGTTATTGGATGGACTAAGGGGTAGAGAGACTACAAACATGTTTTGATATTCCCTTCAGGCTCTCCTCCAACTTCACGGCCCAACATTTTCATGGAATCTTCTCAACAGCCCAAACCTTTCATGGCCCCTGGACATGGCTTTGAAGGTGGGAAAGGCAAGCAGCCCTTACTCCCAACACAAAGCTTATATCGCTTCCAGCCCTGTAAAGAAGGGAAGGGATGCCACAAGAAACAGGCTGAAAAAAAGGAGCACCTTGGAGAAGCTTTGGTGCCTGCTTAGTGGCTTTCCCAGAGAGCCCCTAAAATCACCATCCTTTGGGGTAACGTGTGTGGAAGGAAAGCATACCAACACTAGCAGGATCACTTTCAGGTAACAGCTTTTGCAGTGTTACACTGATGATAGCTGATGTCTCCATATCAAGGAGACGAGTCCAAGCCACCAGCTGATTTCCTGAAGATCTCCCTCATCACCGCAGCTTTTTTAGAATCAAAAGCAAAATGACTTCAAATACTTGGCTGAGACTTTTACAAACTTCTCCACAGAATCACCAAGGCAGGAGAGGAACTGTTGGTGCTGAGGAGTGCGTGGCTTTGCCATCGATTAAAGTAAAGGCCTTGCTGCTCCACACGCCTCAGGCAATGCTTTTGGCAGTAGGAAGTGTGCTGACATGGTTCAACAAAGGGTGATTAATCAGAAGCCAGTGTAATTGAACACTCCCACTGCTGCTCAATTAATCTGATCACTTCCCCTATAAATCCAGTATCACAGCCTGTGACTGCAGCAGAGCTCATTGATATGCCAGCAAGGTTTCCAGTTAGGATCAGACTGTTCTGGCATTTCCAGCCCAAGCCTTAGGACTTTGTTCATGCCACCAGCACAGATATCACTGCTGCCTTCCTGCAATGCAACTGCATGGGAAAATCAGCTGCTTCAGCAGCACATTTGATGAAAAGTAGTGGGGTGAAGGCCTTCAGAGCTGCCCAAGCTGTTTAGACCTAAAATGAAAAGAAGTGGGATAGTCAAACCTTTAGGACCCTCATGGTGTTTCCTGCAGGAGTGGGAATGTGCTCCAGTTTCAAGTACATTTTGAAGCAAATTTCTCAGAACCGGGCAGTTTTACAGCTGCCCTTCCCTGAACTGGGAATCCAATCCCTGAAATGGATCTAAGAGTAGGTGTAGGGATGGGAGGGAACACACTCTGTGCTGAAGAAGCACTCCCAAAATGGCTTTGCAGGGCATCATAGCACTGTGAGGCAGTTTAAGGCCACGAGGAAAAGCTGCAACCTGATGCTGCTGGAAGAACATGGTGGGGATAAACAGGACCTTCCCAAGCCAGGGGTGACACAAACTTCTCACAAAACACAGCAAGTTCTAGGTGGCATACTCCACTTAGCTTGGAGATAATTAAAAGATTGCTGTAAATTCAGCTTGAAAATACCAAAACTAGGTTAAGAGTTCTCTGTAGAGCAGCAAGGATATGACATAGCTCAATATAGGAGGAAATCAGCCAGTGTGGGGGCAACATTTGCTGAAGTCTGTTGGAACTTTGTAGCAGAGCTTGGTGCTTAGGTGGAGCACAGAAAGCATTTGCTCCACAAAAGTTTCCCATATATACATATTTCATATGTATATATTGAAATACATGTATTGTAAATACATTTTTCTCTGAAAGCAGCATGTCCTCATGGAAAATGTCACACAGAACACAACATTCACTTGTGAATTATCAAATGGAGTCCACTCCTGTATCATCTCAGCAGTGCTGAGTGCAGCCCATTCTGCCCTCAACCCCTCTGCTAAAGATCAAAAGCCAATCTGCTTTATCCACCACCACCAGGAGTCCCTGGATTGTTACTGTCACCAACAAAAGCCCTTTTGCAAAGCTTGGTGACAAAGCAGGACCAGCCTCACAGGTCTCCAGCAAACAGCTATGTAGCTCTAGGGGCTGTTTCTCCACTTCATTCCACAGCAGGCTGCAGAGGCCATGGCAGGCTGCAGGAGCATCCCCTGGCTAAGTGGATCTACAGCCACTGCAAGGAGAACATCAGGATGAAAAATAAGAATTGAAAAAGGAGTGGGAAATAGATGAGGCAGTTCTGCTTGCCTCACAAGTAGTCTGGAGCTGTGTGCAGGTATTACAATTCTTAAGGCAGCTGACAAGAAAAGCTCTCAAGTCCTGACGGTGATGATTTTGGGCAAGGGAACAATGAGGGAAGTAAGATTCCCACCCATATACACACACAGTGTTGCCTCAGAACTGGCCACAAGGCTCCAATCGGACGTGCTGCCAGTTAGCTTTGTTCTGGATCAAAGAGAAAGCAGAAACCTGAAGCATCTGACTCCAAGCTCCTCTGTACCCTCTGCTCTGCAGAGTCCTTGCCCTTGCCCTGCTTCTTGATTAGCAAAACATTTCAGGAGGCCCAATTCCCCCTTCCCTCCCACTCCAGGCTGAATCAGAGCAAAGTTGCTGAACTGGGGCTGCTTGTCAGCCTGCCAAACTTTGCTAACCAATCTTAGTGTGAAAGCAGCTGTGACAGGCAGCAACAGAAAATATGGTGTCAAATTAATTAGCTGGAAGGGACCCAGCAAAACACTGGTACTGTGGCTCACAACCACTGGATGAGTCAATTCTCACCCTCCTCAGTATTAGAGATGTTGGGCTGGGTGCAGAGGCCAATTTCCCAAACCAGCCCATGACAGCAAGCTCCCAAAAAGCAATCTAAAGATGAAGCATTTCTTTTAGAGTTGGGTTTTTTTTTTCCTCCAGATTGGAAGGGAATTTGTGTCTCAGTGACATCTCCCTCCAGACTTGAAAGAGGTTTTTATTTTGCCCAAACAACGGCAGTGAAATGGCACCATTGGTTTTACAACTTTTTTTGTTCTGCCCAGAGAAATGAATTTCTATGGTTGGAGGATTTTAAAAGTGCTGATAGAATCTGGCGGGGGTAACAAGGGAAAGGGAGAGGGAAAGGGAAAACCTTTCAGTCACCATGGCAGTATGTTTCCATGGAAGCCAAATTTGAAGCCTGTTGCTGCCACTGGAGTGGCCCGAAGCAAATTACTAGTTTTGAAAATTAACAAAGCTACCTTGTAAGCCAGCCCACCCACAGCCCTCCAAATAACAAAGGCATCTTTGCATCCCTGATAAAGGATTCAATAAACATGTGGGGAAGGAAGAGAGAGCAGAAAAAATACCACACAATGAGAAATGGGAACTTCCTTTTATGCAACCAACAATGCAGATGCACGCTGGTAAGCACAAGGCTGAGTGCACTTTGTGCAATATTGCACATGAAGGTCAGCAGAATCCTACAGAACATCCTGTGTCACTGGTTCCCAAGGGGACTGCTTTGAGACTAGAGCTGCTTGGTTGCCATTTGTTTCAAATTATTTCTCCATAGGCTCTCCCTCAGTTTGCTCACACACCTCCCAGAAAAACCTTGGGGATGGAAAGCAGAATTTTCTTGTGGGTTGCCTAATCAATATTAAAGATCAGCTCAGTTGCTCTGATGCTCTCCTTGCCGGTCAGAATATCTTTTTGAATTCTTGAAAGTCACCTTTGTGCCTTCCCAACCTGGTTTCCTTACCAAGAAGACACTTTTCCATCATTTTTCAGAAACCAGGGAGCCCACACAAGCTGCCTGGTACAGTTTACCACATGTAATGAAAAAACATGGCATAGATGCAGCCCTTCCCAAAGGGAAGGCACTGGGATTCAGTGATGAAGTATTCATGTTCCACAGGCTGCCAAACAAAAGATTCACAGGCAGCACAAGCAGACCCAGAACTACCTCAAGATCACAGAGTCCCTGATTTAGTGACCTTCCACCTAGAAGCAAGAACCTCTTCCTCACTGACATGAAAAGGGCATTGTGAAGGCCTTCCAAATGAGGCCCTCTGGGGATAACTCACCTGAAGAAAGCTGAACTCTCAGAGGCAAAGAGGCACCTGTAGGATCATCAGCTGAATCTGACTTCTCCTTTTGAGGCAAAGAAAGATCCAAGACCTGTCCCACTGAAACATCACTACTGTACCCCTGCCAAAAGGGCTCCTGTGCTCTCTACTGCCTCTCTTGTCCAGGAGGAAAAGGGAAGATAATTTTAAAGCACAGTTCAACTAAAAGCATTTCCTTTGAAAGAAAGCCAAGCACAAATGAAGGGCCTGGCACCCGCTTTGAGATTCCTGCTCTGTTCAGATTTCACTCAAGGCATGAGCTGCACAGAGCACCAGGAAGTGCTGCATCCCACGCCTCTGGGAAAACAACCTTCCCCACACAAGAACCACAGACCTCCAAAGAAACTAAAAAATGACTCTGCAAGAGGCACTCAGAACTAGATTACACACAAGAGCAGAACAATTGGCTTAAGTTAACACCTCTTCCCTGCTTGGGGTGCTTTTCTCAGTTCCCAAAAAAAAATCTGAGATCACAGACTGATAAAAAAAAATAAATCAATAGAAGACAGAGGTATGCCTAGTCCTCAGAGACTTCAACTGTCTTAAATTCAATGTGACACAAAGAAGTAAATTTCTTTTGTGTCACCAAAAATAAAAAGAAAAAAACCACAACGAACCGCCAAATGTGTTAAATACATAACTTAGGGCATTTTAATTAAAAAAAGCAAAATACATTTCATCATTCATCAGCTGGCACAATGTATAAAAACTTTTAAATAACAACTTTAATATTAGTCACAAAATACAGCATGTTTTATAAAAATAGCTGTATGCACTGATATTACTGATAATGTAAAACCACTCTGAATAGGCCATGCAAAGACATTCAACTTTGACCTTTCAACTTCCAAGTGCTTGTTGTATCTGCTACTTTATTCCTTCTCACTCTGCTTGGGAGGATTTTGTGCTGGCACTTGGGGGCCTCCTCCTCCCCCCCCCGTACACAAAGCCCTGGCAAAAGGTTTCAGAAAGGGCTGACAAGTTAAGGTGCATCATGGGCATCTCAGTGGCCCAATTTTCACAGCTTATGTTTCAGAAAGTGCTCAACATCTGTGTCCTTCCCCACGGACCTCCCTTTGGTCACTTAAAATCTTCAGCTTTTCAGCCAAAACCCTTCCAAATTATTCTTGGCTCTGTTACACCACAGTATCGAAAGTGGGAGCAAACATCTAGACATCCAGCCTGAGATTACTGCAGGAGGCAGAATTCTATGGCTGCAGCATGATTTTTGAACAGTTGTACCTCTGTGGCATTTCTAAATTATTCACGCTCCAAAATTCACTGAATGTCTGTCTGTTCACATCAGGAATTCCAGGTAGAGCACACAAAAGGTCATGGAGAAACACAATTTTACAGAAAGGAAGGTTTAGCTGAGGATAGCATTAATATAATAAAACCCCGCATTAGTATTAAAAAGCCTACCTAACAGTAAATATAAACTGTTACATAAACAGTCTGTTACACTGCAGTTTTCAGATTTAAGAATGTAACTGTTCCAAGGGGACATAATGGACATCAAACTCCAGAAAATTAAAGAGATGGTATGGAGTACATTATAGTTAAGGGCAAAGAAATGCCAGATAAAAAGCCCACCTCTCCCAGTTTTCACCCCACATGCTGACACACAAATTATCAATAACATAAAAAAGCTACCCAGAAGTTCTCTCCATCTCTAGAAGTACGAGCAATCCCTGGACCTTTACAGTACCATCCTCATTCCATTTAAGCCCAGTGAATGTAATGGAGACAGAGATACACCCAGTCATCATCTTCATTCCTGAGCCTACAGAAAGAGAGGAGGGCACTGTTGGTTGGGAACAGTCCCCACTGCTGGCAATAACAGCAGCACCTTCAAAATGTGCCGTCAAGGAGAGCAGCCATTGGCAGGGAGAGGCTTGATGCTCTGCCAGGCAAAATGTGGGTTTTTCCTGATGTTTTCGAGTTTGCATTTTAAACTGTGCTCTTCTAAGAAGAAAATGAGGAAAAGTTAGTGATTTATCACCTCAGATAATGCAGCAGCAAACTCATCTTCTGCGGTTTAAAAAAATCAGTTGAATTATCTTAATGCACTAAATCTGACAGACAAAAACATTCCCATAAAATCCTGTCCCCTTAAAGTTACAAGTCACATCACAAGAGCAAGCTCCTAATCAAAGTGTCAGAAGCAGAGCAGCTTTTATCAGCGCTGAAAATCCAAATAAGAACACAGACTGATCCTGCCCCCCACACAGCAGGGAAGAACTTTAAAAGGCTTTATGGGGAACTGGCTGGAAGTCGCTGGTTTTGGTGGCGTGTGCCATGGCCCTGCGCCTGGCCAGGCGGGATTTGGAGGGAGGGGACAGTTTCATGGAGCACACAGTGTGGGCGGTGCTCTCCTGCTCCGCGCTCAGCTCACTCTCATGCTGGGACAGCTGCCGGTTCAGGGCTATGGCCTCGGCCGCAAACAGGGTCAGATCCTTTGTGCTGCTGTTCCTGGCCAGGGAAAGAAAAGGAGGAAGCAGTTTCAACACAGGCACTTCACCCACTTGCCCTCACAGCAGACTATCTATTTCCAGGCCTGTTTATTTTTTCTACCAAATCATTGAGACAGCAGGCAAAATGACCAGTTAGTATTTCCATTTATCCTCACTCCGAGGACCAGCAATACATGACAAAAACACACTGGGATTTTGGAAACAGTCACAGTTCTAGTCCTCCTTCTGCCAAGGACTTCTGATTATAAACCCAGGAAGTCACCTGAGACGTCACCATTAATCTCTACCTGTTCTCAAAGGATGGACATATGGGGCCATTCTGCTGTCCTCCTCCAGAGAACTGCAGTCCCACTACAACTGCACCTGTGGCTTAAGGAAATGCATTTCTGATGGGAGAACCACCTGAAATCACCAGCAGCAGACACAGATAGAAACAGATATGTGCCTCAGGCTCTCTGGCATACAGAATCTCCCATCAAATCACCTCCAATGAGGCTTGCCCTGCTCATAGCAAATGGATATTGTGAGTGCCACCAACTACAATGAAACTCAGATCCAAGTCTGTGTTTGTGGTGATTATTCATCCATCAGAAAGTAGTCTCTTTGGGTAACACATGCCTTTATGCCTTTTTCTCCCCCTCCTGGGCAGCAAGCTGACAAAACCATCATTATATCCTGCCTAAGATTAACACTGCACTGCAGGAATTCCCTCTAATGCTTTTCCCACAAACAAGCAAGATTAGATCATAAAGTAAATTCAGAGCTTTAATATTTCTGATGTTCTTAACAAAATTAGTGCAGCACATTTATGAAGCTCCATTCTCAGCCAGGGATGTTACCTCCTAATTTGTCAACTCCTCTCTCCCACCCATTCTTTCAGTAGTTATTCCTGGCCAAGTTTACAGATCTTTAGAAAATAAACTCTACCTTTGAAGAACTTGAGGGGTGGGCAATCCTCTTTCAGGAGCCTGCTAAAAGAAGCAGTTAAGAGAAATTAGTTACATATTAGCAGCCGGGAACAAAACTTTCCCAAGAGTGACAAAAACCAAGTGACTCCCCCAAATCTTTACAAATAAAAGATATTGCAAATAAACTAATTCACTGTGGGCTTACAAATCACTGTTTGCAAAGCATATTTCATAATCTGTCTCCTCTCACAAGAAGATTTCACAGCTTGCAGGTATAAGACTACAGCTTTGGAAGCTCTCCAGAGGGTCTATTCCTTCTTTCCTGAACTGGGAACAGAAACAAAAGAGGACACTGCTGTTCTTTTATAACTGTATTTACCAGCATTCTGCATTACTGTATTAGCACAATAATTTGTGTACTGCAGTGCTTGCTATGCACAAGAAAGCCATTTAAAATACACAAAGAAATAATTAAACAAAACAAACACTTAAAGGCTGACATAGTCATCCAAATATTTACCACACAGAAAAATAAAGCCACTGTGTATCATTTAATTAATCAAGATACAAGCACTGAAATACACAAGGACTCTTAATAAAAAGTTCAGAGACAGGGAACAGCTTGTCTGTCAGTCTGGAAGAAGAATAAGTCTTAATATAAGGAGGGATACATACTCCTTGAACCCATGAATGTTGCAAAACTTGAGCAGCACTAAGTCGTTCTTTGGCATCACAAACCAGCAGCTTTGAGATGAGATCTTTGGCCTCAGAGGAAATATGTGACCAGTCCTTGTCAGGAAATTCGTATTTGCCTTCCTGAATGCTCTCAAAAAGCTTGTTCTAGTAAAGGAAAAATTATTCAACTGAAATACACTGCAACCAGAAGGTTTCTCAGGTGAGACTTCCCCCTCACTTTTATCCACCTAATGTGGAGGGCAACAACCAAAACCATCCAGTCTCCTTATGCAGTCAATGGAGAGTGACAGGCAGCTCCACAGAGTGCCTCAGTGCAGCCTAAGATGGACACAATACACTGTCTGCTGAAAACACTTCCCCCCACCCCTAAGAGGGCAGCTAAAATACTCTGTTTTTGGAAAATAAATTAAGGCCCTGCATGGCAACCCTCCCAGAGCTCAGCTTTTATCTGAGGAATTACAGTGACTACCATAAACCAGATCAAGGATTCCAGAACAAGGGAGGATTCCAGAGTAGGGAAGAGAGTGAGGAGAAGCTCTCACAACAGGAGGAAGGAGAGGCAGTTGCCCAACCTTAATTTAAAAACTGATATAGCTCAACTTCTATCCTGCCAGCCTCGCTTCTCAGTGATATCTCATCCTCCCAGCTACTGCCAGCACCAGGAACAGCTCTCCAACTGCTGACATTACAGCAAGTCCTACACCCAAAGCTCAGGGGAGAGCTCTGCACACCCCACACACCCAGGAAATGCACACTCACCTGGCAAACTCTGCAGACTTCTCCTCTGTCCCAGCCACAGTCCGTGCCACAGTTGCCCACGAAAGGAGGGTAACCACTGAGCATGATGTACAGAATCACCCCCAGGCTCCACAGATCACATCTCTTGTCATAGAACGTGGCCTCCTCCATGAAGACTTCCACCACTTCAGGTGCCATGTATTCTGCTGAGCCACACTTAGAAACCAAATTCAAGCAAGTTTTCAAAGGGAAGGTCACATCAAAACAAGACTCAGGTTTATCATTTTCCACTCTTTATACCAAGTGGTTTGATGTAAAAGCAGGAATCAGGCATCAGTGAATACTGAAGTTCCTACAGTTCTTTAGCAGCACCATAATCTGTTCCACGTGACTGTGAACCTTTAATCCAAGGTCAAAATATTAATTTACATCTTTCAGGTTTTTAAATCTTATCCATTAGCTACCAGACAAGTGTATCAGGGTAATAGATTTCTGTAAGACTTCAGCAACACTGTCTGATTTTTCTTTCACAGTAAATGGTAAAAGCACAGGACTGTAGCTTTTCAAACTAGTGTGTATTATAAAGCCACACAGTGATTAGAGAGCTTGCATTCTCCTTAGCTCATTGGTGTGGCTCCAGAACCAAAACATGGGGAAATGAACACAAACCTAAGGTTCAAAGTCTGTCCATAAGCACACAAAAACGGGCAAAGTTTCCCCATTTGATTGTGTAAGAGATAAGCAAGACCAACGTGTCACATGCTGGCCAACAGGAGAATTAACAGTCTGAGCTCTTGTGCTTTTGTGTATTTGTCCTGTGGGAAATATTTCTCTTTGGGAAAGAGAGACAGTATTTATCACACAGACATGTGCTTGAAATGAACTGTCCAGCACTGGGTATAGTGGCAGTAAGCTCTTTGGAAGGTATCCTCTGGAGAGAAGAAAAATTGCTTCACAGTAGAACATAAAAAGCACAGAGCCACAACAGGTCTCTCACCGGTGTTGTTAGTTCAGGAGTAGTTATTGGAGTACATGCACTGTTCAGCTTCACCCCACTGCCAAGATCAAAGTCACATATTTTTACTGGTGATATCTAAAAAAAAAAAAAGAGGTCATGAAGACTGAGATTAATTCAAAAATATATGAATATGTATATATGTGAAGTAGAAAACCCCAGGACAGAATACGAGTCTAGTGAGATCCAATCTCTTACAGCCACCTTCCACTCCTTGCATTCACCTGCCCTGCCCCAGCTGCACCCACACCACCAGCACCTGACCCTGCTTCATTATTTTTTCATTTGGTTAGGCAAGTGCCAGTACACATCAGGGCACTCTGAAAACTGGTCCTATAATGCGGCCTCTGAATGCTGCTTGTCCATCTGGGTACTGGCTCAGAACAGATAAGGCACTAGGGCGTCATTGCCATCCCTCTATAAGGCCAATTGGCTTTTTATCTCTTAGCCCCATGTTCACATTTTCACAGCTCAAAGAAGAATTTAGTCTCTTCCAAGCTTCAGTTCTGTTAAATTTAGTTGAAGTTCACTAATTGGTTCAAAAGTTTTCAAGAAGAGAAAAAAACACAAGGACTGTTTTTAGGAACCAAGTTTAAAAAAATCAATTTGGAAAGTTAAGAGACCAGAGCAGCACCTTTTCTGGAGATTCACACAGGATGTTTTCAGGCTTCAGGTCCCTGTGAGCAATACCTAAACAGAGAATACAAATGTTCATTAGAATGGATACTTCTCTGTTTTATTTCTCATAACTTCTCTTTATTAGAAGGTGGCCTGGGAAATATTCTAGGTCTGAGCCTGCTACACACACCTGCCCCACTTATATATTAATTTAATTGTGAAGTGCAACTGTTAAAAGTCCCTGTTGCATCCTGGTATACCTTTATCCTCCTTCACTGTACAGGAGAGTTTGTCAAGCAAATTAAGAACCTGCTAACACCAGAACTTTTGTTAGCCCAAATTAATTATGTTCCTTAAAACCAGCTTATTGAGATGACTGACCTGAAGGAAAGTTTAATTCTTTACACAGTTTAATGAAATTATTTTTGTGCCTTTTAGAGTAAACTTCTTCTTTCCAGATGGATCAACTGGCTTGCTGAACTCTGTAAGCACAGACAGTACTTGAGGCATTCTCCCCTGCAAAAATCCCCTGAATTCACAGATGAAAATAGTCCTTTGAAGTACATATTCAGTGCTGAAGCAGAAGAAAAACTAAAGGTTCAATTAGAGATGCAGAAGAAAAGCTAAAGGAAAACAACCAAAGGGCTTCTTCATTTCACTCCTATGAAAATAGGCAAACCTAACAGGGAAGCACAAAGTTATCTGTGTAATCCACATGGCAAGGTGGTTCTCTGTTGTCAAAGAAGTTCTTCAAATGCCTAAAACCACAATTTCTGGAAGTTCTCCATTTAATGTGATCAAACTCAACTGCAAGGTAGAAAAGGAGAGGCAAAAAAAATCAAACCAAATGAGCAACTTGGCTGTAATTTAACTGTAGTCTAGTCTTGATTTAGAAACTTACACTCCAAGGACACCTGATATTACTTCAGAGTACAGGAAGGAAAATTCCACCAAACTCTAGGCAAGGGAGCTTTTAATGTAGTTTCTTCAACAGACTCCACAAGATGTGGAGATGTGGATTAAAATATACCAGCAGAGCCCCAATCTAAAGGAATCAGTGTTCATGCTGACACAATACACATGGCTTTGGCACAAAATATAGCACAATGAACCCACCAAGGTGGCCTGTGCTGACATTTACAACAAGGCTAACCAAACTCCCAACAGTTGGCTTGGCTCATAATGGGAAAGCCAACAGTGTCTTTTTGTATTATTGTGTGAACTCAAATGTCTGATTATGTAACATTTGATTTTGCGGTTGCACAGAGCACTGAGAAAACAACTGCCTTTAAACACCCCCCAGTAGATTATTAGCAATAAAGCACATACATCCCAAGTGGGTGTAAGGCAGGATTATCATCCAGCTGAGTTTTAAACTACTCTTAGCAAAAGAATTAGTTGTCCTCATTCAAATTTTTTAAAAGCATTTAGCTATAGGACTTCACCATTAAGCTGTGCAATAAAACTGCTTTAATTTCCTGTTTACTTTAGTGTTCTGTATCCTACTTACTAATTATTTTAATGTCACACAGAAGAACCATAATGAGAACAATAAAATGAAAAGGGGGTGTAGCTGATTCTGCAAGCCATGTCCCCACTATCCCAATTCACAGCAAACAACAAGAAAGCAGATTGCTGCTCTACAGCTATTTTAATCAATCACCCTCCTCTTGTTTGGGAAAAGGGCAATTAAAACTAAAAGCAGAGAGACAACTACAGAAAGGTATTAGCTTAGCTGATGTTAAACCTCTTGAATGGGGGACCTGGACTTTAAGCTGTTAAGAAAGCCACTATAGCCCTGCACATCAAAAAAGAATTTTTCCACATATTCAGCCTAAGTTTCCTGTTTCTTGTATGTCCCATACCTGAAAGTCAAAATCTTCTAAACGCAGGTGTTTAAGAACCTTCTCTGAAGCTTTAACGCTGAATTATCACATAAACAAATTGTGAAGATTACAAAACCCCTTGATTCAAACCAAGTTTGTTTTCACGTTTCACATTCAAATTAACCCTCTGTAACAGTCACAATATGTGACAAGATCCACATTCCTCAGGTTTACGCCTTTTATCCCTGTGTATTGCTACAATTTTCTTTTTAATGGGTTCAACTTGTTGAGGTACCAGTGCTGTGATTCCAACTCAGCATATAAACAGTCCTGTGACTTAGAAGTACAGACTACAACTAAACATTTATTGAACCAGGGCCAGTACTAAGCAATTTACACAGCAAACGCAAATCTCCTGAGATCTACCAGGCTAATCAGAATGGCAAAAAGGAAAAGAAGAAATGTATCAAAATAAATAACCCATAAACAATTACATGCCATTCTATTCAGAGCTAGTCACTGTAACAGTAACTGAAGCTGCAAGGCCAGATAAGCACAACATAGGAAAGGCTTCCAAAGTATCCATCACATTCACCCCAAAAATATACTCTGGGATGACTATAATGCACAGAAATTTTTGAATTTAAACCAAAGTATTCCCTAGTCAAAAAGCAGCAGAAAAACACTGATGTAAAAAAAAATTTCTACAAACATAACTGATTTAAATCTAAGCAAATTCCGAAAGAATTGAGGACACCTTCAAATAAAGACTATGGTTCACTTAGGTCTCTCAATTTAACAGTGAGTGTCTAAATGTGGGGGCCAAAAGCTACTACAAACTGACAGGTCTTGTGACCAGCAGAAATTATGAATAATTATAAAAAAGTACCTCTGTTGACCTGAAAGACTAAGAAATTAAAATTGTATTAGATACCTTTTGAGTAACTTTTATGTGGTGGCTTGTGTAACAGCAACAAACAGACTCAACCCTAATGTTAACTCTAACTCTCCCTGGATGCTGATTCAAGTTTTCTTCTGGAAAAGTCTGTACCATCTTAACACTCCCAATTACTTAAAATATGACACTATGAAAATAATAGCATAGAGGAAAACAGCTTAAATCATCTGGCATTGCTGTAAAAGGAAAAAGTAGCAAGAGCTGGCTACTTAAAGATAAATGTGCTTTATAACCTGAGTCTACAGTATTAACTAGTTAAGTTGGAGGCAGCCTTCTCTCACCTTTTGTATGAAGAAAGTCCAGAGCAGAGGCAATGTCTCTCACCACTTTGCTTGCTTCTCGTTCATTGAAGTGCCTCCTCTTTTGTATATGGGCCAGGATTGAACCTGTCAGGGTAGCAGGTGAAAGGGAAAACATCAGTATGAATGCTGAACTAGTTCCAAGTATCATGAATCCATAACCTCATTTTCACACTTTATAGCAGCCTTTCACAGCAGGCAACTTCTGTGGAGCAAATAGGGGAATGACTAAGAAGAAAAGGCACAACTGAGCAGCTTCACCACTTAAGTGTGCTAGAACATAATTTTCAAACAGTGCAGCTGTCTAGTTTATGCACAGCATGAGAGGCAATCACTGCCCCAGGACATGACTGGTCTGTTTTCCACATACTGGGACAGTAGAGATTTAGAAATAGTACCAGTAAAACTCAAACATCAGCTAAGGAGATACGTAAACACTTCAGCAAAACCCAACCTACCCCAGGTGGTCATACTCAAACTCTCCTCATTTTCTATAATGTGTCCACTGAAAGTCAAGGATACATGTTTTGTACCTCAACACCATCAAAGTAAAAAGACATTTGACCTTTAAATGCACATCAAATTTCCCACAATCAAGGCAAAGCTTCTGCACTGACTTAAGGCAAAATTTGCCCAGGGATATAGAATCTTACAAAAGACCTCTAAATTAAAACGTACTGAAGGGCTGGTAGCTTGCAGGCAGAGCCTCACTGGTATCCCTTTAACAAAGAATAAAGGGAGGTTTGAGTCCTCATTTTCTTAAAGTGAATTCAATCAAACCTCTCAAAGATTAAAAATGTCTTTAAAAAAACCATGTAGTCAACAGAGATCCCTACTCCCTAAGTAGCCTTACTATTGCCTTCTATTTTCTTATTCAGAGAGGCATATTTGTAAAACCAATCAGGCAAGGAAATTCAAGAAGTAACTGCCATTTGCTATAAGCCCCAGTACACTCAACATTTTCTGTCTCAGGTGATTTCACTTTTATTCTTCAGTTCTAGATGCAGAAGGAAATCTCCTACTGGGTAATTGCTATTCTAATACCACCAATGCTACTGCCACTCCTCCACAGTGAACATTGAGAGAGGGAAGAGAAAGGACATTCAAAAAGAAGAGAGATGGACAAAAGACTGCTCAGATATGCACAGCCATGCTGTGTCAGGTGGGTGGAGAAAGGCCACTTTGAACCAGGTTATTAGATTTCAAACTCAGACATTTTCCCCTGCCAAAACCAACACCTTCTAGTTTGCTACAGATTCCTTGAGTGCACAAAGTTCAAAGGGGTCTCCCGGTGTAGTTGTTCTTGGCACCTTTAGAAAACAGTAACAGTTCTTCAATGTTTCCAGCCCTGTGGAAAAGACCCCACACTTTTGCAGGAAACAATAGAGGCACCTGAAGTTCTCATTTCACTCAACAGGTTTATCTGAAATTTCCTTTCTGAATAGAGCTGATGTTCCAACTCTCTCGGATAAGAATTATATCAATAAAAACATACTTTACTGACTTCATATTCAGCCCACGCAGAGAATTCTCACCAAGAAAGAACAGCAGGGCACTCCTGCCACAGTTGTTCCTACCTCCCCTGTACTCAGAGAGAAAGCATCACATAACCTCTCAAAATGCATTTCAGAGGGGGGGGGGGAAAAAAAACAAGAAAAAAAAACCTCTTAAATCATGCAAGTTCAATCTAATCAGCTGGAATTTAACCCTTTCAATTATAAAATGCTGTCAGACAAGGACACTAAAGGGACTCTGGACATCACAGTGAACTGAAAACAGATAAAAGAGAAACAGAGCTCCTTCAGTTACCACAGCTGCTGGAAGGCAAAGTTGAAAATAGAAAGCCCCAATTATGCTCCAACACTGTAAGTAACAGCAGCCTCTGAGACTGGAGCTACTGAAGTAAGACTTGCATAGTTCTCATTCTTGCCAGCCTTGCCACTCACATCAGAATCTGCAGTGCATCAGATCTGACCCTAATTCCCATTCTTGGTCTTCAAACCATGTACTTAACGTTTCAGATACTCGGTGTTTTTAAGAGAAAACTAGCCTCAGCCCTAGCTGAGCCTGTAAAAAACAGTAGCTAAGAGGGAAGGAGTACCATTATTATCCTCTCAGTAGCCATGCAGGCACACAGACAACCACAGACTCACAAAGAGGAGGGTTAACTACTGGAAGAATGTGGAGATGAAAAAAAAAAGAAATGCAGATTCATCTCAATCGAGCCCTATTACAGCTAATTTGTCAGAGACATCTGTGCATTAAGACAAAGTGTTCTAGGAAAACACAATAAAAAGACGCAGCAATTTTGAGAAAAGTTAAACAAAAGCTTTTGCTCAAGAAATATACACATCCATCTCTTTCAAAAATAGTTCTGCATCTATGCAGAAAGAATTTTTATTTCTTGCACATACAGTTTGCTCCTGGAAACCTTCTTGACCAGAAACAACAGATGATGTTCTCTGAGCAGCAGGATACTCTAGAAGCTCAGTTTTCCTTTGAAGGGTTGGCCACATTAACTCCTGGTTTTGCACAGCCATGCAATTAGTGTGTACTGTAATTATACTCCATGCAGACAAACGTGAGAAAGCCCATAAAGTGCTTGCTGCAGCTTTCTCATTCCCCAGGTGAGTGGGAAGTGCTGGAGCCCAGTGACCACTCAGGCTCACTTGATGGGCGCTCAAACACCCACAACTGGTTCTCAGTAACAGCAACCCCAGGCACAGGCAAGATGATTTTCGTAACAGAGTTCCATGTGTTCCAGGAAACTAAGTTAATCCTACATGAAGGAAAAACTCTGCCAGAGTGTACAGATGCTGCACTAGGATCATGCATAACATGTGACATCCTGTGTGTCTCCCCTTGCCTGAAGGTACTGTGACCTCCTGACTGTATTTCAAACCTGCCACTTTAATAGAGCTGACAATTCCATCACTCAGCCACAGGAAGGGATTGCAAATGCATGACCAAACCCATCCATACTCAAGAATAACCATACTTCAAGCTGTGTCCTCTACTTCTCGTCTTGAAATTCTCAAGCATTTAAATAAGTTCTTCAATTACTACTTTAAAACAAAGGCAAATAGGAGCATAAAATGATTCAATGAGCAAAGGCCCGGTTTCTGCACAGTACCTCCTCTCAGCTTCTCAAAGACCAGGTAGTATCTTGCGTCATCTTCAAAAAATTCTATTAACTCCAAAATGTTCCTTTAAAAAAAAAAAGAAACAAAAAAGAGGGGAATAAAAGAAACAAGCACGGAAGGTACTCACAGCAATTAAGAATTTCAGCGTGGATAACTAGGAAGTGCCAGAACTAACCAAAAATACAAATTCTAGTTAAATGAGTTGCTTTGGTTGCCTGTGGCATTAAAACCACATTTCCAACTCACACTGAAATTTCAGCACAGGAAACAGGCCAAGCATCACACTCAGATAGAATTGTGAGAGCTCTGCTACTGTTCAATTGACAGGAAGATAACTGGTAGCAGGTTGTATTTAATAATTTAAAACACTGCATTTGTGCTGAAGGCAGAAATAAAGAAAAAATAATTAAACTGGTGTTCTTCTCTCTGGAAATCACAAAGCAAAACACACAGGGCTCAAAGGAGACAGGCATCTGTCAACAAGATATTAAATCTAGCTCCTTAGTTGCCATTTTTAGACTAACTCCTGTTTAGCTCATGTAAATTCTTTGCAGCACAAATAGCCCAGGTTGCTTTGAGAATGCCAAATGTGTAAGTCAGATTCTTTTACATTTAATGGTACACCCAAGCCCCGAAATCCTGCATGTGGTTGTGAAAGCTCGAGTTTTTCATTAGTTTTATACTGGATGACCATTTACTCTTAACCTCACAAAAGAAGAAAGACATGGTCTGCTCCTCTACAGCACAACATAAGCCCATGAGTTTGGTAAACAAGTTGCTTTTAAAATTATTTCTGTATGTTACATTAAGTATTTGTTTGAAAAATTCAATATAAGCAGCACAATTGTAATACATATACTACCTGTTGCATAAACATTCTAGATTAACAGAGACTTCTAAAAGTAGCTTCAGAACTGGCTCAAACCCATCACAGAGCTCCCAGAGCATGATGGCAGTGCCTACACAGCTTTTCTTCCTCTTCAGACACGAGTAGCAGCTTTACAGTTGCTTCATCCTGTGGCTACATGAAGTCAGCACACATCCACACGAGACCTACGTTAGCTTTTTGCTGATCTAAGAGTTCCAGTGCAAAAGCAGGAAGGCTGGCACGAGGAGGACAAACCACACATCAGGGAAAGGAAGGGTAAGATTTCCTTTCCACAGCAGCTGGTACCATGTCAGCTTTTGTTGATGGTGAAATCACAAGGGAGAGTGTCAAAACGTTAATTTCTCATCTGGACAAAAGCCATGCATCACTGAAGCACAATCAAGCTACATTGACCTGGCTGCTAATTGAGTTATGTAACTATTAATCTGTAAATAGTTCCCCTAAATTTCACAGGTAAAGAAGGGGAAATTCTTACTCTGAATAAGTCAAGTCTAAATTTCAAGTGGTTTTAAGGAGATTACTGCAAAGCTTCTAACCTTGTCACACACAAAAATTAAAAAAGAAATAATCAAAACACTTTAAATAAACAAAGACAAGACTATACTTACTTGTTACCCTGACACTGGTACAGAGTTTCTATTTCACGAAAAACCCGACTCCGACTATGCCCAGCATTTTTTTCAATGATCTGTGAAAAAGAGTTTTAAGAACTCATATTTGAAAAATTATTGCAGGAACTATGCATATAGGTCTGGAATTAGGTAACTGTTCCAAGGTTTGAATCTAGGGCATGCCCACTGGAGAAAAACACTCCACCTGTGTTGGTTTGTTGTTTCTCATCTGGCATTCGTTTACAGAGCAGAGCAGTGTCAGCAGAGCTCTGGAAGGCATTCAGAGGACAAGCGAAATTAGGGCAGGAAGAGAAGAAAGGAACTAAATCCACTCGTTACACAGCTGGTGACCAGCTACCACAAGCTTTTTCTTGCATCATTTTAACTTTGCAATGTGCAGAACAGGATGTCCTTTTGAGTTCTACCAAAACTAGATTTGAGTCACATCGGACACTGAACAGTCAAAAAGAAGAGATTTGTCATTAGAGGCATTTAAGCAACAAGTATCAAATTCACCACAAAATGGGAGTTAAGTTCATAGTGTAAACTTGATGGAGACCCAATAACAGAACCTAAAGAAAACATGCGTTCAATCTCAGAGTCATCAGAAGTCACTTTCCTTCACACAGTCCTCAGGTTGAAAGAGGACAAGAACAAGGGCTTTCCACAGAGGCTGAGTCTGAATGATTGCTGCATAAACTGAAAGCTCATGACATTACCAAAACATCATCACCATCTGTATCCAGGACTGATTTCTTACTTCTGCAGCCTGAGCTCTCTGGTGCGGAACAGGCAACCATTTACCAGTACTACACAGCTCTCTGTATCTGATCACATCCAATTCCTAATGCAGAGCTTTGTTCATTTCATCCTTTCAATTTCAGCAATTTTACGAAGTACAGACAAAACTCCAGTATCTGTAGAACTACATTTTTAAAATGGCTTAAATTTTTGTGCCTATTTTTGAATAGAATCAACCATAAAGCTTCTCTATTGCTATTATTTGTGTTTGTAATTAAATGGGGAACTCAGGATAATAAAAAATTTGTAAACAAGCCCTAACGCTTTTCAGTGATGTTACAGAAAGAAGATTGGCCTCTATCAAAAAATAAAGACAGCTTTATGTGCACAATGGCAGCACCTGATGCTCTCTGAACTGGGAGCAGCACCCAAAAGCTTGCATTATTTGGGAGGCCATGCTGTATAATGACTCAGCCTCTTCTTTCATATGAAGAGACAAAGGTAGACTACAACCAAAGCAGGGCATGGGAGGAAAGCTTGCCCAGAGATCCAACCATCACAGTGATTTACTGTTTGAGATTTCTACCTGCAGCTGATACACCAGTTCACTCTGGCACAACACTTAAGGTGACAGGTTTTCTCAACAGTTAGAAAACAAGCTCATTTCAAGTATCAAAAATTTCCTAGAAGGATTTGCTATTACTGTATTGCAGGTTTTCCCTGAGATACTCAGAGGAAGAAGACACATCATAGACAGAAGTGATGCTGCTTTTACTCTCTACTTACTTTCACTGCATATTCTTTCCCAGTTTGGAGACTGACAGCACCCTGAACTTTAGCATATGCTCCCTCACCAAGCAGCTCAGCAGTCAGCTTGTACAAGTCTGCCAAAGAAATCCAGAAGAAAGGACACATCCATCAAAGTGAATTTTGAAAGTGAAAGTTATTTTAATGAATAACATCAAGACAAGCTCTTTATCTGATAAGCATCCCTCAAATTTATGTAGTATTAAAGCAGACATGCCGGTCTTAACTGTGCTTCCTTTTTACCTCCCTCTTTCAAGCTCCAGAAAAATTAGAAGTAAGCTTTATTACAGCATCAAAATTACACATTTGTTCACACTAGCAAAGTTTTATATCTCAGCAATCTCTAGGATCTCAGCTGCCTTCCCTGTCTTCATGTAAAACTCAGAAACATTTTTTTCAGGTGGAAAACAAATAACTCTTTTCTCAGAAAATGCCTACCATACATAATCTACTTGCAGAAATTGTGTTTTAAGTATAACAAAATTGAACATTTAAACCTAGAACACTTACTACCATTTTTATTTGAAATGTACCTTCCATTGCTACTTGCCCACTAAGAAGTTCTACAATGCTCAGTTTTCTCACTGAACTATATTTTACTTACAAAACTTCACAGTATTTGTGCACACATCTATTCAATCAAAACATTTTGACATCAGCACTGTTCCTACCCAAAAATGCAATGTTTAGCTAAGAAAACAGAAAAACAGCTGAAGCAAACCAGACTGTAACAACTAAAAGCTTTTAAATTGTCACCAACCTTCGAACTTCCCAGGGACCTGGTCTGTGGCTCTGGTTCTTTTTTTCTTTTTCCTTTTCCCACTGTCTGCTATGGGGACAGGCTGACTGCTGACCATCTCTGTGTGGCAGAACATAGAGGTGACTTTAACAATCAATTACTTTAGAAGAAAATGCACTTGCTCTTGTATGTTTATGCTCTTATCTATCCAAAAGTTCCTCTGCTTTTCTTCATCACAGGCTGCCATCTCTTTTTCAAATATCAGAGGAAACCTAAAAAGGCAATTTGGGTGCCAATTAATAGTTTAGGGGGTTGATAAATAAATGTAAAAACAAGAGGGAACAATAATGCATCTATACTGAATCCTTATCTCACAGCACAGTAAGGCAAAGCACAGAAATAACCCACAACAGAACATGTGATGATACCAGACAGTACTTGCAGCCCTTACAAGAGCACTCTTCTCTGAGCTATTCTACTGTTTTACAAAGAGATTTCTTTTCAAATCAGCTCAAGAAAATGAGCCTCCAAAACAGCAGGAAGGTGTGGGGAAGTTTCAAATCACTCAGTGAAACAAAGCAACCACAGGAGTTAAGGTATCACAGGAGCAATCTAGGTCAGTTGATGCTGCCAAAAGGCCATAAAGAAAACCATTTCTCACAGAACCATAATGTACCTTTCTAAACCACAGATCAGTGGGTAATTTATGCTCCAAAGCAAGAAGTGTTTATGGCATTTAGATTTTTTCCCCTACATTACTAGCTGCAGATACTGCAAGAGCTTAGTCAGAGATAATGATTCACTGATGCAAGATAATATGGCAGAAAAAAGCACCTGCATATTGTTATTGAAGGCTTAAATAAAAACACTGCCATATTTGTACAGCTAACCTATCTCCCAAAAGGTTAAATGATTCCACACTGAGGTTCTAGGCAGGAGCACTTCACACCAGTCACATCCAGCCAAGTTTGCCTCAACAGTTTAAAATCTCAGCTGAAAGTCTTCAAGGCAGTAGCAAAGTGCACCTAAGACATTTTACAGTCAGGAGGAATTCTGACTAAATTTACTTTTAGTGATCTTATACTACAGAGAAAGCTAAATCAATAGAAATAGTGTAATTATGAGAACACTGGTAATGAAAGAGCAAATCCCAAAAACTTCAGCCAATTCTCTTTTAACAGAGATTGTGAAGAGCAGTTTTTCTGCCTTTCACTGTTTCTAAAGTACTCAAAACATGGGAGTGGCTCCAAGGCAGAAAACATTCCACAAAAATAAACCAATACATGAAATACTTTTTCTTTGCTCCATTACATTTTTCTTGTTCATATCTGTCAGTAATAGCTACTGTGTCACTCAGAACCCACACATCTGAAAATCTAGGACAAGTGTTATTTTGAAAGTCCTTTCTTCTTAACAACTTGGTGAAACACTTAAACATATATCACTCAAAGCCTCAAAACAACAGTAAATCCTCATTTTACAAGTCTTAGCCAGAATGTGTTCAGAAACCATCATGATGGATGTTATATGTGACTTCTTAAATACAGTAATATAAAGCACATTTTACCAATATCTGAAGAAAAAGCTTCCTTTTAACTCAAACTGACTCACATACAGCTTTAGATTTTAACCTAAAGAGAAGGTCAGCCTTTGGCAGCTAATTCCAGCTCTCCTCTTTTTCAATTCAACCTGCATCAGGAGTTATTCAGAAACGGACTGAATGACACACATGAAGCTGCTCAGAGATAGGGCTACTCTGCTTGAAGGTGGTGCTTGATTTCCACAATGTGTCAAACAAGTAACTTTAATGACCTGACCTTCTACAAATCAGAGCTAGACAGATTCTATTCCATTTCAAATATCACAGTTTCAGAGGTTGAAACAGACGAAAAATCAGCAAAAACACCAGAATGTGAATCCTGTCTCAGCACAGCTGACACAACCAGCTTCACAACCAGCTCCTGCACTCTACCAGCTGGCTCTGATATTTACAGTCAGCTGTTTATTAACTCACTACATTATTTCAATTCCCTTTAGTCTGACTCAATTCCTAAATTACAGAGAATTGCTTCCCTGAAAACAGGAAGTTCACTAGTACTGTATACAGAAACCAAATTGCTGAAAAGTCGACATTTTTAACGTACAGTCTTGACTAAATTTGCCATCACACTAAAGCATGAAATGTTTGCTGTATTAGATTCTTATTACTGCTCTGGTCTGCTATTTCACATCATTGTGTAGCTCATTTCTGTCAACACAGTTTATCCTTTAAAGGTATTACAGCTTCACTCTCCTTAGTCACTTTGTTATAATGAACCAGTACTTAAGTAACAGCTGCTACTACAAGAAAATGCCTTTAGTCCAGCCAAACACCTTAGAGATTTTTCAAGCCTTCAAAGAAATTTTTTTTTTTTCTGCAACTGTACAACCAAAAGAGTTTCTGGTGACACTGAAGGACAGTGTGCCTCAACCATCCAAGCAATGCTGAGGTGTTCTGCATACTGCAGGAGTGCTTCTGGTGACAGGGACACTGTGGGTTCCGAGGCAGCTCAGAAGACACAGAGCTCAGGGACTGTATGGACTGCTCTGGAGGGAAATGGCCTGTGGACACATCAGGTCCAAGATGAGTGTCTTCAAATTCTGATCTGTCCTTCTCCAGTCAGGTTAGGACTATTACTCATAGGGTAATGTTACCAGTAAAATCCACACTGTAAGTAAAATGAGAGCAGGTTTCTGTCTTAGCTGTGGTTTTGTTGAAGCCCCTGAATTTTATTACCATCATCATACCTCAGCATTGAGGCACTATTTAACATAGACATTATTCAGAGCCTGTGTGGGAAGGTAGTTACAGCCTTTCTCTTTTGCTGTAAGGAAAACGTGAAAACAAAGCCAAGAGAAAAAGAAAGGGAACAATTACGACAATTTTCACTTCATTCAGACTTAAAGTCGTCTTTTATCTTGCTTCCTAACACTCCATATATGAACATGCCAAAATCCACTACCCAGACCTAACTCCCCTCTCATTCTAATCTGCTTCCCAAAGGAAGGAAGAGTATATTTGGAAAACAAGCACATGCGTGTAACAGGAAGCACTTGGAGAACACAGAAGAGATGCCTTTTTCTATCAAGAAGAAAATACCTTGTTTGTGCGTTTGAACTCAGTGGAAGAAAGCAGAGTCCACCACCTGCTCCAAAACTGGGTCTTTCTTGAGCCAAGTTGTTCTGGAGCTGAAAAGAAACATCATCACATTACCACTCAGAAATCATGAAAATATTTTTCCACAGGTTTAGGCAGTGCCCAGAGCCTAAAGACATTGCAAGGACCTGTTGTGCTGGGCTTCACATGAACACACAGCAAAAGCACACCCCTACAATTTCCCTGGAACAAAATGAAAACAGACTTCAGTCTAGTTTTCCTCCCAGCTCAGTGTCTCACATTGTTCCTGGACTCTCCCTTCTCCATCAACACTGATTCCTGTAGATGTGGCTCATAATGAAACTGGACAGACTCAGCAGGTGCTGATTCTACAAAAACCATCTAGTTGCAGGAAGCTCAGAACAGCCCAAGCTGCCTTTATAAAGCAACTACATAGTGATTAATTGTTTGTAATGTTACATACCAAGAGAGATACAATGTGAAGAGGAAGAATGTGCAATGATGTATGAAAGTCCTGTGTCAAATCAGAGAGATGATTTTATACTTATTCTGTATTAAGTATATTAATTTCAAATTGTAAGAAGTGAATACTCTTCAAAGTGATTTTTGCACTAGTTTGCCACAATTCATTCTTAGCTGTCAGAGTTATCTTCTCATTCCACCTACAATACAACTTTTAGTTTCATTTAATCTGAGTTATCCATGAAGGGAGAGGAACTTAAACATTCCAACATCTTCTTAATAATATACAAGAGCATTAACATTTTCAAGTGAACACTCGAAAGTTCACAGGAAGCCCAAGCAATCCAATTTCATGAAAGAGCAAGCCTGACTCAAATTATTGATCCAGCCTTATCAGGCATTACTGTAACCACTCACACAGTGTCACAGCTGACACCACCTGCCTGAAACCCTTCATGCTGGGGAAAAGGTTACAGCAACCTTTCTCTTTACAACCATGCTTTCCCCTGCCATTCCCTCTGTCACACTTTCAGAAGATCAGTGTCACATTATCTCCTGCTTATGCAATTTGCAGAGTAAATTTTTGGTACTCTCAGCTAACACTTCCCTTCCAAACTAAGTGGGGGTTTTCTGAGGTTCTGAGTCAAACCCTCCAGCAATGGGTGGATCTCACTTTTCAGGATAGCACATCAAGTTATTTCAAATAGATTCCTCCCACCTTCATTTCTTATTTCACCAAGATTACTGCTGAGGAAGCAGGGAGAACCTTTATGGAGTGGAGAGCACACAGCACTCCTTTCCTTCTTATGTTGGAGGAACAGCATATTTTGACACACATGCTGCAGACATGAGACCTGCTGAAATCAGCCTGCGTTTCCCCAGGCACACATGCATTTCTGTAAAAGCATTAGTTATCATTCAGAATGACAGCAAAAGAACTGTTATCAGCCCCTCTGGAAAGACAAGGGCAAACAAGAGAAGTGTCCTGATCCAGCTAAGACATAACAAGTAAGGAGAACAAATTACACTGAAGGTGGCTTAAAAACACTGCAATCTTTTTAATTTCTTCTTCAAGGACAATGTGTCTCCAAGGCAGCCACATGGATGGGAGGATATAATATGGTGTATTTTACAGGGCTTACAAATAATTGTGAATGGTGAGCCCTGTCAGGAACAACATGGCAAACACACAGGTTAATGCACTAAAGAACATCCTCTGTTGTTCCACATCCAGCACAACAGTCAAACAGAATACTTAATGCTACTGACCACTGGCAGATAGTTTATATTTAAGACTTACCATCACAGGGCAGTAAGAACTTAGCAGCAAAGTTATTTTAAACTCGATCACACACATTCTAAATGAGAAAACTCCTAGCAATAGTGCATTGATTCAACTACTTAAAGGTTCTCCAACCCCTAGAGTACTTTTAAATTAAGGAGCTTTCCAATGTAAGTAGGTTTTGAGGGCCCCTTACTAAACAGCAAGCTGTTTACTCTCTTCTACATCTGATGGCATGAACAACTCTCAGAAGACTGTCTCTGCATCACCAAATGGCTCCTCTAATCCCCTCAGCTCCCTTGCTAGTGTAAACCAAAGAGAAAAGCTTCCTAGAAGACAACTTTCCATTTCATACAGATACAAGATAAGCGTTTCCTGCTCTTCCTCCACACTCCACAAACGATCAATCAGATAATCACATTTGTCACTAGAAAAAAAAGCTACACAACATACACCTACATCAGCAAGTAGCCTTATCTGGAGAAGCTAATCTAATTTAATGTTCTTCTAAACTTTGAAGCAAGACTGATTTTTCTTTATTTTCCCCCCTCTGTGCTTTCAACTCTAAAATTTATAATCAACAAATTAATTATTAATCAATGCAATTAATAATTATGCATTATTTAATGCATAATTTAATTTAATGCATTGAATTCCACTGCATTGTCACGTTTAATGTCACATAAGATTTGTACCAGTGTTCTAACATTTGTTACCAGGAAGGTACTAGAAGGAAAGAGGAAATTCCTCAAAGCAGTAAATACTTTTTTTGAAAGCATTAAGAAGTACTGGTGCCATGAAATAATGTCATAGAAGCATTTTGGTTGAAACAGACTTTTAAAGAACCGAGAAAGGTTCAAATGCCGAAGGCACCCCACTTTACCTGGAAGGCTGCCAATACAAAACACTTTTAGAACTGAAGTGAAAGAGGTTCAGCTCTGCAGGAGCGTTTCGCCTTGCTTTCATCCAGCACCTGGGAGGCATGAAGAGGAGCTCTGTTCAGGTAAAAAAAAAAAAAAAAAAGGCAAACGATAGTTCTTTGAAGTTATCAGAACATACACCAATCTTCCCAAGCCGATTGTGAGTCATAACATTGTATGATAGAGGCTTTTTATTTCTCAACAAATCTGACACTTCACAGACAAGTGCCAGTGGTGTCAGGGAATGGGCTGAGTTTTGGCTATCACAAGTCCTGCTGATGCCAGCAGCCGAGCTGTCACCCAGGGCTGTCCCGCTGCTTCTCTTCCCTCAGAAGGTCACCCTGCTCAAACTAATGCCACAAAGTACACATTAGGCAAATTTTTCAATGTTCCTCGGGTTTCACAGCTCTCGTTTTATGACAGAGGAAAAGCACAGGAACGAAAAGATTTCTCGTGATCACACTAAGGAGCTGGTTCATTCGCCTTTGCCTGCTCTTTTCCCACTCCACAAATGTCCTAAATAGAAAGCAGCGGCCGTAGGAGTGTACAGACTTACCACTCTTTATTGAAAAACGCACTATGTATGAAACAAAGTACTTTAAACCTTCGGGGAATAAATTTCCAGCTCCGGACACAAGAAAACTCCCGCATCCCTTGGGGAGGGCCCCCAGATCCAAAGCTGCCGGCCGGAGGGCTGAGGCACCTTCCAGCCGTCCCCGAGCAGCCGGGGCTGCCGCCGCTCCCGGCGTCCGAGCGCTCTGCCCGCCACACTCCCGGACGAGCCGCAGGAGCTCCTGCAGCCGCGGACCGAGACCCTGGGGACTCCTCTCCCTCCCTCGCCTCCCCTCAGCTGGCCGAGCTGGGAAGCGCCGTAGCCGCTGCCCTCACCTCCATGGCGGCCGCGGGTCCCTCCTCGGCGGGACGGCACCGCCCGCCCCCGCCCCGTGCGTCTGAGGAGCGGCGGGAGCGCGCCCGCGCGCGGCACCGCCCCCTCCGCACCCCCTCCCGGGAGCGCGCCCGGCT
>WAAE01023397.1:417138-460935 GCA_013400495.1 Nicator chloris
CCTCCCGGGAGCGCGCCCGGCCGCCCGCGCGGCCCGCTGGGCGCGTGCGCGCGAGGCGGGGCCGCGGCTCCCCTGAGGGGACGGAGCAGGGAACGTCAGTGGGGGAACATCAGTCGGGAAACATCAGTGGGGGAGCAACGCGGAGCGGGCCCTGCTCCCCAGGCTGGGCTGCCTGCTTGCAGTCTTCTCCTTCCCCCCTGAGCGAGATCACAGAATCANCTTTATTGAAAAACGCACTATGTATGAAACAAAGTACTTTAAACCTTCGGGGAATAAATTTCCAGCTCCGGACACAAGAAAACTCCCGCATCCCTTGGGGAGGGCCCCCAGATCCAAAGCTGCCGGCCGGAGGGCTGAGGCACCTTCCAGCCGTCCCCGAGCAGCCGGGGCTGCCGCCGCTCCCGGCGTCCGAGCGCTCTGCCCGCCACACTCCCGGACGAGCCGCAGGAGCTCCTGCAGCCGCGGACCGAGACCCTGGGGACTCCTCTCCCTCCCTCGCCTCCCCTCAGCTGGCCGAGCTGGGAAGCGCCGTAGCCGCTGCCCTCACCTCCATGGCGGCCGCGGGTCCCTCCTCGGCGGGACGGCACCGCCCGCCCCCGCCCCGTGCGTCTGAGGAGCGGCGGGAGCGCGCCCGCGCGCGGCACCGCCCCCTCCGCACCCCCTCCCGGNGAGAAGCGAAGATCGTCGAGTCCGATCTATGACCGAACACCGCTGTGTCCACCGAGTGCCACGTCCCGTCTTTCCTTAAACACCTCACGTTCAGTAAGCCAGGTGTGCCTTCAGGCAGGACAGACTAAGAACGGAAAGGAAAAGTAAAGTGACAACAACCAAGAGCTTGGTTAAAGCTAGGGAAGCACACCATGGAAACCCTGCTGTTGGACAAGGTGTCCAAAGGACTCCGAGGCAGTGGTGCTGAAAAGCTCCTCCTCAGCAGCAGCTATAACCCACCCTCACTTTCTCCTTATCCTCATTGGGATTATCAAAGTCCTTCTGCATTTTTTCTACTCTTCCTTGAATAATTTAGATGCAGCCTACTTTCCTCCAGCTAATTCCTTACCTCCCCACAACTAATCTCTCTTTTTATATTAGCAGTAAAACATATGTTCCCTTTGTGTCCAATACAGCTACAGAAGAGAAGCAGCAGTGTAAGAGCAGTGGAGGAAAGACAAACATGCCACTCAGATACTTTTAAAAATACTTCTTAACAACTATGAGTGAATTAGGCTTTTAATTTGTCAGTTTTATCCCTTTTTAGGTTGGTTATATTGCCAGAAAATATATTTGATTGGAAAAAGATTCATGTTTTCTTCTCAGCAGGGACACAAGGCACCTGCTTGGTACAACAGCTCCATCCAAGAGAAAAAATAATGGCAAAAATCTTGCTTTGGAGTTTGCAGATGAGTTCAGTCTTTCAGTTTTACAAGGAAAAGTTCTACTTTACTTCACAGGTGTTAAAAAGTCTCAGGAAGAGACAGCTGTCAGTGATATTTACCACTGTAAGGCTGAGCAAGAAGGTAGATTTATTTGTCAAGATGGTAGCAAGAAATAGCTCATTTCCGTATTAACTCAGATTGGCCTTTTATAAGGTTATTCTCAGTTTAGGTGACATTTTGGCTCTCATTTTAGTAGAATAAATGAAAATAGGTAAACTTGGTAAATTTAGAGTACGTGTTAAAAAGAAAAAAAGAGTAGATGGACTCCTCTGAGATACTACTCCCTGCCTTGTTTGTGATATAGTATCGTTTCCATAAGGATTTCAAACATCCATGGAGATGCTAGTTTTGCTGGGAAGTGGGAGATGTTGATGCCTAGAGACTGCAAGCATTGCACTGTGTGGCTGCAGATATCACAGCAATAATGGGAAACTTTAAAACAGAACCTGAACATGCCTGGAAGAAAAAATCAAAGTAAATTGCAAGTTATCAAGTTATTGGGACTTTGGATCTCGCATATTTTTGAGTTCTATGTTAAAATGAGTTCTAGCTCATTTTAGTTTGCATTTGTGAAGATCTGGGAATCTTCACACCATGTCACCCCATTTCACCTGGGAAATGGAAACTGCCAAGCAGCAAAAAGCCTGTAGGAATAGGATGGCAAAAGGAAATAGCTCTTTCCACCTACAGAGCATCAGAAACCATCCTCAAGGTACCATGAAGTGAGAAGAACTTCTTTTAGCTGCACTGGCCCAAACCTTTCAACTCTGCTGCCACATGTAGGGTTAGTAACTTGTTGATAACAGTATTTTTCACCCAAAGCTGTTCAATTCCAGTAGTGTTTGCTGTTGTTGAAATGGCTCAGGCTGAAACACAAAATTCAGATTAGTTAATGAATTACAGCTTTAACTCATGAGCATCCCAGCACTGCACAGTTTCTGTCTGGGTATGCAGCTTGACATCCTCAGCTACCCACAAGCTCAGCAAATCCAAGGCATGTTCAGACGTAAGTTACCTACTCTTGCTGCCTTCTCTGCCAAGGGGCTGAGAAGATGCATCACAGTTTGAGAGAGCTGCCAATCCCTCACCTGGGTTGAAAGGACGCAGCTCAGAAGCACAGCAGTGCCTGAGACAGAGGAACCCCCCAGGTCCCAGGACGAGATGGGGTTAGTGACCATCAGTGGTTTCTCTGTGGTGTCCTCTCCCAGGATGAAAGCATGCTTTGTTCTTGCCACCAAGCTGGCAGTATAAACAGTAGAAGCATTGAAGTCTGTTTTCTGAGGGATGCACTCGTGCAAGTTGGTGCAGTATCTGACGTTTAAGAAGGTGCAAGCCCAGGAATATTTCTCCACAGCAAAGCCAGCCCCAGCAGCTGTTCCCCACAGGAATCTCTGGTAGCCCATCCAGGCTGCAGATGCTCCTGTTTCCCTCTCTCCCCTCAGGGAAGGGATTAGGAGTCTTTGCTCTCCACTAGCTGCCCACCTATTTCCACAACACCTCAGAACCTTTTATCCTTGAACAGTTCAGGACTCAAGTCTGTACAACTTCTCGTGTTAATCTCCACTTGAACAGAAGTAAAGGGTAGTCTGGGAGTAGCTCAAATCCAAGCAACCACATCCAGACTCTCAAGATCTAGAACTATATCAATTCAGGGGAGGTCATGTCAAACTTCTGTAGAGTATTTTCAACTTGAATTCACTGTGGTTTTTAATTCCCATTCATTGCTTCTTGTTCCACCTTTTTCTGCTGGGTTAAAGGGCTCTTACACAAAACAGCATCATCTTACTGTGGGAGCAGATGTCTGCTCTGAAAGCAAGGTGTTATACATTTGAGCTGTTGTTTTTCTGTCCCTTTTTGATCTTTGAAAGATAACCCAGCTGCAAAACACACTTAACCAGAGGGCAAATCTTGTTTCAATCTAGTCTGTTATAAAGCAGGAGGGGAAAATAAAATAAAAAATAAAAAAGTATTTTGGTTTTCATTTTGTTGTTTTTAATAGAATAGGCATGGTATTTCTGGGAAATGTTTATGCTAATATTTCAGGGGTAAGTCCCATGTAAAGTGAAGAAGAAAGCACCTCCTCAAATGGTATATTTAAGTTATTAACTACAATAAGTTGTTCTTCCACATGACTTTTCCTTTTATTTTTTAATAGCTTTTCAAGTGCATGGTTGCTTTTTAGCCATGCGGCATGCAGCAGAGAAGAGAAAGATCCATCTCTGCTGGCTGTTAGGCAAAAGAAGAAGTAATTACCAAAGCTAGTTTTGATTTAGCAGTGTTACAAATGGATCAGAGTACTCTGGCCTATGTTTTACTGCTGAAATTATTTCAAGCCTTGACTAGAATTATTCTGGCTCTTATCTGCCCACAGCCAAGCACCTGAATCTATATTTAAGCACCTGCAATCTATTCTGATTTTCAGGACACACAGCATGTACTGTTCCCTCTGCTGTTCAAGGAGTCTGTACAAGCTAAGTTTCTCTGAAAATTTAGGCAGTTAAACCCAGAGAGAGGCTTAAGCAATCACATTTGCCAGGATCAGGCTTCTGTGTCGTTCCTTTGTTGTGAATGTCCCTTCTTCACCTCCACCCCCTAAAAAACACCAGAAAAAAAAGAGAGAAAACACTGTTTCTTGCAGGAAACCTTATAATTCACGTGTAGTGTATCAGTAGCATGGGATATCTCCGCCCCTAGAGACCACATTTCAGTGTTCCATCTGGCAAAGCTCTTCACATCAGGGAACAAGGAAAACTTCTGAAAATGGACACTGAAATTTTTCATGCGGATGTGAATGCCAGGCTGAAACCTGCTTTTCCTGTAGCCAGTCCATGAGGAGTTCTCACAGCTTCACCCCACTGCCCTCCAGGACAGAGATCCTGAATGGACTCTGTTTAATGAGGATTAACATGGGACCTGGAAAACATGTGGCCTTCTGGAGAGCAACAAACCAAACCTGCTGGACACAAGCAGCAAAATGTTTGTGTCCACTGTGCAAGGTGGTCATTAGAAGCTGTTACTGTGCAGCCTGAACTGCCCCATCTACCCCCAGTCTTAGCAGCAGCAGTGACTTCTACCAGCCCAGACTGCATTTCATCCTCAACAGTTCCTCACTGTTCCTCGCTGGACAAAAGGCTTGAGATCTGGTGATGTTACACATGGTGTTTAGATGATATATTCCTATTAGAATGAGCAGGGCTAAGCTGTCTCCTGTCCTTGGGTTCCCTGGGATATTATCCAGATGAATAACAACCTCTTTGGCTAATTTTTTTGGGTGCTGCAGTTTTATGCCATGACACTGTACATGCCACATCTCTCTGAGTTGTCCAGAGGTTTAGGCAGTATTTGCACATAGATAAAAGGCTTGGGGCCAGGGATGAGCAACAGTCCAGAAAGTCCATTGGATAAGTGGGGGTTGATAACTTCATCCTACCCAAGTGGGTTCCTCAGACATGAGAGATATTGCTGTACAAGTGATCAGCACCAAAGAGGGAGGCTCTCAGAGTCTTCTTTATCATGCTTGTGCAGGAGAAGGAGCTTCTTTAATCCTCCTATTGCTATGGGCTTGTTATAAGATAGTATAATATAAAAGTGTCTGTGAGTTTTAATGAATTTGTAAGTCATAGCACAAAAATGGTGTCTTGGGGAGAAGATTGTTGTCACTGCTGGAAACAGAAGTGGGAAGATGATTTTCCCTCTGAGTGGTGACATTTTCAAATCCTCAATCCTGGTTTCATCTCATGTTCCTGATCTATTTAGGTATTTATTTTTGCATTAGAGAGCAGTAATACCCAGCAGATTGCTGCTGGAGGATTACCCAAATGGCAGTGAAGCTTCTCCTTCTAACACAGGCTGAAGAGTTATTCAAGTTGAGGAATCCTGAAAATATGGATCCTCTCTCCTCATGATTATTGTTCCTGGCAGCAGACTGTTAAATGCATACCACCACTTGCTAAATATGGAGTAACCTGTGTCTGGGAGACAGCACCTAGACCCAGCTGTTCTGTAAGGAAAGCCCCACCATCCTGTGTAGGTTTCCTGCAAAGTCCCAAAATTCCTTCAAGTTTTCCACAAAACACATGGTTTGGGAGAACAAGTGCCAAATACATTTAAAAGCAGCAATTGTGGAGCTGCTGTACTCGCCTAGTATCCAATGGGTATTGCCTGAACAGTGCTATCCCAGTTATCCTCGTTGTTGCCAAGGAACCTGTAGCTGGCCCCATTGGTGAGCCAGCTTGGGTGGGTGACAGATGGGTGAGCTCAGGTATTGGAAGTGACCAGAGATGATTGGGCAAAGTGTGGCCAGCACTGAGTGACTACACAGGCAGTGAGTCCTGCCCTGGGAGTGTCATAGCAGATTACATCACCTGAATTCCCAAGGGATAAATGTAAGGTGCCTCATTGGAGATGAATGGATTTCAGTGTTCCACTGAAACGTTCAAGAAATTTGCAGGCAGACCACGCTTTTGTTTCCCTCACAGCCACCTGTACAGCAAGAAATTCTCTTGTGTGAAAGACCCCATGGTGCTCTGTTCTCCATGCAGACATGGCATTTCAGGGTCTCCCTACAACAGGGACCTGAATGCTGCACTCTTGCTTTGGGGTTTTCCTGACTTTTTTGAGTTGTTTGTCCTTCCCTGACCTGCATGAGTAAACCTGGCCAACCAGGCTGTGTTAGCAAAGTCGTCACTCCCCAGAAAGTACAAGTTGCACACATTCAAGAGAAGCACTCTTTTTGGTAGTTGTGAAAGTCTTTTGAGTCATGTTAGCTCAATTCCAAAAGAGTGAACAAGGAATTATCAGTGTAGTAAGTGGTATTAACCTTACCTAGTGTTATTAACCCATCTCATCCCTTTCTAATCCTGAGTGGATTCATGGTCATCTTCCAGCATGGACAGATTTTGAATCCTTGAACAGATTCTAATTGTTTCTTTTTTCACTCTTCCCCAGACTTCTCTTACATTTGACAAGGAGGGGAATATCTCAGCTCAGATCATGTTGTGGTTATTGTGAGCACTTATCCAGGACTGTCCAGCCTTAGCTTGGGTGGGTTTAAACTCAGGAGCCATCACTGAGACCAGCAAACCCTGCACCACCACCCCATGTCCTGCCAGGGTAGGTCAGCCTTGCTCCCTGCCTATGCCTGGCCAAAGGCTGTTTGCTTCACTGGCTGAGCCCAAGCCCTGTCCATGCCACATCCCTGTGGCAGCTGGGACAGCAGCCATTATGTTCCACAAAGCTCTTTTTCTCCTGTCCAAAGCTATTCATAAATTCCACCATGTCTGCAGATATTGCCTAGAACAGTCTGTCCCATGCCAGCCTCTACCTGACCGGGTGACCAGCACCATGGCCTTTTGTTCAGTTCCAAAGGAAATGTTGGCTGCAGAGACTGAAAAACAAAATCCTGGCAGTAGCACATCTGCCCTTCATCACAAAACCCAAGGAATTCTGCATAGGGACAGATGAATGAGTCCAAAGCACCTGGCAGGCAGCTGAGCAGATGAGTCATTTGAGGACCTGGGGCTAACAAGTGATATGTGCATATTTAATGTATCCCAGGATTCCTATCTGCTTTCAAATTGCTCAGGGATGTTTGTTGAGGCTCTGGGGATGTTGGAGCTTCACAGGCACACTTGAGAGTCCTGAAAAGAGCAGTTTGACTCAGATACTTGTCTCAGCACTTTCTGCTTCATAAATATCTCAGGCCTTAAAGTCTCCAGGCTGGGAGGCACTCAGATGGATGAGGACTTGGGGAATAGCTCAGTGTCTTGGAGAAAAACAAAAAGACCTTTCTGGCAGCGAATAATCTCCCTGTCTCCTTTCTAAACTGCTTCCAGAGTTACTCAAGACAGTTGTCACAGCACAATTGTGAGCTTTATTTCCTTGGGTAAACCAGATTAAAAAGGGAGAGAAATGGAAAAAGACACACAATAGGACCTTTGAAATTCCTTGTAAATTGGTGCTTGAACCTGTGAGTTGATCTTTCAAAAACAGTGTTTTCTGTTCCACAGGAATCTATAGGAGCTCCATGGTGTGGAGGAGATAAACAAGAAGCATTCCCAAAGCAGCAGGGTTGAAATCCTCAGGCATGGGTTTGAAGTACACTTCCCTGTTGCAATTCATACTGAAGAAATTACTTGGTGGAACTCATTGCCTCAGGACTATGGGGAGGACAAAAATAAAAACAGGCTTCTGTGCTTCATTTATTTATGAAAATTATTTACACCAAGTCTTGTCTAACCAAGGAACGTTAACACTTTCTCTCTGGGTACCTGTTCACTGACTCCACCATTCCCTTGGACTTTGTTTTCCACTGTCTAAGTTGCACTCCCAAGCTGCAAATTGTTGCTCTTGGTCACCATCTCACCATCTTCCACTGTTGAGAAGAGCTTGACTTTGTCATCCTTGTACCTCAGCTGGAAGTGGCTGTGGGCTGCTATCAGTTCATGCCTTAGACCCCACTCTTAAAACAGCTTCTCCGTAATTCCCAGCTCCCAGAGGGTGTTGTGCATTGAGTCCAGCCAGGCTTCACTCCTCAGGAAAGCAGAAGCTTCTTGACAGAGTTGTTGTTGACTTGTGTCTCTGCTCCACAAACAATTTGTGCCTGCGGTTCTGATTTATGTGAAGAGGCAGGAACAGGGTCTCCAGGATCTACATGCCTTTGCAAAAAAATAGTGAGTAAAGCTCACACCAGGAACTGCTGGGAAAATGCCTTCAGGGGAATTCTGGTGCAAAGCCTGCAGGGTTTGCACCAGATGCTGGCCGGCAACACTGGCCTCTGTTAAACCATTCTCTGAGATGCAAGCTGAGGTCTCAGCATGCCATTGAGATCCATCAGTGCTGCAGCTCTAGGGAAAACCACTCTTCAAGTTATCCTTGTTCATTATGCCTGTTTAATACAGATGAATCAGGGAGGGATGAAGTACACCAGGCTTATTAATGTTTCTTTAATTATTGACAGATCAAATATGTTTGGACTTTGATTATTTTACATAGAGGATACTGGAATGATGTATCAGGTGGGTTTGTGTCCATTTTGCTCTGTTTTATTTCCATGTAAAAAAATACATCTGGTACACAAGATTTAAAAAAAAATAGATTTTTCACAACAAAATCAGTGCTTTGAGCACTAAAAATTCACTTGTGCACTTTAATGTTGGCCTAAACATTTACATTTTCTAGCCACATCCCCTATCTACCCCAAAAGTGGGCAAACCCCAGACTATAAAGATTTTCTGTGTCAGATAGAGAAAACTTTCCCAGAAAAAGAGCAGGAAACACAAACAGAACAATTCTGTGGCTCAGACAAATTAATTTTCACTCCCCCAAAACAATAAAAAAGGAAAAATAAAAATATTTTTGTCAAAATAAAAATGGCACAGGGGACACAACACTAATCAGGCACTGCAAGCAGAAGAGGAGGAGACATGATACCTTTCAGGGGAGTAATGGCACAGAACAGGTAGCAATAGTATGCTTGCAGATGGTCAAAAAGATTTAAGAATCACAGAATAATACTGGGTTGGAAAGGGACCTCAAGAACAGAGTAGAGGAGATGTCTCATGGGTCCTTCTTCACCTGCTGTAAGGTTGGGTAATGGAAAACCAACGGTTTCTACAACCAGCATTTGCCCATCTTGAGCCAAGACAACACATTGGGAAATGCTGACAAGTTGAAAATAATGTTTTCTGGCAACAGTGTCTTTTCACCAGTTTTTGAGGCTTTCTCAGGTAGACTGGGCTGATCACAATGAATAGTGACCTAGCTCACCTCCTCAGTCATGAGGCCACTTGCCATTAGTCCAAGCAGTACTGGATGCATCTCAGAACATCATCAAGTCCCCTCTTCCAAATGTGAAATATCCCTTGAAGGGAAAAATGATCCCTTTGGTAAAGCATGAATTAGGGCAGAAGGAGACATTCATAGCTCATGGTTAAAAACAGCACATCAACAACTCACCATGTGAAGGCAGCGGGATGAAATGCCACCAGCTTTGCAGGGCTGATCTCAGGTGTTACCACAAACCCACTGCATGTGGGAAAGGTAACAGGCACTACCTGGTAGCCAAGGTCACACCTGCTCACAGGTGTGGAATTGCTAACAAAATATTTGGAGATCAATATAGTTGAGGACAAAACAAGAGGGAAGGTCGCTGAAAATTTGATGTCAGACATGGGATTGAGTCTTAGAAATCAGAGTGTGCAAAAGTAAACCAGACTTGCCACATTCTCCAGTAAGTCAGTGGCTTTCTAAAACAGGAACCATACAACAGAGATTGGGATCTATTAAAAGAAGAAGAATCTGTCCAGAGGTATTTGGAAAACTCAGGATTCAGCCCTGACCTGAAGAGGCTCTTCTGCAGTGTTCATAGGTCAGTGAGCTGGAATGCCCAGAGCAAGTCCTAGGGAAGAGGTCTCCCACCACAGGGCATCTTGTCCCACCGGACTCTGAGTGAGCCAGCTGAGTTCATCTGCCAGAAGACTTCAGTGGCAAATTCGTTCTGTCATTTCTTTCTGCATTGAAGGGGGAGAGAAAAGAAAGAAACAGTAAGTGGAAAAGACAGGTTTGAGTAGCATGACGTGTCAGGCAATATGGGAGGTGTCCAAAATCAACCCAGGGAAGCAACCGTGGGAGTCTTAGGGATCCTTCTATTTCCCATGACAGCCCTCCTGGGAACTCAGCTGCCTCAGCAGCTCCATCCTGGCACTCTCCCCAGTCTCTGTGGCACAAGGTTATTCTGGCTGTGCCCAAGCCTAGAGAGCAGTCCAAGGAAAGAGCTTTGGCTGAGATGTTGAAAGATGAAGGTCCTGCTCCTGGCTCAGCTGCAGAGCAGCCAGACAAGGTGATGCCACTCTCAGAGCCTCTCTTTGCAGCCTTAGGAGATGGGACAGGGAGCTGGTCCCAGTTCTTGCTCCAGGAGCTGACTACAGCTCACCCAGAGGAGCTGTGGTTACAGCAAGGATCCCACAGTCACACTGCAATGCAAATGAGTGCTAATAACAGGGGCCACAGGAAACCTCCAGTGAGACCAAGCTATGTTTAGGATTACAGACTGTTTTCTTTAGCCAGAATGGCATCATGTCAGATACATTAGGAAGGTGTCCAGCTTTCAGCTGGTGGAAGATGGTATTTGTCCTTGCCTTAAAAAGCTCACCTAGTACCTTGTAAATCCTGCAGTGAGAAAAGTGGGATTCTGGCTCATCGGGTTAATGGTTTGTGAATCTGTGTGCCCACAGGTTCCCCCATGCACCCCAGAGGAAGGTTTGCACATTAAAAGGTACTCCCAAAACAGACTGGAAGTAGAACTGGTCTGTGGAGAAGGAAGTATGCAACTCTGAAAAAAGAAGAACTAGGAAAGGAGGATGATCCTTGAGTAACCCTATAAAAGGCCCTTAGTTATATGACCAAAGGAGACAGAAGCAGCAAACTCTGATCTTCAGTGCTGAGAACTCTGTTTTTCAAATTCAGGGGCAGTGGCAAAGAGAGGGTTTTCCTGTAGGAGTAACATGCAAAATCTCTGGAGTGCAGAACCTGGCCATCAAATGAAAAGTTGATGCTCTGCCACAAAATCACATTGCTAACAGGAAATGTTTGCAAACATCTTGGAAGGAAAAGAAGAGGGTGAGAGGACTGTGCACATCCTCTTGCAACAGCATTGTGCCCACCCCACTAGCACAACACCAGGCACAAACGCAGCCATGAACAGGAGGGACTGCATTGACCAGTGGGCTGACAAGTCACCAGTGAGCTCCTCAGACCAGCCCCAAATGTCACGGGCATTCCTCACATTCAGAAAATCCCCACAGCTCTGCCTGAGTGCGTAACCAGCTGGAGCCCTGCCAGCGCTGCAGCCCAGCACCACGAGCTGCCCTCGTCAAGGAAGCAAATGCATGGCTTCTCTCCAGCCCCATGTTCCTTATTTACTGAGAGGGTGAATCACTGCCTTTTGCTAGTTCTGCCATATAAAGGATCTCATACTCAGTTCCCAAGATTTGCTGCTAAGAAATCACATCCCACAGAATCTTGACAAAGGGAAATTGAAGCAGCAAAGGGAGATTCAGCCAGAGGAAACCTTAGAAGTCTGTCATGGGATTCATGGGGCCTAACTAATGCAAGGTTAGGACAGCTGTCTGGGCTGATGAGGCAGCCTGGTTGAAGGACACATACACACCTAAAGCAACTCACTGCCTGAGGGAAGGAGGCCCTTCCTCCTCCCAGGTCCTTCCTCTCAACCCTGTGGTTGGGTCTGCTTGAGGCTTGGATGGCAGGCAATGAGACACAGATAGACCAGTGGCAAATGTGTCTCATTTCCTTGTAGTTTGACAGTGGTTGCATCACAGGGAAAGAATCTGTTCACCTGAGATTTATGCAGACCCATCAATCATCTCCTGTTGCATGTGAGTCACTGGCATTGAAAGCCTATTTATCAAAGTCAGCCTCTGCTTTGGCTCCCAGTTGTTAATTATTCACAATAGCAAGCAGCAGTCCGAGGGGATGACACTATTATGGACTGTATAGCAATGCTGAAGAGGTTTGTCATGAGGAACACTGACAGAGGACAGACTGATGCTGAGCTGCCATTTTCTGGAGCCGAGGGCCGTTGTGGTAAAATGTGTTACAATTGAATTCTGCAAGATAATTAAAGTCAACACTGTTGTCATTCAAGTCTCCCCTGATTAGAACATCATCTCTCCATCCCCCTAAATCATGATTACAGCAGATAGGCAGAAAACTGACTGAGATGAAAGAAAGCAGAGGAGTAAAGTGCTTAGCAGTTAGGGGCAGGGGTATCTCTCCCACCTCCAGATCCTAAGCAAGCAGCTGGGACTCTTCTCAGCTCTTTCTCAGATTATATCCTCTTGGTCTTTCCTGACTCTTTGCTGCTGGATATGGCCTTTTCTGCAACCCAGCCCTTATCACAGCATGCAAACTACTGGGTTTCCTATTAATTCTTTTCCCACTGCAATGTGTCCTCCCCAGGTCAGACTACACTCAACCTTGTCTGCAACAAACTTGCTTCTCCTACAAAACCAACTATGTGCATTTTCTAGTTTATGAGCCCTGGGCTGTCTGGCCTCTGCTTCCCACAAATCCTGCTGTTGTCAAGGTCTCTTACCTTCTGCTTGGCTAATTGCTTCCCAAGGGAGGCCATAGGGAAACTGAGAGATCCAGTGAGGCCTCTCCAGCATGGCCTTGACTATTGTTATCTGAAGCTGTGTGTCCTATCGGGGCTTGCCTTCCCTGCAGCCTCAGTGTAATTCACACTAGGATCTCAAGCAAGGAATGCTAAAAGAAAAACTGTGGAGAAGAGACTTTGGCTCAAATCTGACTCCTGAAAGCCATGTGGGCACAACTGGCTGGAACACTTTGATGTGCTAATTGCATTAGAGCTACCAAGTCACTACGGGGACACCACCCTGTGGTGGCCCTACGGGATTGAAGTTCAGTTCACAGACAGAGGCAAAGGTTAAGAAGGGATCAGTGGTTTCCTTGATGCTGCTGGGAATTTCTCTCTCACAGCACTGAGGCTGATGGTCCTAGGACAGGAAACATGACTGCATGTCTCATGGTCAGCACTGCTCAGAGCCCAGCCCCAACCCGAACCTACCAGTGCTGTGTGCAGCCCACACCACTCACCCTCCACCTCCCCATCCCAGGGCAATCCTTACCAAAGGCTCCAGCTCCCGGTGGTCAATGAGGCTGAACTCCTTGATGAAATAGTAAAAGTGCTTGTAGCAGGTGTTGACGTGAGCCTCAGCACCCATGTTGATGATGCTGTCAAAGTGGTGGATGTAGACATGGACAAAGACACGGAAGAGGCGGGTGAGGATCTTGGTACAAACTTGCTGGAACTGCTTGGGGAAGGGAACACCTGCAAAGCAGAAGCAAATTGGAAGCCATTTCAACATTTCCAAAGGAAAAAAAAAACCAGTTAGCATTTAAATGTCTCTGTCATGCTTGACAGGCAGTCATAGATGACAAGGAAGGACACCCTTGGTTAATGCCAAGAGTGACACTGGGGCAGTGTGCCACTGAGCTCTTCCCATGTACTCCCTCATTGTCCAACTAGCAATTTCACACAGGCATGGGCTCAGGATTTGGAGAGTTGCCTTAGGAGAGAAAATTCCTCATCCGTTTAAGGAGGCCACAACTCTCCACATCTGGCTCAATCCAGAGCAATCTGGCAGAAGATCTTTCTGCCCTCTGCCTGCCTTTCCCCTACAAGCCTGTGCAGGCATGACATAAGTCAAATTGTATTTACCCAGGCCCATGAACAAAGCCAAACCATCTCCCACCAGAAAAGATACCTTCCTCTGAACCCAAAAGCATGGCTCATACTGTTTTCCTTCCTCCTCACACCCTCAAACATCATTTCTGATGCATCAACAGAAATGGGTGGAGTTTCTACCTTTTTCCTGATCCTTATTTCAATAAAATGTCTCATAAAATCAGGAAGAAAACCACCCATCCTAATGATTATTGGGTTGTAATTTCATTGCACCTGTGATTCCTGAGATATCCTCATATGATGGGACCCACCACACCTGGCTCTATATTTCCAGCTTTGTCCAGCACAAGGACACAGTGTGGGATATATCCATCCTTTTCAAAATACGCTGCTAAAACAGTGAAATGTCAGGGTGTGATACCATCAGTGCCAGCAACCTTGGGGTAAATCTCTAAAGGAAATATGGCTTTGAAACACTAAATTTTTATTCTGGTTTTGGTGTTGTGTTTGGTTTTTTTTTTTTTTTTTTTTTTTTTTTTTTTTTTTTTTTTTTTGTGAGGAGGAGAATGAAACAACTGGTATTTGTTTTCCTGAGGCTTCCTCCTCTCCGCAGAGCAATTCAATGCAAATACACAAAGAACAAAATAAAAACCTCCCTTCCCACAGTTGTATCAGCCTCCTCCCTTAGCTTCTTATTAATGCAGCACATAATCTCTTGAAAATCCTTCCAAACAAACTCTGCTCAACCATGGCTAGCTCCCACATTTTGTGCACAGGATAGCATCAGCAAATCTCTTAGCTAAAAAATTAAAAATGGTAATTTTATCTTTGAATCTTTCTCACCAACCTTGCTAGGCAATTAAAACTGTTTTTCTCCCAAAGGCTCCTGGCAGTTTTGTTTCCCAGCAGCAGTTCCAAGCCCCTCTCCTCTGTGGGTGGCAAACACAAAGGTTCTGTCCTTCCAACATCACGTGTAGAGCCTGTTTTCAATTGCCAGGGTTGGGCACGTGTTGGGTTTAGAACTCATAAAAGAAAATTATTTTTGGTCTAAAGCAGAGTCACCCTGAGCACAGCCCAGTCTCCCTTTCCTGCATGCACAGTGTTGGAGCAGAGGGCAGGGCTGAAGTGTCTGTGCTTGTGCCACATCTGGATGTCCCAGCCACCACCTGGGGAAGGACACAGGTCTTGGCTTATCATCACACAGAGGGGTGGTTTTGAGACTGATTTGTGGCCACTGCTCTGTATAACCATGAGCACACTGCAGCCCCAGGGCTGCTTCTGCAGCAGAGACCTCAGCATGGCTTGTTTCACTGCCAGCTCTGACAGATCCCATTAGGACTTTACAGGAAAGGTGTTCACATCTGGCAATGTGCAACCAGGCTGTCCTTATGCCAACACCTTAGAGATGTGACTGGAGATCTGCTTCTGCCCAGCACCCTTGGCTACAGAGCTCTCCTTGCCTGCCAGTCACAGGCAGGGATCAGAGAGCTCTCCAGGTTCCCCTGCAGTCAGGGGGGACACAGTGCTTTATCAATGGCTTCATTTGAGCTTTCTGCACTGAGTGAGTATTTGCTGAGCAAATAAAAGCTGGAATCACCCAGCTGGGGACTCAGACATCCATTAGGGTGGCCCCTGCAGACCAGCTTTGAAGAACTGGTTAAGAAACATTTTTTTTTAATAAAGCTCATCACAGCAAATAATTGCTGGTGAATGCACATTTCTGGGCAGTGGCTGGGGAATACACACTGTTCTGGACATCCTGTCATCTCCCTGGGACCAGAGGCAGCTGGGATCTCAGCAAGTGCCCAGGAGCAGGAAGGAAGGCACTTGCTACCTTCAGTTTGTCACCCGTCCCAGTCACCAACTGCCTCCCCAGCCAAAGCAGGCAGTGAGGGAGAAATCCGACCTGACCATCACCAGGAATTTATTGCCCTTGCATATCAAACTGCAAAGAGTGATAGTGAAGGAAAGCAGCAACCCTCAACCCTGTCCTGAGCTGAGAAGGAAATAAGGTCAGAGAGTGAATAGCAGATCAAACAGATCTCAAGCTCCCAGGGCTGACAGCATCTATGGTGCAGATCCTGCTGTCAGATGGGCCACCTCCAGACATGGCAGATGGTGACAAGTGGCTTTCCACAGCTTTTGTCCTGAGGTTAGCCAGGAATTGTCTTGTCTCATACATCTGTCTTATACATCTGTCACCAGCAAGTCCTCATGGACCTGCTGGCAGATGAGAGACCTAGAGAAGAGACACCTCCAGCTACATTCTGGGTTCTCCAAAAGCAGCTTTTGCATCAGGGAACAGAGATTTAGCTTAAATCACAGAATCAAAGAATAGTTTGAATTACAAAGAATCTTTAAAGGTTAGCTAATTAAAATCTCATGGTCATCAGCAACTATGGGAGTTGTTGAACTCCTTAACCTAATGAGGTATAAAAAGATACCATCAGGCTGCCAGGACCCCCAAGCCCACTTCTGGACTACTCAACCACTGTGTTTCACATGAACCGGGAGCATCGGAACTCCCGAGAGCTGACGCTGAGCTGCTCGTCTTTGTGTCCATCACCAGGTGTCAGTGTGCGGCCGTCCCCTCCAGCCATGGCCAGGCTGAAGTGGTGGCTGCCTGTCACTAATGGATTCCTACAGGTCCCACGTCAGGACACACCCGTCACTACGGTCCTTTGGGGTCACTCGGGTCCGGCTCTGACTCTTTCTCCCTGCAAAACCCCTCTCGCTTGCACACCTGCCCAGGGAGGTACAGCAGCGTCCTGCTTCCTCTCCTCTCCCGGTGCTGCAGCCATGTCTGTGCCAGGACCCTCGATACAGGCTAAAGATGCTTGACTGGACCCTGCATCTGGCGCAGGGCTCTGTGCCAGCTCATCAAAGCACTTCCCCTCGGGAAGGAAGCAGGGCAGCGATCTGATATGCAGATTGCCTCTGCCAGCAGTGCCTCGCTGCTGATCTCCAGTGCCTTGGAGAGAAACCCACAGCAGCCCCAGCAGGCACTGGCCATGCTGGTGGGGGGCTGGAGAAACACCCCAACCCCTTGCCCAGAGCTGAAAGAGAAGGGCTCTGCAGTAAAGGCTGCATCTGAGAGCAACAGAAGGATCCGGCACAAATCCGGCTTGCCCTGGCTCAGCGCTGCTGGCGCAGCGGATGTCAAGCAGACAACACATGTGACATCCTCTCCAGCACGTGAGGGGACACAGCCAGGGCAGGCTGTGCCTCGTCCCTGCAGCCAGGCACACTCTGCAGCCAGCCTGTCCCAGCCAGGGGAAAGCCATGGCACCGGGATCTCTGGGCACACGCGCCTCTCCTGCCCTTGTGGGTGTTCAGCTCTACACTGAGCGGCCAAGCACGCTGCCATTCCCACCAGAGCTGCTCTGGCTGCTGCCAGGGGCCACTGCAACAGCGAGAGGGAGCGATGGGGCAGTTGCTCCCCTCAGGGCTCCCACCTCCCTGCCAGGCTGGGCCAGGCATATCAGCCTCACAGCCGGCACAGAGAGACCCCATCAGTGGCCAATGCACCAAAAAATGGCATTTGGGCGTGGGGCAGTGGTGGTCCTGCTTAGGGGACTTGCTCCATCTCAAAGGTGGCACATGCCAGGGACAGTAGCAGATGGATGAGACAGAGAGATGAGTCTGGTGGGACAGGCCCTGTGTAGCTGAGATGTCCTCTTAGCAGAAATACAGCAGGCCAGGGGAAAGTCAGGATGGATGTCCAGGTCTGACAAACCACCCCAACAGGGTGACACTGCTTGGGTTTGCTTCACCCTCCCCAGCCCTGCACACCTGCAGGGACCAAAAGACACCATCTTAGTTCATCCCGTTGATGGTGGTCTAACTGCCCCAGGGGTAAGGCAGAACATCACAAACCCCACCTGGGCTCATTTAAAAGCATTGAAATTACCTTTACATTTAATTCCCTGGTGCTCACCATCCAGCAACCTTGGAGAAAGCAGCAGCAAGCCCACAGTCTGGCAGGCGGCAGCCACCCTCCGACTCCTCTTGCATGATGTTTAGTTTAGATATTAGGAAGAATTTCTGCTCCAAGCCAAGGCAAAAGCTGTAAGTACAGCAGGTACAATTTCACTCCAAGCAGAGTGACTCACAGCCCTGAAATGAATTGGCACCTTTAGTTTGTCTTGGATGTTTTTGCTTGAAAATCCCAAGATATGATTTAAAGCTCCAAGGAATGTTTTCCCCACTCTGTGCTGATTGCTTCAAAACATAAGGAAACCATGTGTAAAAGGAAATGAAAATGAGAGGTAACAAAGTGCCTGTGCTTAGGGAAGGGACTGCCAAAGGGTCCTGGATCTTTCTTGCCATCTCCTATCCCCAACACTTGTGCACCAGCCAATTTAATTTTTTCAGGATGAATCAGTACTGGAAGCTATTTTGCTTCTTGGCAATTGTATTTTTTTTCCTCTGCAAATGCAGTAATTCAGTGAACTTCGTGATGAATTGTTGTCGTTATTTCTCAATTTCATTTTGGCCACTGTGGTGTTCAGTGATTCATTTTTTCTAAAAATAAGTCTTTAAAGCCTTGTTTAAAACTAATGGCATGATGGCAGCTGCAAGCTGGTGTGGTATTAATTTTGTAAGAAAAAAGCAAGGAAAAAAACCCCTAAATTATGTAAAAAAAGAGCCAGCTGAGAGAACACCAATAATTAGCTGAATTCTGACCATTTTTCTCCTGTTGTTACAGCAAGAATGTATCGGGTAACTTCACACCAGGTTTTCTCTGGTTTTTATAATTGTTTTGGGACTATGCTTGAATGACAGGCTTGAGTTTTGAAAAAGCTTTCCAAGAACTGTTATAAAACCTCCTGTGGCCGGTGCTCTGTCGAGCCGCAGGCAAATCTGGCAGAGAGCGTGAGGTGTTTCCGGCGCTGGGGCTGCTCCAAATCCTGTGTCTGCGCTCATTTAACAACAGGGAGGTTTCAGCAGCCACAATGGTGCTGATGGAGGACACCTGGCCTTGTGCAACCAGCAGCCTGATGCTGGACTGGCCAGTGCAGACACAGCCATGGACCCTGGAAACCCCATCCAACCATCCTTCCTCCTCAGCTTGGCACTGCCCAGTGCAGACACAGCCATGGACCCTGGAAACCCCATCCAACCATCCTTCCTCCTCAGCTTGGCACTGCCCAGTGCAGACACAGCCATGGACCCTGGAAACCCCATCCAACCATCCTTCCTCCTCAGCTTGGCACTGCCCAGCAGCAGCTCCCTGAGACCAGGCACCACAGGGCAGAACAATTACTGGGAGGAGAGAATATTTTCCAGGTGATAATTTGTTCATGTGGCCACTCAGTGAATAAATCTACAGATATAGTTTCACCAGCTGGTGAAAGTACACCAGCAGAATCATTTATTCTTCTCCCTGCATGGGAAAAATGCTTACTTTCCATTTAAATGTATTTTTCAGGACAGCTACCTTGGTTGGAAGAATGGAAACAAAGCACTAGCACACACCAAATGATATGGGCTGTCTGGGAAAGCTGCTGCTTCTGTAGATTTATAGCCATCAGGTTGGCATAGCCCACGCCATGCAGGGATTTCTCTCAACTGGCTGACAAGCAGGTTCCCACTCCAGAGAAAGGATTAGACAGTAGGATGGAGCCCTGCAGGTAGATTTCCCTGGGCATGGGGAAGACAAAGTATCTCCCCCAACCCTTGCTGTGGTATGCAGGGGCCTTGGCAGCACCCCCAGACCTGCTAAAACTCTCCACTGTAGGGATTTTTTGCTGGTGCAAACCAAGGGCTGCAGTCCTGCTGGTTAACTCTGCCAGGTCACAAACTGTCTGCTGGTGTCGGGCTCCCTTCCTGCCATGTCGGGTGTCAGCTGTCCCTCTGGCCTCAGTGCAGAGCTGCAAAGAGCTCTGCATCACGCAGCTTGGCTAAACCAAAGGTGTTTGTCACTCTGCTCCCCTCCCACCTCTGACATGTGCTGAAGGACCAGATGCTTTAATGTGCAATTCAGCCCAGCTCTGCTCTGGTCACTGTGACCATTTACTCCAGCCAAGGTCTCTCCTGTGATGCCTAAGGACCCTGTGAGCCCACAAGTCAGTGAACCATCTCTGCTCATTTCTAGCTGAGCCTCCCACCCCAGGGTGAAAGATTTCCCCCCTCTGACCCATGAGACACTTCTCAACTGTCAGGAGCCTACCAGCAAGCCCTGTTGAATCATGTGCTGCTTCAGGCTCTGTACCTCTTGGATGGAGGAGGATGCTGAGGTTAGCCTCCCACAATGTTTGTGAGTTTGGGGGACACTTGCTGTTTCTCAGAAAAACAAATATAAAAAAGAGAAAAGTCTGTTTTGTCTGCAGTCAGGTGGCCTTAGCCAAGGAAATCTTTGTGCTGGGACAGCTTTACTGCACATGGCAAAGAGGGGCCAGGAGGGAAAGCTGAGATGCACAAAGCTCATGAAACACCAGCTGAGACAGTGGGCAGCTGTGCCCAGGAACCTCTCCAGCACAAACAGGAGTGAAACAAATCTTCATGCTAAATCCCATCTCTGCTGCAACCATCCAAGAGTCTCATCGCAACTCCAAAGCATAACATTTGTAATTCCCCTTCATCACCTCATCAAGCTCCTTTCCCCTCCTTAAAACAGCTCACATCTCCTCTGTGTCCTCTCAGTGCCTTAGTCCCCTTGTCCTGGGTCTTTTCACAAGGGCTTGCTCTTTAGGAGAGAGGTTAAGCACCTCTGTTTGGTCACCCTGGCCACTGTCCCTGAGCCCCACATCCTGGCCAGCCTCCTCTGTCATCCAGTGCATTTCCCTTCAGCCAAACACTCCATCTTCTGAAATGCCAGAGCAGCCAAGCAATTACCCAGTGCACAAGGCAGGCCAGTGAAAGGCAGATAATTGGGGACACACTGACGACCAAGTGCCAGCAGCTCCCTCCTCCCCCTGCCTCCCCCAACAGCCTTTCATGTGCTTTAGAGTGCAACCTCAGCCTGAGTTCCCTTTCACTTGTGTGAGGCCAAAACCACCAAGACATGATGACACAGAACCTGAAGTCATTCAGGTGACACAAGGGTCTCCCCAACATAAGGGCTTGGAAAAGGGACCCCAGGAAGAGCTTTGGAAGAGAAAAAAATGGATTTGAGCCATGTTCACCTGCTGTCATCCTGGATCTCACTCAGAACTGCCCCCAAACTGAAAGGAGAAGTGGAAGCCAGAGGCACCAGCTGTCCCTCTCCACATCAGGATGTGCTACAACTCAGAGGGAGAAGTGCCAGAAATGAGGTGAAAGCCACCAGGACCATGACTGTATTAGGCTTTTGCACCTCAGAGAGAGATGTGGGAGAGCAGAGGGTGCTGCAATGTCCCTCCCATGGCTGCCTGCTTTTTGAGGTATTAATACTCCCTGTACACCTTTACTCCCCAGAGCAGTATCAAGCAGCATCACAGCCCAAATCCCACCTGAAAGGCATGAGATTGGAACAAGACACTCCTTTCTGGCTGGAGAGAAAACAGAGTAAATCCACATCTGTGCCTCGGCTTTTAATGGCATGCAGATCTCCTTGGGAACAAGCCACCTCAGGAAGAGGAACACCTACCCTTCTCCTTGGGGCTGTTGTCTCACCCCTCAGCAGCAGCAAGTCTGTGCAGCCAGAATGAACAGAGACATTGCTGTCCCCAGCAGAGCTGGGACAGCTGGCCCAGAGTATCCTGCACGGACACTGTCAGCCAGCCACACTTCCAGCCCTCTCTGTTCACTGCAGTGCATGGCCACCACTGTGCCCACGAGGGAAAGATGCCTCTATAGTACAGTGAATGCCCCCAGTGAATCTTCCTGTCCTCTGGCATGAGGAGTTGGCACTGTGCCACCCTGCCTGCCCCAGACTACCAGCGAGGGGAAGAAGGCAGTGAGTGCCCTCTGGTCTTGGTTTCAGGGACTTGTCCCACTCTAACTCCAGGCAAAGCCAGAGCAGCCAGATCGGATCAGGGGTCAGGGAGAGTCACCCCACCCCAAAGCCAAAACAATTTGGCACAACCAGGCTGCAGGCACTGCCTCCCCTCTTGCTTGCAGAGACCCATGACCCCTCTCAGACGCCAAGGGCCAGAGACTTTCCTTAAAAAGACACAAAACTACATGTACAGCACAGCCAAATGGGGCTGCAACACTGAGTAATGCCACTAATCCCACACAGACCATTTTCTTCAATGCTTCCCAGCATATTAATGAAAATCTTGATCATAAGCTGCACTGATTTCATATAGCTCTGTCTGCTTGGCAAACAAGAAAAGGTCAAGCAGACTTGCAAAGCTGTGCCTTTCCCCCCTACCAAACTCCTTAAATCTTTTTTTACATTCAAGTAGCTTCATGTTCCATGTGAAAAACAACCTCTCCAAGGCATGACCCGAGACTCTGGAAGCCCCATTAGCTCCAGCCCTTGAACTCATCTCCCCAAATGACAAAAAGCAGCTAAGCAGCAGCTAACATCAGCCTTGGCAGCTGCTGAGCATTGCAGGTCAGAAGCAGAGGGGTTAATTTGAAAACTGTGTTGCCTTTGGCAGCTGCTGCAAGCTCCTAAGGTCAAACTTTTTGAAGAGGTGTATTATGCACCCTGGGCCTTGTGGCAAGGCCACATCCTGGGGATGGGCATCTCTGCTCAAGCAGTGCCTCAGCTACATAGCAAAGTGGGAGGTATGATCAGGGCTGAGATGGAAAGGGGCTGAGGAATGAAGCAGCAAGGGTTGGATCTTGGAATCATGAACCTATGTGGAAAACCAGAAAGAAATTCAGTTGATTAGTTGAGAGAAAAACAGGGATGTGGTGACCACCTCTAACCAGCCCTAGAGCCCAGCCTCTTGAAGAAAGGCAAGGAAGCTAATGACCTGCCAGCCTTCATTTCTCACAAACACAGAATAAGTTCAAGCACAGAAATGGAAAACATTGTGTTCCACGTACCCTAGTAATAGGATGAGAAATCCCAAAGTCAGTTTAGAGCAAAAGCGTGTGGGACAGACACTGAGAAACACCTGGAACGGGAAATGCCACAATACTTGGAATCACAAAGTTCATCAATACCAACCCTGAGGTGCACCAGCAGCTTGGGAACCTGCACCAGTTACAACCCCAGCTTTCCTGCAGAGAACCAGAGCACACTCACCTATCCTGGTGGGGAAGACGTCCTCGTTGTTAATGAGCATCTCGATCCAGTCCATCAGCATGCACATGTACTGCGGGGCCGACAGCTTGGTCGGCTTCTTGTACTTGCTGTCGTCCTGCCACCTGTACTCGTACTTGAGCCCCCCGGACATGATGGGGCAGCTCCTCTCCGTGCAGTATTCCGACATGGTGCCGTAGATGAGGTTGATGCGGTTGAAGAAGTCCACCACGTGCACGGCGATCCAGTCGTTGATGCTCTCGCCGGGAGGCAGCTGCACCACTGCCTTCAGGTCCAGCCCGGACTTGAGGGAGGCCTGGGCCTTCTTGTACAGCTCAAAGCGCTGCGTGCCCGGCTCAAACTTCTTTCGGGGACGGAACGTTTTGTCTTTGTTGAAGACTTGTTTGAGACACAGGGCCATTGCGGGCAGGGCCAGCCAGGGTGAGGGGAGAGGCTCAGAGCAACATGAAACCCAGGGCTGGGGTCTTCAGGGATGGAGGTTTCTGGGAGGAGAAAGAGACACATTTCAGTCACACATGAAGACAGCTGCATGTGTGGACACACTTGCAGGGGTTTGCAGCAGAATGCTGGCTCTGACAGCACGTGGGGACACAGATTTGGAGTGAGCTTCTGGCCCCTTCACACTCACCAGGGTGACCTGGAGCACCTGCTGCCACCTCACACAGCAGCTCCTGGCACTGGAGAGGGTAAGCCCTGCCACATGTGCCCCATGCAAGGCTTGATGGCAGACAGAGCCCTTCCTCCCTCCTGAGCACCCCAGGAGCTCACCAGGCTGCAGCCAACCTCTTCCCTCCAGGCTTTTACCAACAAGTGCTGCAATAAAGTGAGAGCCAAGCAGAGTTCACCAGTTCAGGCAGTCCCACTCTGGTGGCCTTTTCCTCTCCTGGCAAAGGGGAAGCATCTCTTTCCCAGGGACTTGTCAGTACAAATAACCCCTGACCCTGCAGCAGCGGCTGGCAAGCGAGGCCCCGGGGACCACGCTGCGACCGCAGCTGGCAGCTGGTTCACACAGCCCCAGAGCCAGGATCAATGGGAAAAGGGGGGCTTCTTTTTGTTGTTCTGCCTGGTGTGTTTGTCGTAAAAAACAAAACCCACATCCGAAGAAGGGAAATGCAGCCCAGCACAGCAGAACAACGCTGCCAGGATGCCGCCAGCTCTCCCGGCATGCACACAATGCACACGGCAGCCCTTGGGGTGGTGGAGCTGATGCTCCGGGTGACTCCAGGGCTCAGCAAAGTGCTGAGCTCACCCCTTCCTGCCCAAGATTAGCAGCACAGATGAGGGCTGTATTTTCCTTTTCCTCCCTGAAATCCAGTGGAAATCCCATCCGCCCAAGGCTGTCCCAGACAGGCTAAAATTATGTATTTTGTTAGCTGCACTAATCACCAGTGATATTAATGTGACACCAAGGCCTCCTGGTGCTTAATGCCTTGCTGAGGCTTAGGGAAGAGAAAGTGCTCCAACAGACTCCCCCAGATGGGAAGAGATGGAGAAGCAGTTAAGAAAAAGGAAGGCAAATATTTATGGAAAAGAGAAGTGACTGACACAAAGTCACAAGCAGGAGGGAATGGTGCAAACCTTGGATGAACATTCATCATTAAAAAGACAACTTTAGCCAAAAGCTTGCTATTTAAATTCTGTTTTCTAAACTCAGTCTTGAGCCAGAGGCAGGTCCTATTTTGTGATCAGCTAAACATCTCTCAAGTGAAACCTTCTGCTCCCCTTAAGGCTCACCCTGGGGTCATCACTGGGAGGCAGTAGGACCTAGTGATCATCCCAATGCCTGCAGGATCTGCACAACCACTAATGGCATTTCCCACAGGCTGGAGGCAGAGCTTTGCCACCCTTACACAGCTCACAGTGCAGTGGTACCAAACCCCACCACGCTCTGCTGTACCCAGGTACAAAAAAAAGTGTGTTTTTAGGTGCTTTATGCCCCACAGAAGGAGTCATAGTGATCACACAACATTATGCAGTAGGACTTCAAAACCAGAATATCTGCAGACCTTCCCTATCTCATGTGGCTGGATGGGATTTTAATGGCCTCACCCCTGTAAACCCCCATTTATTGCCTCAGGGTCATGACTGGGGGATGTTTCTTGGATGATTTTTCTTCCCCTGCTCCAAGCAACTGGCTCCAACCATGGCAAAGAGCTTGTTTCCCACGTCAAAAAAAGAGCACAATCTCTCCAAAATGCCAGCTGATGAAACCAGCATGATGTCATGACTTCTCTCTGTCCCTTGGGAATGGCCTGGGCTATAGCAGTCCTTATGGATCCACTGGGAGGCCAGGGGACTCTGGGCACAGTGAGGCTCTAAAGAAAAGCCCTTATCCAGGGCTTCCTGGATTCCACATATTCAAGCATGTCCTGTTGATAACACCTCTAAAAAAAACCTTCTGGGGAGTTTGCTAACACATGACACTTTCAAAAATATGTATGCATACATACATATATATTTATATATAACCACTGCAACAGGGATCCTAATTTAGTAATGTAGGAAGTGCTGGGATACCCTCAGGATGAGGCACTCAGCAGGCTTTGCCCTTAGTGCAAAGTAGGAACAATGGGGCTGAGCAGTGCCTGGCCCTGCAGCCAGGTTCCCCTGGAATTTCAGCAAGGGAAGTCATGCCAACAAACATTTCTCTGTCACCATTTCTGCTGGCTTTGGCTGCATCTGCTCTGCTTCAGGAGCTGTTGCTGTTTGCAGACTCTTCCATGCAGAGACTGGGTTGTTCCATGGTGATGAGCAGCCACCCTGGCAGATGACATCCCATCAAACATGTCACTTGCAGGGGCTGACAGCAGTGAAATCAGTTCTCTTTTAGTGCCTCACACTTCAAGTCTTCTGCAAATATTGAGCCACTGACTGGGAAATAAACATCTCATCTGCTGAAGCCAGACCTGTAACTCATCTACAACTGCATCCCTGCATCATCCACAGCTGGATCTCTGTGTTACCCTGCAAGCTGCTCTCACTCATCAGGCAGGTGGGAATGTTCATCGTGGTTCAGCACCATTTAAATAAAACAGCAGTTCAAAAAGAATAGAGCAACAAAACTGCTAAATATCTGCCAGGTGTTTTCCTACTATGCATCTGTTCAAGTGGGAATGGAGAGTAAAACCCATCGCTGCCCAAGTGCTCAGAGCTGACCTGTCCCTGAGCCTGCAGGACGCCAGCATGGCACCACTCCCTCTCTGCTCCCCAGGCAGTGGTTTTCTTTTCAGGATCCTCGTCATCACCACTACCAGATCACAAAGTCTTTAAAAGACTTTGTTGATCTTTACTGGAGAAAAATGTTCTCCAGAAATTACATTTAACATGAAGCCAAAAATGCATCCAGGGATTTATGACCTGAAGAAGCAGAGAGAGGCACTGAGCCAAAGAACACATTTGTTCTCTACCTCGTTTCAGAGCTTTCACTACCCAGAGAGATCGCTGTAGAGGGAAGGATGGGAGCAGTGGTGGCCAGGGCCAGGACATGAGATCCCAGCTCTGGCCCTTGCAGATGGGGCACTGAGATGGGATGGACCAGCTTGGAGCAAACAGGCTTTGCAAAGTCACCACTGCCTCAGATTCCCCTCAGAGACTCAGCACCCATCTGTTTTCTGAGGAGAAAAGCAAAATCCTTAGTAAATGGACCCAGACACATCCTGAGTCTAACTGGTTGAAAAGGGCCTCAGCCAATGCAAAATCAGATTTCCTCAGTTTCCACCTTTATGCATTCGACCTGACCAGTGCTTTTCCATCACTGGCCAAGTATTTGGGGCAGATCCATGTAAAGAAACGGAAAATGGGAGATCTTCCAAGTTCAGCTGACTCTGATGTTCAGGGCTGTTGTGTTCCTAGAAATCATGCTGTGGTCCACTGGGGCTTGGGGTGGGGCAGGAGACCCGTCCAAGTCCTAATCACTGCTCACACTGCCTGTTTTGGGAAATCCTAAGGGCGAAGTGCTATCCAACAAGCTTAGACAGCAACTTCCTACAACATGACCGTACAGGTCCCGCCCCAGCCGGCACGGGCAGCGCCGTGGCAGCAGCCTGCAGCTTTCTGCCTTCAGTTCCCACACACAAAATCAAAGCTTTTCCAAGAGAACCTTGGCAAAGGCTGCAAACCCTCTTCCCCACGCCACAGTTCCCATCACAGGGTGCTGCTGGCACTCCAGGGGTCCACAAATCCCTTTCTGAAGCCTCTGCAAACCCTCAAATCAACCCTTATCCTACACTTGGGAGCAGACAAGGAGTGAAGCAGGTGGAGCTGGAGACTTGCCCACCCCGTGTTCCCACAGAGGATGGTTGGAAGAGGATGAACAAAGCTTCTGGGAGGAAAGAGACTGACATTTCCCATGGAACATCCACGCCGTGGCATTGTTAGCACTCAGCCCCCATCCGTGCTCCCAAAATAGCCTTGGCTTTGAGGAGCTTGGCTACAAACCCAGCTGGGTGGCCACGAATCCCATCCCTGTCCATGAAGGCTGCTGGGCTTCAGTCCTGCCCCTGTTTTTGCTGCTGGCTTCAGTCCTGCTGTTGGTTTTAAAAGCAGCAGCAGAAGCAAAGCTCAGTGGGATTTAGCAAGAACCAAAAAAGCACAGGGTTAAGCTGTGCAAGGACAAGACAGAATCACTGCTGGGGAGGCAGCAGCCACAGACGTGAAAAACTGATGTCCTAGACTGCTGACAAGTCCAGAGACAAAAGGAAACAAACTGGATGGGAGGGATGCAAGTTCAGGGTCAGACTTAGCTGCTAATTTCAGGTTTGAGGGTTGGTTTTGTTTTTTATCTAACTAGCTTTCTTGCTTTCTTTCTTACTTTCTTTCCTTGTTATCATTTGAAAACCACAGAGGAACACAACAAAGCAAAGGCTTTGTTGTAAATGAAAAACAACTCTGAAAGGTCTGTTTAGAGATGACAAAACAAAAGTGCAGAGCTGTGGGAGAGTGGTTCCTCCTCACAGTCCTGCAGGCGTGGGGGCAAGGTCACCACAGAAAACCTCTAGTTTTGACCCCAAATAAGCTTTAGTCAGAAACCCAGCAGGAAGGATCAGACAGATGCACTGGCAGGCTCCAGGATGATGGTCACAGTGCTGGTCCCTGGCTCCCTGCCTCAGTGTCCCCAGTTTCAAAATGGATCTCCCTCCCCAGGCTCCCTGTATAGTAAGGGCTGCAACAGCAAAGGCTTCAGGGGAAAAAGTGCTTTGCAAGTGTCCCTGGGAAGCACTAGCAACCCTGAAGGGTAAGGAGAGAGGAAAGCTCTGACACCAGCATCTCCCATGGCCCCAGTGCCAAGTGCATCCTCCCTGGATCCATCCCGAGACAGTGACACACTGGCAGAAGCATCTGCCTGGGAACTGCTGCGTTAGCAGCACACTCCAACCCTCGTGGGAAGTGTGGCCACTGGGGAGCACAACGAGGGGTCCAGCACTGCGGAAAACCTGCAGGGAGACTCCAGCTCCCACTGCTTTGGGAAGAGGCCAAGGTGGCAGAGCACAGACCTGTCCAGCTCCAGGCACCTTAGAGCAAAGTGTAGGTTAATTACCACCAGCTCTGCATATCCCCCTCAGACTTCCCAAGGTGATCTTGCCTTTGGGGCACCCAGATATCTACTGCTTCTCTGCTTTAGGGGATTCCCTTCTCCCCACCAGAGGCAGTGTAAAAGTCCCATCTAGCCCCATCCCAGACGGAGGAGAAGGACAGCATCAGGTCAGCCACCATGTGCCAGAACCCTGAGACAGACAGCCAGCCTCCAGATGGACAGTCTGCCCAGAAACCTGCTGGCCCCAGCTGGCTTTTCACTGCTCTAGGAAGCCTCACTGCCTGGCTGAGGAGTCAGCAGCCCTGCCTCTGAGCTTCCCGTCAAGCCCCAAAGAAGTCCATTTGCAGTTTGGTCTTCAGCCTGTCCTAGAGCATCTCTGCAACCAGGGCTGCTTCTTGGGACTCATGCCCCAAAAACTTCTCCCAAGCAACCCTGAACTGCAGACACTGCAGCCCTGACCCAGGGAGGGACTGTGGGCAAATGGTGCTTCCAGAGAAGGGAGCATATTCCCTCTTTTTACAAGCCTTTCCAGCCTTGTAATCATCTAAGGAAGGGGGGCTGCAGAAGGATGGTGCTGGGGAGCAGGGTCCTGGGGCACTGGCCCCACTCCTTCTGTGCTTCCTGCTGGAGCCAAGCCCCAGCTGGGCTGTCCGTGAGAAACGGGGTTATTGGCTGCTGATCCCAAATATAACCTAAATGATAGAAAATTCCAGGAAATGAGCCAAGATAAAATGCCGGGAGGGGGATCAAGGCCCACACATGGACTGGGGGAGCTTCAGAGAAGCCCTGGGCTCTCAGCAATATCTCCTTGCTGCCAAACCTTCCTTGTGCAAACTCCCCTGGTGCCGCAGAGACCCATGAGAGCATCCATGAGCACAAATGCCTGGAGCAGAGCAGGACTCAGACCCCCACACTCCAGCTGGGGACAGCTGCCAGTGGGAAGCTGGTGCTTCCCCCAACTCACATGGTGTTTGGAAATCCCCACCTCGTGAGAAACGGGCCTGGATGGCTTCCAGGAACGGGACTGCTTACACCCGCCCTACAGATGTCCCCAGCTGTCCCCCTGCTCTGTGCTGCTCTCTGCCCTGCCTCCCTGCCACAGCACCAGCAGAGCAGCAGCTCTCTGGCCCAAAGGCACCAATAAAGTTTTTCCTGGATCACACAAGACACCTCCAAGCATAAAAGCAAAGCAGCATCTCTCCAGGTTAGAGGCAGCATGTCCCACTCATTTTAGGCGATACCCAGTGGGGCTGGGGGCTTTTTGGGGGTACCTCATTCCTGGGAGCTGAGATCTCACTGCTACTACTGGTAACTTGCTGCGAGCCCTGAAAATAAGTGTCCAACGGCCTCAGTGGTGTCTAACAGCTCTGGTTCAGTCCCAAGGGTGATTACTCTGTTGTCAGGGCCATAATTCTAAACACCGGGAGCTCCAGGCCTGAGAGCTGAAGGAAAAGAGGAGAGGAGATAAGCCAGCTGCGGAAAACCCATCTATACCGCTTGCTCTCACCCAGTTCCCCCGCCCACAACGTTCCACCCTCCCTCCGACACCGGCAAAGCCGCTGTCGGGGCTGTCCCGTTCGGGAAAGGCATGTGCTGCCTGTCCCCTGCCTGTCCCTCTGCCCCCGAGGGACCCCCGTTCCCTGCGCACCGCCGCTCATTCGCACGGATCCCTGCCCAGCATCCCCCAAACAGGCTCCCTGATATCTACACACTGGCTGCTGAGCTGGGACACCCCAGAGGAAGGGGAAGAGCCTTCTGCCGGCGTCCATGGCCCGGCTGGGTGGAAAATTGCTCTTTCCTAGGCTAATGCCAACCCAGGTCTTGGCCATCTGGTGCTGAAAAGCACCCCAGGAGCATCCTCAGGGGTGCGGTGCTGACTTTTTACCTCGCAGGACTCACCTCATCCCCCCGGCACGGCGGCTTCCAGTCTCAAATCCCTCCGCTGCACTTTCTGCTCTTATTCAGGAAAAAGGGAAAAAAAAAAAGGTTAAAAACATACAAAGTCCAAGCCAGGCTCTCTTTCGGGACTATTGGCAGTTTGGGGATCGCAGCAGCAACAGCGGCAGGGAGAACTGCCTCGCTCCAGTGCTCACGGAGGGTTCGTTTGAGAAACCGGGGCCGAGGGATTTTCTCCGGTCAGTGATGTCACATCCTGACCCTGCCGGCAGCTCCAGCTGTCCCTGGAAAACCCGCTTGGAAGCGGGTCTGCAGCCGCCACCATCCGCCGCCGTGGGCTCGCAGGCTCATGGGTGGGCGCTCACCCACACCCACACCCACGCACCATTCCTGGATGCTGAGATCCCTCTTGGCGTGCGGTCCCGTGCCGCTGGCTGGCTCCGGCTTTCACAGGACAGCAGGGAGCTGGGGAAAGGAGATGAAATCCCGGAGTGTTTTCCCCTCCTCCCCCCATCTTTTCACAGTCCCTCTCCCATCATCCTTCCCCGCTCTGCACACACACAAAACCAGCCGGGGGTTTCCATGCCAGGTCAAGCTGGATGCCATCCAAAACAGCAATGCTGGAGAGAGGAAAAGAAAGAAAAAGTTTCTCTGCACAGAGCACTTACTTTCCGTCTCTGTCGGAGGTGGGGTGAGTTCTGAAGCACGCTGCGGTATTTAAATCCTGCTCAGCAAAGGCAAGCCTGAGCCAGCACGCTCGGCGCCGGCAGGAGCGGCCAGCCAGCGTGGGATGGCTTGGCAGGAGCCGGGATCTGCTTTGGGGTCAGAGTCCCGGGTGGGGGTGGAACACCGGTGTGCACCCCACGGGTGACGCTGGTGGGTGCCGCAGCGGGGGGAGGCAGAGCATGGCCCTGACACTCACGGTCCCCTTCCCGGCACAGTGACATGTCGCTCCCAGGGGATGAGATGTGTGATGCTCTGGCCTTCCTGAAATGTCTGCAAATTGTTTGGCACCGAGACAGGCCTAGTGAGGGAAACATTTCTAGCCTTTCTTTCATTTGCATAAAGCTGCAGGGTTTAGGATGAGGGTTTGATTCCCTGAACCCTGCCTGGCATCCCCTGGTGCTGCAGCTGTGGATTTATCTCCCAACCCCATGCAGCCTGTGCATCCAGCAGGATGCGTCTCTGCAGGATCCAGACTCCTTTCCCCACAACAAGGCTTCTCAGCTGCAGGTGATGTCAGGGTTTGCTCTTGAGGCACAATGTTCAGAGGCAGTCTTTAAAAATAAATTCATCCAGCAGCCTCCCAGACCAGCCAGCCACAAGGGGGCTCAGCCCAGCCCTGCAAGGCATTTACTCTCCTTTCCTCCCTCTCTTCATGAGGCTGGTTTGGTGCAGGTGCAACAGAAACTCTTTGGCACCTGCAGCAGTGTCTTACTAAAATGAAGAAGACACTGTAGGGCCCATTTCATCAGGCAGCAGCCACTGGTGGATCACTTTTGACTGGAGCTGAGGGGAATTGGAGCTTGCACACCCTAGAAGCTCTTGCTTTTCTGCCTGTCCCTATCTGGGACATGGCTGATGGGCAGGTTCTGAACCAGGTGACAGGAGAAGGACACACCAAGGACATGCAGGATTTATCTGTGCTCTGCATCCACTACAGCATGAGATGGCTAAGGTGTCTCACATCTGCAGAAAAGGTAAAACCTTGAGGTGAAGTGCCCTGCACAGTTCTTGAGGCAGGAGGGAAGCATAAGCTGTCAAATTCATCTGTTCAGCTGCTTCCACCACCACCACCATCAGCTAACCCAGTACGAGAGCCATAACCTCAGAGCTCAGCTCTGTGTGTGCATCCTCCCTGCAGCTATAGGCTGAGCCTTTCCAGGTCAGCCTTGCCCTCCTCATAAGTTAATCTCTCACAGTCACTGCAGGAAGTCTCAGGTCAAAGTAACACCCTTAAAATCCCAATCAAGCTCAAGTAATCCAGCAGACTCTTTGTGGTCATTGGCAAACCAGCCACATTCCTGACTCCAGCAGGTTCAGGCAAAGTCTTTTCTCATCCCAGTGCTGGATGCTCATCACAGCCACCCAGTCCCAGCAAGAGCTGAGCGATGCTGCTGTCTTCCATCCTGGGGACCTGGGATGCAGGAAACAAAATGTCCTCAGATCTGTTGAGTGGAAGGTGGAGATCTGTGGAGCAGATGTAACTCCCAACAGCAAGTGCCAAGCCAGGAGGAAACTTTCAACTGAAATCCCTGCAGAAAATGGGCAGAAATCCAAAAGTGAGGGGGCTTGGCCGAATAGCAAAGATCCCAAATGAAACTCATAGCTGGAATTTACATCCAGGCAAGATGGAGCCAAAATACTTGGAGGCGAGATGTGGTCCTCCCACCCTCAGCAGTCTGGAGCCAAAGGAGAGGGGGCCAGGAGAACAGCAGAAGGGCTGGAGTTACATCAGCTGCAGCCCCACAAGTCCACAGGGGTGAGCAGCACCTCCTGCTCAGGGACTCATCCCCTCTCATGTTTCCAAAACCTCACAGAGCGGAGAGCTTATGGTCCCAGAGCCACCCGTTATCCCAGCTGTGGGGAGGGGAAGCAGGAGTCACTTGGGAGAGAGGAAAAGGTCCGAGGAACAGGTTTGGGGAAGGAGGGATGTGTTATTGTGAAGAGAGCATTTGTCTGCCCTGGAGGAAGGAAGAGGGGAATACTGGCCTCGCTCCTGGAGGCAGGTGCATGGCTGAATTTATGCGGGGAAGGAAGCAGGGACGGAAGCGAGCCCGGAGCACTGGGCGGCTCCATCGGAGCTCACGGGCAGCCACGGGAAGAGGCCCAGGACAGTGAAGCAGCTTCACAAAGCTTGTCAGAACATGGCTGCACCTGGGGGGGTGGGGCGTGTGGGAGCCCCCTGTCAGCCCCCACCACTGCGCTGGGCTCTCACACAATGCACGACACCTCCTGGGCACAGCCACTTCAGCAGCCGGGGAGAGCTGTTCCCAGGCAGGGCTTGAAGGCTGTGAATGCCTGTGCAGACCAGAAGACAAAGCAAAGGGAGCAGTGGGTTTGCTCTGGTTATTCCCAGAGAGGAATAGGATGTGTCCAGAAAAGTCCACCTCAGCTATGCAGCGTCAGGAACAGTCAGTTCCCCTGCTCTGCTCCACCATGTCCTACGCAAACTCAGAGACAGGGAGTGAGAACTTCTTCAGCCGTGGATCAGAGGGCACTGGAGTCTTGCCATTTTCTAGGACACAGGGAAAAAAGCCAGGTGCAGATGAAGAAGCACTGGAGTCACCATTTTAAGAGGGAGGGTAAGAACATTGTCTGTCAATCTGCACTTCCTTGATTGCTTCAACTGCCCCTTCCTCCCTTGGGAGCAGGATGGGCTATGGGTTTATCTCCCCAGGGTGACAGGGGCAGGTGGGCAAGCCAGAGGTTTGAGATGCTGGTATTAAAGAGTCTCTGCCTGCAAAACTTGCTCCACCACCCCTAGTGGGAATTCCTGCCAGATCCCAGTCCTGAGCTCTCCTCTAGCTGGAGGCTGACCACAGCCAGCACTGAGGGGGCTCCTACAGCACCTGCTTCAGCCAGCAAGTCCTTGCTGCAGGATGCTGCAGGGGCTGAAGTTTACATGGGGCCACTGGGAGTCTTGGGCTTCTTCTCTCTGAATGTGCCCATCTGACAGCTACTAAAATGAGACACATCTAGCTTGGGAAGACCCTGACCAAAAAAAGACTGGCAATCACTAAAACATGCTGGGAAACTACTGCAGCATGTTTGCCCTCCCCAGGGCAGCTCAGGTGGGATCTAGGACATGGGGCTAGTGGAACCATGAGCTGAACTCAGTGCAACCCAGCTCGTTATGGACCATACAGGAGCAGCCTGAACATCTATATCGTTCTCAGCACACAACTCACAGAGTTCACAAAGCTGAGCAGACAGGCTCAGGCAAGCTGTGCGTGTGCCCCGAGCTCAGAATCAGGAGACAAACCTTCCCTCTAGTGGCTGGATGGCACATGAATCCCACAGCCACCTTCTCCCTCTGTTACCTCTCCCCATGCCAAGCCTAACAGCATTAATTTTCACCAGCCCTAAGGCTCAGCACAGATCCTAAGGGCATCAAATCTTACAAAATCTATGTGAGTTTTTAGTGGCTTAAAACAGCCACAGCTGCTGATTTGCACAAAGCCAGACAGCTCCGGGGGTCTGTGTCCACTTTGCAGCTTGTAGTGCCCATGCTCAGCCTGTGCCGTGGCTGTGCCAGGCAGCACAGTTCATGCACAACTGCACCCCAGGGACTGGAGAAGCCACACAGCCACAAATCACTGCTGGTTTCCGCAGTAAGAGTGGTTTGTAGGGTCAGCTCTTCAGCTGGGTTACTCCTTGCAGCAGTCATTCAGTGGGGCAGAGGATTAGACCTGGAGATTCTGTTAGACCTTTTTATTATGGGTCTTCATCCCAGTTTCAGGCTCATCACAGGCCATTTCTGCCTTTTTTAAAACCCCAGAGAAGTTCTTATTTTAGGGAAAAAATCACATGATGGTGTTGTGATAGGTAGAAGAATTATAAAAGAAAGGCCTCATAAAATCAGGCCCGCTCTATTAAATTAATACCTAGCCTGTCATCTCCTCTAAGTGTAGTTAAGCAATTTGCAAATTCCCATGTGAAAACAATCTTGGTATGAAAGGTTCCTTAACACAACAACCTATTCTTTGGTTGAAAAATAAATGCATCTATGTAAACAATAAGATGCATTTCACAAGAAGCCATAAAGGAAAAATGTAAACCACATGAATCTTAGCATGTACACACGAATCACCTTCTGACCAAAAAATGAGGTAGTAAGAAAACTACCAGCCAATATGTGTTGCACACGAAACAACTGTCTGTGAAAACTGTATAAAATAAGTTATGTGAATAAAGAATTGGCTTTTCCCGTATGAAGGAAATGGAGTCTTGGCTAACTCACTACAGTATGTGATGACCCGACGCGATCGCGGGCAGGGACGGCCAAGCCTGCCGCCAAAAAGGACGTGGGCCAAGCCGAGACAGGACTAGTGAGGCAGAATGCACAAAGTTTGAAACGAACAGCCTGCAGCGAAAGGAAATTCAAGCAGCGAATACACAAAGTAGCGAAGGCTACTGCTACAGCTGGCCGCGGGAGGGCACAAAATACACAAAGACAAGAACCGGCTGGCGGAGCGGGACCCAAGCAATGCCGCGGACGGCGCGGAGCGCTCAGAAACAAACACAGCTCCCGGGAAGGCACCGCCCGGGGGAGAGTGAACATGAACCGAAAAATGCATTGTGTCCACTGAGAAACAGCCGTCTCAAAATCCCGTCGTGACTGTACAGCCAAGAACGCAGATGTGGGAGACACGATCTCCAATGGTGGCCTTGAACTGTGGGGCACAGCCGAGAGCCGGGAGATATATTGCATCCAAGGAGATGCAGGGCACAGTCTGAAGAACCGTGGAAATATGGCAAAGTGAGCCACGATTGAGAATGATGGGACAGCTACAGCCCTGAGCCGGGGAGAGAGTGGCCAACAAGAGTCATGAAAAGTATGCTGTGGATGTTTTGCGCCACAGATGTTCCACGACACGGAAGTTCTATGGTTCTGGGGTTCTAGTTCAGGTTCTAGGCTTCAAGTTCGGGTTCTAGGGATCTGTGGTTCTGGGGTTCTAGGGTTTTGGGTTCTAGTTCGGGTTCCCGCCGCAGATGATTTGTGCCGTGGAGGTTTTGCTGTGGAAGATCTCCATGAGCCACTGGGCACCGCTTGGTTCACAGCTCCATATGGAACACACAAAGTCTGAAGACGGCAGGAACCAGACAACATTTCCTGCTCACAACTCCTTCCCGGAGCTGACAGTTCCAATGCCGTTCCCTCGTGGTCTCACTGTGTGCACTTTTCAACAGAGCCAGTGGCTCTGCCAGGGCAGGCCCTGCATTGGCAGCCCCCCTCCGTGGAGCTCCGCGGGCTCCGGGTCAGGAGGTGGGAGCCACAAGCCCTTTGTGCCTTTTTAACCTTTTCTGTATTTGTTTTTGGTGGTTTTCCCCCTTTTGCAGTGGTGGCAGTGACGGTAACCCCTACAGGATGAACATCACGCTGCTGCAGTGTCCTTGTCCACGGACGTGCTGCGTGCCTTTGCTGGGAATAAACACAAGAGAAGCTCAAAGCATCCGTTTGGGGATTCCTTTTGCTGGGGGCAGCTTTAAAACCCCCAATCTGCTGCAGTCTGTAAAGCCAGGCTGTTACCAACACTGCTGTGTTAAAGCAGCTCCGCATGCTCATACCAAGATATTTTTCTCACTTGACAAACAAGAAGCTGGCTGGTGACTCTCTCTGTCACTATGCCAGTCCATCTTCCCTTCATTATGGATAGTGCCTTTCCTGAAGTGGGAACAAGAGTTATTTTTTGTTCCTTCAAATGCCATTTGTTGGCTGACTAGATGCCAGCCTGAGAAAAGATAATTCTGCAAAACAGGCAATGATTCCTCTACACTATTAAAAATATACTAAAAAAATAAAACCATGTTCACACTGCTCAGAAACAACATCTCAAAGACAGAAGCATCACAACAGAATACAATTAATATATCAATTAAGAAGCAGAAAATTCCCAAAACAAATCTAGTCACTCTGGTTTTTTAATCCTGAGAAAAGCTCAGACGACAATATACATCTGTGTAAGAAACCTCACAAAGACACAAAGAGGTGTCTGTCTTTGACCACTGCTCCTATTCTTTCTTCTTGATGGACAAGCCTGTATGAATTCCAGAGATTCAAAAGCACTGAACCATGCAATTATAATGGTGGAGGGCATTTCAAATGCGTTTACTGAGAAGAAACACTGGTTCTCATCTCTTTCCTGATGTCAGTACAGCCCGTTACATAGTTCCCCTTCTGTCACTTTATTTCAGACTTCCACAATCCAGCAGGCAGCAGGAAGTTACAGGACAGGGAAAATGGCTCTTTCTGATGAAGTTACACTGAAGTACTGGGCTCCATTTTTTGGCAATTAGTTACTGCTGTTCAAATGGCCCAAGTCCTGATCTTGCATCAGTGTCGGACAGGCTTGACTGTCACTCTCCCAGGAAGTCTGCAGACTCTTTCTGTGGCCAAATCCAAGTTGTAAAACAAGATACTGGACCACCCCTCCTGGGACCCCCTGCCTGCTGCTGGCTCCTTTCACCACAGGCCAGGCTCTATGACTTGTCAGAAGCCTGCCCAGGTCTCAGTTGTTTTCCAAGGCCGCTTTGCTCAAGCTCTGCTATAACTGACATATATTTAAATTCACTGGATCTGTGGTTGAAGGTCTCCACTAATCTGTAGGTCTCGGAGCGATCCGTGGCATAGAACAGCTGCACCTGGTTGGCCAAGCACTGGGCATCATGGACCACCTGGGAGTGAGAACAGAGCTGTTACCATTGGGCTGGGGCTGTGCCAGTGTCCCACTGGAAGAGAAATGCCACGGTCCTACTCACCACGTGGCTCAACTCCAAGTCACCTTAGCTCAGCAAACCTCTTAACAAACCACCTCCCTGTGGCTCCTGACCTACTCAAACACTTCAGCACCGTGTGTTTTAGTAACTGTCCTGCTGTGTATCTGCCACAGAGGTCAAGTGTGTCTTTTGTGATCCCTGCCCACTCCAAGATGCACCAAGCCCTCATTCTTCCCTTCTTACAGCTGACCTACTTGCAAAGACTGATTGTTTGCTCTGAGATCCAACAGGGAAAAAGAAAAGCATTACCAATGACTCCACTCATTGTTTCAGAAGGGGTGTCAGGAGGTCAGTTACAGGAGGGATATTTTCATCATCCTGTTCCACCACTACAGTGCCCAGTGCCACCAGTCCATGCACCAGTACAGCTATGCCAATAATGGTGTGCCCACACAGAGGGAAAGAGCACAGGTGTGCACAAACTGAACACACAACTCTGGAGTCTCCTGCTTTGACAAAGAGGATTAAGCTTCAAAACACTGTTTTAACTTGTTTGCAGGTAGCAACAGCTTTCATTTAAATTTGCTTCTGTTCGTAAGAAAAACAGAAGCTTTGTTCTTTTACAATGATCAACTATAATACCCAAATTTTAAAAAAAAAGAGTGCATAAACTGAAATCACCAAAGACTGGTGATTCCCTTCTGGCTTTCCCAGCCTTAAGTACATTAGGTTAAAGAAAGACAGTGAGACCATTCTTTGGCAAAGGGTCTTTTGAAAGGCTTCCCTGTAATTTGATTTTAATTCAAAACTGTAGGAGGAGTTATAGCATAAAATGAAGGAAGCCAATGAGCAGACTTCTCTTACCAAGAACTTGGAGTCCATTTCTGCTGTCATTAGTACTATTCCTTTCTCCTTCTGCAGATCAGGATAATGGTACAAGACCAACTGGCTTGGAGCAGTTTCACCTTGGGTCTGAAGGAGAGAAAGAAACCTGTCAGTATCCCATCAAAACCTTGTCTCTACTGCAGATTTGGGTGCTTGATTCCAAAACTTTGAACATTAACTGCCACAGAGGCAGTTAATTCCCAGGGCTTAAGGGTCAGTTCTGATTAGAAGTTCATCATTCTTGGTATTTACAGAAAACAAGGGATTTGCAGAGTTAGGTTGTTTTTTTCCTTGACTAAAGACCATTTTGCATTTAAAAGAACCCACAATTTTTAAGAAGTTATTTCATCTTAGAGCATCTACGGCTATTTTAAGTAGCTTGCACAAACAATTCTAAAAAGCTTGGCTCTTGCTTATGTTTTGAGACTACTGAATTTCTACCTCATTCTCCTCTACACTAGAGAGACACTTAATACCCATAACTTTACTAATTTACCTGTAACTAATGTACAATTAAACCATAATTAATAACAGCTTTTGTCATGGTAATTCTTTTCAAGTTAAGCTAGACATCTTGTTGGCTAAACTTTTTAGTAAATACCATATATTGCAATATGCTGATATTCTCTATTTCCAGATCCTAAGTCAATTTTGAACTTTTTATCTCAAACACTCACCTGAACATTTATCAGGGAAGTAAAGTGTAATTCTGTTCCAGACCACTGCCTCACAAAGAACTCATAGCCTTCTTTTCTTGGCAAAGCATACAGGAACTGCAGAGAAGTGATCAAAAAACCAAACCAATTTTCCCTTACATAGAACAAAATGATCCCTGTGTCACACTAGCCTCCAGCATTAGTGCTTTAGTGACAGAACCACAACAGAAGAAAGTTTCTTTGCCCCACCACAAGTGACAGGACAGCAAGAACCAGAGTTCAAAGCACACAATAACACAGAATTACCCTATCAGTATTAGTTCATTAGCAAATATCTGGATGAATACTTTTATCAGTCTTTTGAGACATAAAAAGGAAAGGAGAGTGGAGAACACCCAGACTCTGACCTTTTTGTTCTCACCTAGAAAACTAACAGCTGAAATGGTCAAATACAAGGTAAGGAGGAGAGCAATTCATCCTGTCATTTTATCAGCTGCTTCAGAACAGGCAGCAAGCATCTTCCCTCTAGACATTTACAGCCTATACAGCCCCACAGAGTACAGACTTGCTTGTTTTCCCACACCAAGGGAAGGAGAAAATCCCACAACATGGGAGCAGAAAACCTTGCAGGATACCTGACTGAAAGCCAGTGCACTGTACAGAAATGCACTTCAGGCTATAAATAACTTCCCAATCTCCAAGTAGCTCGGGAAGCCAGATACATTTGATCTTGCTCTCGGCAAGTGAAGTAGGCAGGACTAATACATCAAGCCAGTAAAGTTTCCATTCCCTGGGAGATTCCGTGCTGCTGTTCTCCCAGCCCTCCATCTCTTCTATCTAGATCAAACTGTTTCATACATATGAATAGGCACTGCTTTATCTGAGCACCAGGACAAGTGTTTGAACACCTGGATTTTACCAGTCAGGCTGATACAATGGGTATGAACACAGGAGGGTCAAAAGTTAATGGATCAGGCTTTGAAGAGAAGCATTACAGCTCGACAACCACTGCTGTACGTACCGATGGACAGTTCTGGGCTCTCTTCCACATCAAATCAAACTTGTCTGCCTTTGGGGAAGGAGAAAGAGAAGTTCAATTTTCATAACACAAATGTGGATGCAGGGCTGTTCACAATCACCTCATTAACTTTTAGAGGCTACAGCTTCCATCTGGAGAAGGTCCCGCTGCGGGGACAGATGGCAATGAGCGCGTGGAAAGCTGCACTTAGTTCTTATTTACCTAAAAGTCATCAGCAACCCATTTTAACAAGTCTGTCTCTAAGATGCAGCAGCAAAATCCCTGGATGCAGAGTTTCATTCCTTGGATGTGGGGGCCCCAAGCCTGAGGCTTACATTACATCCTCTTTCAGTAATTGCTCCACTGCATCATGTAGTGTCAACAGCTGAATGAGACAATACAATCCCTGGCTCCAAATTGTGGATTTACATCATTGTCATCAGTATTTCATCATTGTTCTTCAGTATAAAAATGCAGCCCATATGTACACTCAAAAATATACTTATTGCTTAGGTTTAAATTAAAACCACAACCCTATTTGGTCAGCCCTGATGAAAGCTGGCAATCTCATTCACATGTTCTCTGTGTTTCCTCAAATCTTCTGCCTTTTTTTTNGTAGCTTGCACAAACAATTCTAAAAAGCTTGGCTCTTGCTTATGTTTTGAGACTACTGAATTTCTACCTCATTCTCCTCTACACTAGAGAGACACTTAATACCCATAACTTTACTAATTTACCTGTAACTAATGTACAATTAAACCATAATTAATAACAGCTTTTGTCATGGTAATTCTTTTCAAGTTAAGCTAGACATCTTGTTGGCTAAACTTTTTAGTAAATACCATATATTGCAATATGCTGATATTCTCTATTTCCAGATCCTAAGTCAATTTTGAACTTTTTATCTCAAACACTCACCTGAACATTTATCAGGGAAGTAAAGTGTAATTCTGTTCCAGACCACTGCCCCACAAAGAACTCATAGCCTTCTTTTCTTGGCAAAGCATACAGGAACTGCAGAGAAGTGATCAAAAAACCAAACCAATTTTCCCTTACATAGAACAAAATGATCCCTGTGTCACACTAGCCTCCAGCATTAGTGCTTTAGTGACAGAACCACAACAGAAGAAAGTTTCTTTGCCCCACCACAAGTGACAGGACAGCAAGAACCAGAGTTCAAAGCACACAATAACACAGAATTACCCTATCAGTATTAGTTCATTAGCAAATATCTGGATGAATACTTTTATCAGTCTTTTGAGACATAAAAAGGAAAGGAGAGTGGAGAACACCCAGACTCTGACCTTTTTGTTCTCACCTAGAAAACTAACAGCTGAAATGGTCAAATACAAGGTAAGGAGGAGAGCAATTCATCCTGTCATTTTATCAGCTGCTTCAGAACAGGCAGCAAGCATCTTCCCTCTAGACATTTACAGCCTATACAGCCCCACAGAGTACAGACTTGCTTGTTTTCCCACACCAAGGGAAGGAGAAAATCCCACAACATGGGAGCAGAAAACCTTGCAGGATACCTGACTGAAAGCCAGTGCACTGTACAGAAATGCACTTCAGGCTATAAATAACTTCCCAATCTCCAAGTAGCTCGGGAAGCCAGATACATTTGATCTTGCTCTCGGCAAGTGAAGTAGGCAGGACTAATACATCAAGCCAGTAAAGTTTCCATTCCCTGGGAGATTCCGTGCTGCTGTTCTCCCAGCCCTCCATCTCTTCTATCTAGATCAAACTGTTTCATACATATGAATAGGCACTGCTTTATCTGAGCACCAGGACAAGTGTTTGAACACCTGGATTTTACCAGTCAGGCTGATACAATGGGTATGAACACAGGAGGGTCAAAAGTTAATGGATCAGGCTTTGAAGAGAAGCATTACAGCTCGACAACCACTGCTGTACGTACCGATGGACAGTTCTGGGCTCTCTTCCACATCAAATCAAACTTGTCTGCCTTTGGGGAAGGAGAAAGAGAAGTTCAATTTTCATAACACAAATGTGGATGCAGGGCTGTTCACAATCACCTCATTAACTTTTAGAGGCTACAGCTTCCATCTGGAGAAGGTCCCGCTGCGGGGACAGATGGCAATGAGCGCGTGGAAAGCTGCACTTAGTTCTTATTTACCTAAAAGTCATCAGCAACCTGTTTTAACAAGGCTGTCTCTAAGATGCAGCAGCAAAATCCCTGGATGCAGAGTTTCATTCCTTGGATGTGGGGGCCCCAAGCCTGAGGCTTACATTATATCCTCTTTCAGTAATTGCTCCACTGCATCATGTAGTGTCAACAGCTGAATGAGACAATACAATCCCTGGCTCCAAATTGTGGATTTACATCATTGTCATCAGTATTTCATCATTGTTCTTCAGTATAAAAATGCAGCCCATATGTACACTCAAACATATACTTATTGCTTAGGTTTGACCTATTTGGTCAGCCCTGATGAAAGCTGGCAATCTCATTCACATGTTCTCTGTGTTTCCTCAAATCTTCTGCCTTTTTTTTTTTTTTTGCTTCTCAGCACTATATTAATATCTACTCTTAGGTGTTCAGGAAAGAAAACATGCCATTCATCAACAAGAAACTTCTTCGTATATACTTTTGACCATGGGAAAATGAGAAAAGGCCTTTCTTCCAGCCAACAAAAAGCTTCTGGCAAAAGACAAAGGGTATTTTTCCCCTCGATGACACCAAGAACTGCTTCCTAATGTGCCTGGGATCTGGTTTGCATTGAAGTCTTAAAAAGCTTCCAACATTCCTCCTGAAACAGTTCACCAAAGCACAGTGCCAGCTCCACTAATGAAAGACCTACATTTTAACTGGAGTCCCTGGCTTTGGCCCTCTGCTACAGTCAAAGTGCAAGGCAAACTATTTTCACAACATCCACATGTTGGGAAATCCAAAACATGAGGCTGCTTGACTTCAAATCCCACGCTTCCACTTTCAGAGCATACAGCACATCACACATTTAGAACACTGCCTCCCACTGAATTCAGTTGCAGCTCAAAGGGCCTAACACAATTACAAATCAGACCCCAGATCTAAATGAGATTTCAAGAACTCAAGGAAAACACAGTTGTGAAAAGACCGATTTAAGAGATCGCAATCACAGAATGACCCTGAAGAAAAGGATAAAGAGAAATTCCCAAAGTGAAAAAAGCCTCCTTCAGCCTAATGCAAACTAAGAACAATTAACATCTGGAAAAATTATCAGGACTAAGAAGTATGATCTTATCTCAGGAAACACCCTGCAATCTCAAGAAAGACAGTGCTGCAAAGAATTGTAAATGTACAAAGTAAGTCCTAAGTGATTAGCCACATGCAAGTTACCAGCCAAGTGCTCCAAGACTGCCACATTAACCTTGAGGCAGCTGCACGGAAGAGGGCAAAAAAACAAGCAACTCTGAGAAAAAGTAAATAACTTTAAAAATACAAATGCTACTTAATAAACACTATGGCCTTGTGAAAAGTGTTGGATGCTTGTATTAAAATAAGCCTGGAAATTCCAGTCAGGTGTGCAGAAAAAGGTCCTTGATTTACTGAGACTTCTCTGAG
>WAAE01023400.1:0-29177 GCA_013400495.1 Nicator chloris
GAAAAAATGCTACCCTAACTCATGAGAATATTGTAATTTATAATACTTAGTCATTATTCAAGAATTAAGTGTTTGTTCTGTAGTTCTCCTTCTTTTTGGGACCTGTATTTAATTGAATACAATCAAGTGTGGTATTTTGATTAATGTTGCTTTAAGAATGGCCCTTGCTTTTTTTTTCTTTTTTTTAAACTTCAAAACTGTGCTATTAGTCAAGAGCTCTATGTTGAGGTTTAAAAAGAACTTCTAAAATTTTGATAAATCTGAATGTATAATCAGTCCCACGACTTTGCTTATGATGGTTTAAATTGTTTCCATGAACTCTTTCCTGAGTTCACATCTTTTGCTGCTTCTGCCTCTTGAGAGAATATTTACTTACTGCTACACTACATTTAGTGGAGACTGTATTAGTCAAGAATGTACACAGAAAGGTGAAGGGGGAAAAAGAATAAAAATGGTTGTGCTTGGTGTTTTTCTAGATCTGCCTAAAATAACCATATTAGAAATAGTAGGGAAAATTTCCTTTAAAATAAATATTTGACAGTTTCTGTGTAAAGTATCTGAAAACATGGTATACAAATATGTTCAGCATGGAAACTAACTTTGAAGGTCGTGTTACTTTAAAAAAGAATGATTGCATTTTGGGATTGGTAAGTAAAGCCTAAAAAAAGCAGTTACATACTCATGTTATTTTAACAGCATCCCCAAATGCTGCCATTTACATGCAAGTTGTTTTGTTCCTCTAAAACTAAAATGAGATTCGAAGTGATTGAAAGACATGCTGTGATAGAAGCATGCATACATTCACTCTAAGACAATTTCAATTGTTTTATAAGAATACAAAGAAATGTAAACATTTTTTTGTGTGCGTGACTCATCTATTGCCTGGAGGAAACCTTGGATTTGGATGATCTTTTCCTACAGGGTCAGAAAGAGAAATGATTACCAAGTGGTGACTAAATGATTACTAAGTATAACTGCTTGAAATAACGTATAAAACTGTCAGGGAAAGAAATCTAACACATTCCCTTACTTTTGGTGGTGTGGCTGAAATATTTTAGTTAATGGATGTGAGAGTACTTAAGCTTTGATTAGGTTTTCACTGTTAAACTGCAAAGCTGCAGGCACCAGAGGGCAATGTTGGGCAAATATTGCAGAATTGTCCAATTCAGCAAATTGTGATCTTGAGATTGTCTTCCAGACATTCTAAGATACGTTGCTGTCTTTTAAAACTCACTTGTGTGGCCTAAGTTTTAAGAGTAAGTGTCTTGATCTGAATTTATATCTGCAAATCTGAAGTCTAGTTGATTTTTATATTGATTTTTTCCCCATTTCAATGAGTTTTAATGCTTTCTTAATGTCTTTACTTTTCAAAACTTGGAAGTTTTACTGAGCAGTAGAATTCTGAAGGTGGGGGAATTGACTGCTGCTTTCTTGTTTTTGTGTTACTGCGTTTGAAGCTCTTCAATTTCTGGTCCAGGCATAGCGTGTGCTTAGTGCAAGTGTTTTGGCATTTACATCATGTTTGTTCTCTAAAAATCCCTTGGTTTTCAAGGTTTGCATTACATATTAGAGAATATTTTGGGGTCCCTGTCAGTTTTATGTATTTATGTTTGCTACAGCTGATAGTAAACAAGGCATTGGAAGGGTTTGGAGTTTTTTATCACTGATTTTGCAGGACTTTAAGTCCTTGGATGAAAATTTTTAGTTGAGATGAATCTTGAATAATTCAAATGTATTTGAATGTTAGGCCAATTGGTAGATCAGTGGTTTTGAAACAAAAATAAAGTTTAAAGGCCTTCTGTACCGGCTTTAAAAGTGAGTTCTGGAGAGTGTGTGGGGTCACCTTTTGTTTGTGTTCTAAGATTTACTTCAGCCAAAGCAAAAGCAGCAGAATTCTGGTGTTAATTTAGGCTACATCAGTGTTAAAGAGAGAATGTTCATCCCATTTCTGTGGGGTGAATCCCACTGGAAGGATGAATGTGGGAATCAACAAGGCCCAGTGCTCTGAGACACTGGATGGTGAATATATAGGAAGACAAAGTTAGGTTTTACTTGTGTTTTTGTGGATTATTTCTGATAGCTGAAGCCTCCACGTGAAATGGGAGGGAAATAAAAATTCAGTGGAAATGAGGGTGTGACAGAGTATTTACTTACAGCTCAAGTAAAATGGTGAAATGGGATTTTGTTCAGTCTCAAGGACAGAGCTCTCTAATGCAGCTTTCCACGAAGCCAGAGTAGCTTTGGGTGAATTAGGTGTTGTCTAAAGAGTGTCAACTCTACATAGAATAAAGATTTTACAGATTTTGGGTATGTTATGTGTTTTTCTGTGGCTCAAAGTGTGAGATTTTTTCATCTCTCTTCACAAAAGTATTATGTTCCTCTTTACCAGGATTCCGAGTTCTTATGAAGCATCCACACGGAGTTGGGATTAAATCCAGTTGTATTTACTGCTTTTATTGGTGGAGGTCTTTGTAGCATCTTTATTCAAAAGTAAAAATAAATATGTGTGTAGAAAAACAACTGGTAGCTTGAATTTATATGCTTGTCAAAATCAAATTTCCTTTTAACAGCACATTCTATGCTCAAGCATCTTCAATTCAATAACCAAGCTTAAAGAAAACCCCCAGTCTACTAAGAACACTAATGCTGTGTTCAGAAATTTCCTCAATGATTTTTTTTCTTCTTCATTTCTCGTTTTGCTCCATGTTTTAAATTTAGGATGCTAAAAGATTTCTCTGACACTAAGGGAGTAACTGCAGGCATTTAGGCTTGAGAGGATCAGTTCAGCAAAATGAATGTGAAATGTTCATCACTGAAATGTTTAGGTTGGATGGTTAGCTAGACTTGCTCTGTTATCTGTAAACACAAATTTTTTTTTTTCCTCTTAGAAAGCATTTTTTGGCCAGGTAATTGAAGCTGAGCAAGATCTGCTATTGATGTTTGATTTCCACTGTCCAAAATCAATCAAATATTCAAGTTAAAGTCACAAGTACAATTCAATGTAGGTACAAAACAGCACCATGCAGATGATATCTGTGATTTTTTTTTTACTGTGCTTGGGTATAAATTTTTATTAGCTTTTCATACATCATTCCCAGCTCAGTTCCTGAAACAGGTTTCCATGTTGAATACAAATCCTGCTATAATTCTGGATGCACGCTGCAGTCGCTGCGACTTCAACCCCAAAATAACTGCTATGAGTAAATTGGAATAAATCAGAAAAGTTTGGCTGATGTAAAGCACGGGATTAAAATATAAGTATGTAGCATAAAAATGTAAGTGTATATCATAAACGGATTTCTCTATGTGATGTGTTTTTCCAGGGTCTCTTGACAAGTGGAGTAGAATTCGAATCTCTCCCTGCTGCCCTTTCCCTCCCTGCAGAATCTGGGCTCTATCCTGTGACCCTCGTTGGTGTTCCTCAAACCACAGGGCAGATCACTGTCAATGGTAAGGGATGGCTCCACTCACTCTTCGGGGGCAGAACAAGCTGAGTTTTCCACCCCTGTGGTTGCATGCCTTTGTTTGCCACGTGTGTGTTCGCCACTCTAAATTCTCCTCAGTAAGTAAAAGAAAAAAGAAAACCAGGGAATCTGTTCCCTGTACCAGGCTTCATTAAAAACAGCCTGATGAATCACTTGGTTGCAGCAGCAGTAACGAGCACATTCTTGGAGTATCTCATGTGTGAGAGGATCAGGATAATGAACTCCAGCTCCCCTTTATTAATAATTTCATTTGGAAAGCTTCGGAGGAGGATTACTTAAGAATTTTTTTCTTGAGAATGCAGAAGATAATCTTGAAGGTTTTTTTTCCTTAATTAATCGTGTTCCTGTAAGATTACAGAAATTTTTGCAGATTGCTTCCGTGGAAACAATTTAGCCAGGGTGTACGGCCTGTTGCAGTCAAGATACCATTTCATTAATAAGCCTAAATAAAACTGTGTTTGTAGTAAGGAAGAAAATTAAAGAGCTTTTACAAAAGAAACTAGAAAAGGAGGCATATGTGGAGAGGATGGATTCAACATGTAGTAGGAGTGAATCATCTTACCAAATCACATTTTTAAATGTCTTCCCGGAATGCAAAGTTAGGATACAGGAAAAGAACCATTTTAGTAAAGCTAAGCACTAAAGGAAGATGGCTTTGAACTTGAAGAAACTCTGTTCTCACTGAGTTTTTCTTAAGTGCTTTTGTGTCTGCTCAGAAAACAATTTTTCATGTGATTTTTTTTCCTCAGAAACTATTTCAGTAAATACAGAATAACATCAAAGCATTCAGAACATTCATACTGTAGTTGTCTCCTTTGAGGTCCACATACTAAAAATGTATTGCAAGTAGAGGAGTTGATTTCTGTACTTGGCAGCTCTTTGTGTGTTAATGTATCAAATTTTCCTTTAGATATAGCTCATAAATATTGCCTGGTAAGGAATCAGTGGAGAGGTATTTTTCTACTAAGTTGAGGTTTCAGAAGTTGTGGTCTTTCATGGCAGGTTTCTGTGTTTAGGCATGCATATTTTTTCTATTAATAATTTCCTTTAGGATTCTTTTATCCTTCTGGATGCAGTTGAGATTCTTTCCTACAAACATTTTTCTGAGGAAATAGGGAATGTATGCTGAAGGTTGACACGTTTTATGTGCACCAGTGAATTTGGTGATGAGGTATAAAGTGGTGTCCATGCTATGACTTGTGCTGTTGATCTTGTAAAGAATTCTGGAGAAGTTACTCTAATGCATTGTAGAAATTAGAAGCTCTTTGCAATTTCTTTTATTTTACATGCCACAGATGCAGAGGTGAACATGTGTTGTTTGTACATTGTAAGGTACTTAAAAATGTTATTTCAGGGGTTTGAAAGTCCTGTACATATTATGTGTCCTGAGAAGATTTTCCTGTAGAGAAGGTTGGGGTAGCAGATACACTGACAAGATCTGACCAGTAAACTTAGTACTTTTAGACCTGCCAGAAAACAGTAAAATTCACAGCATAACTGGTGTTTTCTTCTAAAACTCAGGTTATCATACTTCAGTTTTTGGAGTCTTCAGTGATTGCCTTCTGGACAATCTGCCAGGAGTGAAGACCAATGGCTGCACTGTCGAAGTCATTCCAGCTTTGCCAAGGGTGCAGATCAGCACCTCCCTTCCAAGGTGAAAAATTAAATTAAATGATGATTTTATTTGGTCATGTTTAAGTGTTCAAAACAAAACAAAACAAAAGCCATTCCACCTGAGTGTGTAATCGGTGCTTGAGTAAAACAGGGCATAATCTAAATCTGAGTTTTTGCTTTAGAATACAAACCTGAGTTTTTTGTTTTACTGCTTGAAACCATAGAATTTCATAAAATTGTGCTCAAAACTTTGGTTTTGGGCAAAGAGGGATGTCATCAAGAATTCACTGTTTATATCTTAACAATCTAGTCCAGGCATTGTTAATCCAGAACAATTATCACAGAAGAAAGAAAATGTAAGAGAGAAAAATATACAGAAAAAGAATCACTAATAAATACATGTACATTTAAACAGTAACTGAAAACATGGTTTGCTTTCCTTTTTACTATGCAATTCCATGATACTTTTGTCTCAATATGAGGGGGAAAAAAGAAATTCCTTCTTCCCTTTCACTGCACATGCTCAAATTTCAGAGACCTGAAATGCTAACAGTACATGACATTACATTCTGAATGATCAAAAAATACTTGTTTGGAGTCCTCATCACAGATGTGTTCTGAAAGACTGAAATCTGCTCCTGTTTGTGGAGGCTGCTTGTCTTGTGGTAAGGAAGGACAGGATCAAAGGGAAGGATGGCAGGAATACGTGCAAAAAGAAGTGGAATTATTGATTATTAATCTCAGTAACTTCTGGCCTGGTATCCTTGATGCCTTCTGACCACTCTGCATTAGCACAGAAAATACAGTCAGGAATGGAACCTCTGCCCATCTGTCTTGTTCTGCAACCTCTTCCCCCATTCATGCTCCAAAGAGGTCATTTCTAGTCACTGTTTCACCTTTCACACTGGGAATTTTTCTCAGCATCCACTGCTATGAGGTTTATGCCCTGCACTGTCCACTAAACCTGCTCACTGTAGTGACCTGCTCTTGATATTTTTCTTTTCCCTTTCCCCTCCTTTACAGTTTTTGCAGGTAGTTTAACAAGCTTTCAGAGTTAGAATATATATTCTATATTGCTTGAAATCTGACTTGTCTTATGCATAAATTATTAATTTTTGTTCTCAATGGTTCTGAAAATGGGAATGGAAAATGCTATCTAGTGTCTTCAGCAGTAATGTCTGAGTCTTCCAAGAATAGTGAATAGACTAACCTGGACAGATTTTTAACATTTTCATCATAATAATTTGTTTATCACATTTTGTAGGTCTGCTCATACACTTCAGCCTTCTTCAGGGGATGAAATCTCCACTAATGTGTCTGTCCAGCTGTACAATGGAGAGACCCAGCAGCTCATCATTAAATTAGAAAATATTGGAACAGAACCGTTGGAGAAACTGGAGGTGACAGCAAAAACAGTCAACACCAAGGGTGTGTATCCTGATTTATATTTGGAAATAATCATGCTGACTTCTTCTCTGGTAAAAGGGAGATTATTTGTGTTATACTTCTTTTAGGTCAGTTTAAAATATCTATCACAGTCCCAATTACAGAGCTGAAATAATTCAGTTGGATTTTATTGTAGGAATATAGAAATGAAAGAGAATGTAAGAAAATGTAGAAAGATGAAGGAAATTGTCAAACCATCTATGTGTTAAAGGGTCACCTGCTATTAGGAAATCTAGATTTAATTTCAGTGTTACCTGGGCAAAAAATCCTGAGGCAATTACTTGTAAAGAGGAAGAATCTTGGGTCTAAATTATTTTCTCCTTATGTCTAAATATGCTGATTATTTCATTAAATAAATTACTATTAGCAGTAATGTTGTCCTACTTGAGGGAGTGGAAGTAAATAAGCCTGTTTCTATCTCACTCAGTGAGCAGTAAGAAAAAAAATGGAGAGAAGACTTTAAAAGACAAGGCAATAAATAAAATAAGCTATTGTGAGTTAAAAGAATAATTGAAGCCCTGGGTGAAATACAGCACATCCCCTGTGTACACTTAATTCTCTTGAAATACTCTGTCCATGCTAGTATTAAAAAGCAGTTTGATATGTGAATCCTGCTTTTGTTTTGTGATGTAGTTTTTTTTTTTGGTTTGTCCTCTGAGGGGTTGTTATGAAAATGGTCTTAATAGAAGTACTGCAGGTGACAAGCAGTATAATCTTTACTGACAGTAGAAATACCTTATTTTATTGCAGGTTTTGTTCTGTCAGTGCCAGAGCATTAAAATGCAGTGTGATATCTTGTGATTTCTGTTCATTTCAGTATTCAAGCTCATGATTTTTTTATAACTGAGTATCCCCTTCTCCACAACCTCAGAGAATAGGAGTTGCCAATCATCTCAAAATAAGTTTTTGGTCTGAGACTTGTTACCAGGTATAATTTGAGGAATTGAAACGTGTGGTGACGTACTGTTCTTATTTCAGAAGTTCCAACGTGCTCCTCCTGGGCCAGGGGCTGCATGTATGGAATGGAGAGGTCAAATACAGCACTCAGGTGAAATGGAGACATTTCTGTATTAAATGGTGGAATATATGGGCCTGTGAATCACATGCTAATCAGAATTTTTGTATGTGACATTAACACGGTTAATGGGTTCGCAATGTTGAAAAAGAGAATCATGCCAACTTTAAAACCACCATCTCTCCATGACAATTTTTATTAAAAACAGTGGGGAAAAAGGAGAATAGTTGATAGTCTCACCTCTAAGTTCAGTAAAACTTTAAATTGTACTTCATCCTGTATTTTCTTTCTCTGTAGATGTTTATGATGAAGCCCTTTTGTGTATCTGACAGTGTCTTAAATGTTATTAGGCATGACAATTATCTATCAGAAAAAGGAAAATTTCTGATGAGTAAGCTATAAGCATGCATACTCCAAAAATGCAACTTAAATCCCTATCTCAGAAAAACAGAAGCAGAGTGAGTTTTGAGAGGCACCAAATGATGTTTGTTCTGACAGTGTGAGACCTGTGCCATCAGAATCATGCAATCAAAAAGGTCTGTGTGGGCAGGGACCTCTGGAAATCATCTTCACCTTCTTTTGAAAGCAGAACTTAAGGTGATCCAGGGTCCTGGCAAGCAGAATGTTCAGTTTCTTGCATTGTCTCACAGAGGTGAAATGCACCCCTGTATTTGGAACTGTGTGCTTGAGATGAACTGTGTTATTGGAGGAAAAAAACTCCTTAAGTGTGACTTTTTAAATGACTATTCTGTAGAAACAATGTAAAACACTGGAAAAGGCTGTCCATGGCAGAAGAACTAATGGTCCACATTAAGCATGCAATAATTATGTTATTTCAAATGTATCATAGAATCATTCACTGGATGGTTTGGGTGGGAAGGGGCCTTAAAGACCTTGGACTTCCAATTCTCCTGCTGTGGGCAGGGACACCTTCCACCATTCCAGATTGCTCAGAACCCCATCCAGCCTGGCCTTGAACACTTCAAGGTATGGGGCAGTCACAGGTTCTCTGGGAAACACGTGCCAGGGTCTCACCAACCTCACAGCAAAGAATTTCTTCCCAATACTTAAGCTAAACCTGTCCTCTATCTGTTTGAAGCCATTCCCCCTTGTTCTGTCACTACATCCCCTGTCCAAAGTCTCTCTCCAGCTCTCTTGGAGCTCCTTTAGGCACTGGACAGGGCTCGAAGATCTACCTTGAGCCTTCTCTTCCCCAGGATGAACAACCCCAGCTCTCTCAGTCTTCATAGCAGAGGTGCTGTGATCAACTTAGTGGCCTTCTCTGGACTTTTTCCAACAAGTTTTCTTGTGTTAGGATCTTTGTCTTTTTTCATGGGCTCTCTTCCATCCTAGTTATGACCATAAATTGATACGAATGCATGAGGCTGGGCTGACAGTACAGTGAGGTGGGATTCTGGTGGTAAACAGGGAACTAAAGATTTGTAATGTCAGCAGCTCTGTTTGGTCAGTGCATAAATGCATGGAACTCTTGGGGATACAGCATTAAACCATTTCTAACAGTGACACTAAGGCTTGGTGTTACACATCGAGTTGAGAGCATGTGCAGGTGTCCAAGTGTATTAAGAAGTTGTCTCTTGGTTGTTCTGTAGTACTCCTTACTGAAATGTGCATGTTCAAGCTGCTCAAGATCTCCTTGAAAGCTGGTGGTCACCTTCATTTGCCTGACCACAGCTTGCCAAGTCAGCTCAAAGACCATGAGAAGCTGTTGGCCAATTCCAGCTAAATACAAAGAGCTTTCAGTTATCCTTTGTTACCCCTGATTTCCTTTGGTTCTTTTTGTCTTGGCAGTTGCTTGTGAATCTCTTGCAGCTGCTGCCTGCCTGACCCGTTTCCCTACTTGCTGTTTCTGGAGCCACAGCTTTTAGCACAAAGATGAGTGCTGTAAATGGCAAATATTCTCTTTTTTTTACTGTTGTTGGATTTATAGCCAGTCACTGTCCTTGAGGAAGCCAACTTCTCTGGCATTGTTTTGAGTGGTGTCATGTTAATGAGAACTTTTGGAGGTATGACTCTCACACGTGCATTCCCTTACTACTTCTCTTCTGTCACTATCAGGTGCACCTCTTTGGATTTTCTTCTCTGGCCTTCAGATAAATAAGAACTTGCAGCTCCCTCAGTGTAGTTCATAAAGGACATCACAGGGATTTGAGTCCTTCAGCAGCCGTGTGTTATGGAACAGATCCTGAGGCAGATCAGCAAGAGGGACTTGTCATGCTGCCACAATAGACACATCTGTCATGGCTTTTCGTGTCTCACTGCACCCCTGAGCCAGGCTGGGGCATCTGGAGGTTGGACATCACATGTCCATGCTGTCAGGGTCAGCTCTGTGTCACCTTACACTGTCCCTCACCGGGTCAGACAGTTTAATCCTTTTTTTGGAAAGATGACCTGTGCAGAGCTGGATGCCTTCCCTTTGGCTCCAGTCAGCTCTTGTTAGAGGCTTGTTGTGTCTCGCATAAGGGAGTGCAGACCAAAGGCTTTGATAAACCAACTGTTTGATCCACTCAGGGGCAAATGTAACCCTGGTGTTTTCAAACCTGAGACTTGAGGAGAGCCCACCAAGCAGTCTTGGCACAAGTGGTGAGCCCAGCTACACACGCTGAATGAACCTGGATGAAGCAAAATCCTTGCTCATCTTTCCTAGAAGTGACAGACCTCAGGAATTTAAACAAAGAGAAACAGGTTCACCTCTCCAGCTCTATTGTTCCCATGGCCTTTGAACACATCTGCCAGACCACAAATGAAAAATCTACTCTGGGCTTCAGGAAGAACTGTGAACATCCAGGACTAGATCTGTTTACCTTTTTTTGCTAAAGAAGACTTTGTAAATTCTTTCAAATGGGAGTTGGGTTGTTGTGGTGGGTTGGTCCTGGCTGGATGCCAGACACCCGTCAGGGCTGCTCTGTCACTCCCCTCCACAGATGGCCAGGGGGAAGAAAATACAATGAAAGTCTCATGAGTTCAGGACCAGGAGAGATCACTTACTGATTACTGTCAGGGGCAAAACAGACTCACCTTGGGGACATTAATTGAATTTTATTGCTAACAAAATTGGACAGGCTAACAAGAAGTAAAATATATCTTAAAAGGACCTCCCCCCACCAGTCCCTCTTTCCCAGATTTTCCATCCTCTCCCACAGTGGCACAGGGAGGTGGGGATGAGGGTTGCAGTCAGTTCATCACACCTTGTTCCTGCTGCTGTCCAGGGAGAGGAATCCTTCCCCTGGCTCTCCTGGGCTGCAGGGAAATCTCAGCTCTGGCACCTGGAGCATCTCCTGCCCCTCCTTCTCCACTGACCTTTGGTGTCTGCAGAGTTGTTCCTCTCACATATTCTCACTCTCCTCTGAACACAATTACTTCTGTGCAATAACTTCTTTCATTCCTAAATGTGTTGTTGCATTGGAAAGAACATAACAAGTCCTGCAGGTTCATTTCTATCTACCAGGTCTAGGAGAAGTTAAGATGTATGAATGCCAATGCCTGTGCTTTTAGAACTGATAGTTACTTTGAGTTTATAAAATTGACTATAGCAAAAAGCCAGATTTACCAGGGAATTTCAGATTGAAAAGAATTGAGGTTCTTGTGTTCTCAAAAGACTTTTAATCAAGTTTCTCTATGCAAAATGTCAGTGTGGACTTTTTCTTTGGCAGACCTTAAAATCTGTTCAAAGTTAGATTGGCCTAGGATGACCCAAAGTTAGTTTCTGGATAAGCTTTTATGTGATATTTGTGAGGAGTTTAGTGATTTAGTACCCAGTAAAATGAAACAGGTTGCTATTTACAACTCCTGATAACAGTTGCTTGTAACTTAAGATGTTTGCTAAACACAGATTTTGGACTTGAAAAAGCTGAATGCAGGCTTGCCCCAATTTAGCCTTCCATTGAACTGAAAGGTCTGAAGCCAGAGTATAATTCACAGTAATACTGATTACTGAACAAGGTCAACATTGTTAAACTATAACCAAGTGTCAGATAAATAGAAATTAGCTGATTCTCTACGTCTACAGCTTAGCTTTTAGCTCAAGCATTTAGATCTTGCGTTGTAATTACTGGTGTTAATTAGAAAGTATCTGCAAGGGCTGTTCTCACTTCAAAAGTCTTTTCACTTGTAATGTCTTCAAATAAATCTCTTACTCAATGAAAACACATTTTGGAAAGAGTTTGGTGCTCCACTGCTTGGGATATGTCCCTCTTTGTTTACACTGAGGGAAAACACTCCTTTATCATATTGGATTTTTACTTAACAGCAAAGGGGATAGAGATTACCATACTTATCAATTTACTTTTTTCCTTGAAAGTAGAACAAAATGGTCAGAATGGTGGTATGGTTCCAGCTAAATCATTAGGTGAGGTGGGGTTGAGTTTAAGGAAACTATTTTTAGGAGAATTTTTTATTTTTATCTTGTCTTAGTTTTTATAAAGAAATCTTTACTATTGATTTGATGGGCAAAGACACAAGACAACATCTGGAGGTTTGTGAGAAGAATATCTTTCAGGTAAAGCTTTTATTGTTTAGGTTAAAGTTAATGGAAAAAATATTCTCTTTGTTTTCTCCTTCCCTAGAAAAGGAAATCAAAGGTTTCTGTGCAAATCAACATGATTTGGACATAGTCTGGAATTCTGATTGCTGTTTTTGAAGGATCCTTTATTCCAGGTTGTAGTAGTTGAGGCAGTCTGCCCACCCTGTGCCCTCACACGTGGATCTTAGATGGTTGTTTTGGAAAGGTTCTGAAATCACAGCAGATTTTAATTACCTGGCTCTTATCAAGTAGCCTGGGAGGATGTAGGGATGAGCTGTGTGACTTTCAGTGGTCTCTGTTATGCAAAGCTGTACTCAAATGATGTTTAAATGAGCTTTTAGAAGAATTCTTCAATATGCTTTGGAGATAACATGCATTGCTATAATAAATCAATAAACACAGCTTTAGGACACTCCCAGTCAAACCATCATGATTATTTGATGTATCATTAGACTTTCTTGCAGTATTTAGCATTGTCTGGTCTTGCCTATATTAATGAATTTGTGGATGGGGTAGTTTGACCCTGGCCAGAACTGAAGACCCAGTGTGCCTGAACAGTAAATTCTGTGTTTTTTTTTCCCCCCTTGTATAATTTTCTGGCATGTCAGACTTATTAGGGAGGACTTAATAATTACAGATCCCCCATCCCAAACGGACCAGTGACAAATAATTTATTAAACAAATTTTCTTTTGTCACAAACTAGTCCTGTCTGGCATCCTTAAGGATTGGGTCTTACAAAAAGCTACTTCTCAGGTTTCAGAGAGGACTTTATAAAAAGATGAAAACCAATAGTCTTCTTAGCCTTCTCTATTGCTCAATAAATAACTGAAGAATGGTTACAGCTGTTTCAGAATTTCAGCTGATTAGGTTTGGTGTGTTTTGATGAAAAGTGCTCTGCATTCATGTGACACCTCCTGAGCTGAACTGTGTAGGATTCAAAAATACATGAACATTTAGAACCCCTGCCAGCTATATTTAAAGTTTATATTTAATGCTGCCTATTGTGCATTTTTTTTTTCTGGTAGTGATCTTCTTTGCTTAAATTCATATTTTAAGCTTTGTCATCTGTGTGATTCCAGGTCAGTGTCAGTACCCAGTAACTTCTCTATCTTTCTAGTGCTACATTAGTTTTAGTAACTTAATTCTGAATATTTTAGATTTTAAACAGGACATGACAAATTGGTTAGTACTCTCTGCAGCAATTCAAAACTGAAACTTCCTTAATGCAGGGCTTATGCTTATGAAATATTTACTTATTTTGATGCAGAGAAGCTGTATGGAGATTTCTTGAGTTGGAATCTAGAAGACACCCTCTGCCAGTTGCCTCTAAAACCTGGAAAGATTGCAACGTTTATTGTAAACATTAAAGTGAAGCTGGACTTTTCTTGCCAAGAAAACCTTCTGCAGGATCTCAGTGATGGTGAGTTTTTCATTTCTCCTTGCTTAGGAGGGTTGTATGTGCTGCTGGAAACACTTTCCTGATTGCTGTGCTGTTTGCATTAAATGGATTTGTGACGTGGCTGCATGTTTAAATATTTGTGTCTTGTAAAGCAAAGACAACCCTTGGCTGAGCTCTGCAGATTGAAGGGTGATTTTTTGAGACAGCTGTGGGCATGAGACAGCTGGCCCAACTTCCCCATCATGAGACCTTGCCCTGCTGTCTCTTTAAAATGTTTTGTGACAGTGTTTTTGAGGTATCTCTTTGTATCCTTACCTTATGAAGGTGAAGAAAAATAATTCACAAACATTAGTGGGGTTTAAAGAAAAATAGCATTGAGTTGATTCTGTAATTATCCATAAATTTCTGAAGGATTGCTGAGTGCAGTTCTCCCTAAGGTGACAAACTGAAATTAAAGGCATAATCCCCCTAATATTTGTACTGCAGAGAAAGTGCCGTGTGTTTAAACTTATTTTGAATAAAAGGATACCTCAGTGTTTGCTTCTATTAGAATTATTTGGAATTACAAGTACCAGATACTTATAATGATGATTTCCTTTTTATAATGAACACAGAGTCTTTTTGGAGTAATTACTCTGCTCTGTATTTTTTCGTTTGTCTGGTATGTTTACACTGATTAAATTACCGTGACAAAACAAGATATTCCTGTATTAAAAACTCTCTGTTATTTGGATTTTTTCCCAGGATCTACTTGCAGGTATGCATTACCATTATAAGTAATCTTTCAGTACAGAAAAATACAACTAAATTACATGCAGAGCTTATTCAGCTTGAATGGGAATGATTCCTGTGAGTTACCTTCCAATGCATTTAGACAAAAATTATAGTAGTTGTTAGTAATGATTGAAAGATTTTGGTTTTGAAACCTCCCTAATGTAAAATATAAAGCTACTTTAAAAATATTTTAGGACTTATCTGCACAAACCCTATAGTGTTGCTACACTCAAGTTCAATTTAGAGCTTGTTGAAAATGCTGATAGTGAAGGAAGAGCACACCCTGATATTGTGACAACACAAGTGTCAGGGAATTGAGCCTTTGAGAAATGCCCCTTGATAGCAAGTGAAATTTCATAGTAGATATGTACATATAGATATATATGCACATATTTATATAAGATTTCCTTCGTTTGCCCAGTGTCCAAAAAGCTCTGGAGCTGCACTTGTCTAGGAGCTTTCCAATGAAATAACATGAACCCAAAGTATTCTGTAGGAGGTGAAGGTAACATATGGAAACTGAACAACTGTGGGATTTGGATTTTGGCCTCTGTTTACCTGTGTCCAGCTCTTATGAAACCAGAGATGAACAAAACCTTTGAACACCATTTTAACCCTACTGTTACCTCCTGCTTCTCTGAAAGGTTTTGTAGCTGAAGCAACTCAACCTTTCCTCATTCAGTGATGATAAAGGAATAGGATCCATTAGTGCTCTGTTGGAACTTTGGTGTCTGTGGGTGCCATGTACTCTGTGTCCTTTGAAAGTGTTATTAGGAATGCTAAGTGTATTGACAATTTAGTTGCTACTTTATTTTTGTATGTATTGCTTTTAACTTTACCAATGCTAAACTTTCCAAAGAGGAGGTAAGAGCCTGATGGGAAGAACAGTAAAGAGCTACAGAAATCCATGGCAACTATGACATGACTTTTAATCATAGGGTAGCTGTGGTACCTTTTTCTTTTGAAGACCAATCACATTTACAATGATGATCAAAATACTTTTGTCTCTTAAAAGTAATGTCTTTAGTTGGGTAATTTTTACTTTCATGTCTTCTCATTTGCTGCTGGAATTGTTTCCTTTTGCTCTGTTTGTAATCAGGACATGGTGCAGAAGGGATAAATTACTGATAGTTCTGATGATACACATTATCCAATGGGGAAGTAAACCAAGTTATCAGTTTGAATTGCTGACCTGTATTGATGGTGTGCTGTCTCACAGAGAAAAATGTTGAGTGTTTTTCCAGAGTAAAGGAAGCAAAACCACGAGTGGCTGTACAGGATCAGATCAGTGACCATCCAGCCAATATCCTGACTGTGACAGTGGCTAAGAGCAGATTCCAGTGGGACAATACAGGAAAAATTGTGCACATACTTCTGGTTTCCTCTAGGCTTTTGACCTCCAGCTGTTGTTAGCTTAGGAGCTTCCAGGGCTGAATATGGTTTCTCTGGTTCCAGGCACTTTTACTCATCCTTAGTGGGTTTCTCTTTCCTAAAATTCTTCATTCTTCCTGTCAGCACTTCACAACATACCAGGGCAAGGAGTCACAGCTAAATTACTTTTTAGCAGCTTTGCACTTACTGGTGTCCTTGTGCTCCCAGGTTTTTTTATTGCATGAGAGAGGTAACAGGACATGTTCTAAACTTGGTTCCTGCAGTGATTTGATGCATTTTCCCGGGGGATTGTCACAGCAGACTTTCTAACTGTTGAGGGCTTCATTGTCCCTGTTATGGGAACTGTTCCACAAGTCAGCCTTGTCCCTTTTGAACTGTCAGTTCTGTCTGTTTGAGGGAGGCTGTACACACCATTTGAAAGGTGATCCATGTGTTCATGGAATGACCTAATGGTGCTCTTTATTTTGTTTTATATTACTTCCCTTACAATCATGGATTCATGCACAATTGATCATTTGCATTTTTGACTGTTGCTGGACATTGATTTGGGAGATTCATGAATGTGTGAACCACAACTCCATGATCTTGCTTCTCAACAGAAATGATATTCTGAGAGCCTCTTACTTCACATACAAGTTTAGGATTGTTTCCCCCCCATTTATTTATGCTGAACTTTGACATCTTATTGGGTGTTGGTCTTTTCTCCCAGGTAACACAAGACGAGAGGAAATGGGCTCAAGTTGCACCAGGGGATGTTTAGATTGGATGTAAGCAAACATTTCTTCACTGAAATTGGAAATCTGGAAAATTCTGAAATTGGTTGGAAAACATTGGAACAGGCTGCCCAGGGTGGTGGTGGAATCACCAGCCCTGACAGTGTTCCAAAAAATGTGTGAATGTGGCACTTGGGGACATGGTTTAGTGGTGAACATGGTGGTGGTGCTGGGCTGAGAGTTGAACAACAATGATCTTGGAGGTTTTTTCCAACCTTAACCAACCTTAATTCTGTGATTCCATGTCTTAAAGCCAATTGACCAAGATTTGGGACATCCATGCAGGGAGATCCATGTTTGCTACAAATCTGAGTGAAATTTTGGATCTCTTGCCCCTCAGCTGGATGGTTCAGGGTTCCTCCTCTGGCTGGGAAGGCCAGCATGGGCATTTGATTTGATTCTGAGGTTGTTACACTGGGTGAAGGAAGGGGAAGTCCTCAATCTGCTGGGTACAGCCAGTTGCAAAGAGCTGAAGCAGTGAGGTCTCTGTCACCTGTTAAGGTGACTAAAAAGGTCAACAGGATATTCACATTCTGAGCATGATGAATTCCCCTTCCCAGCTATTACACTGCAATTTCTGAAATTCAGCATTTCCCTGGCACTGAATGGGGTAAGAACAATAGCTGCTCTTTCTGGATTGTATTGTACATGGTGACTTGTTCAAGGCTTTTAAAAAAGCTCCTGTTACGTGGGGACAGTGTTTTGCAAAGTTAATGAATTAATTTACAGTGAGTACTTCATTATGTAGAAAGTTAATGCTCATTTATTCCCTGTATAGGGAACCTAAAGACAAGTATGAGAATATTTAAATTCATAAACTCATCAAAGGAACTAATTAATTACATGTTGAGAGAGAAGCAAATCTGTGCCTTAAGTCTCTCCTCCCCTTCTCTAGGGGAAAAAGGTTGCAGAGAAATAATAGAATATTTCTAGAAGCACTAATCTTAAATATTTTTTAACATTGGTATGCAAGACCAGTGTATTTTTCATACTCCCTTTGTTGTTTTTTCTGCTTTAATGGGCAGGTTTTATCTACTTCAAAATGTCCCTGCATTTACGTAGTGTACAGACAAAGCATTTTTTTTGTTGGAATGATACCTGGTTTGGAATTTAAATCTTCTCTTGACAGTTCTTCCAAGAAACTAAGTAATCTGGAGGACTCTGTTAGGATAATGGTGTCACTGATGATGATGATGGAGTCCTCAGAGATGTTTCAGTATTATCATTTCTGTGTTACTCTGCTTGGTAGCCTTTATAACACTTAATCAGTCTGAGTATTCTTCTGAAGTGACTTCATTTCTAAGAAGTTTTTTTTTTGTCTCTGCAGTTTGAAGATGTCAGTTTGGTTGTACTGTTAAAATGAGTAAATGAGGTTTTTTCCTTTTGTTCTAATTTTTTTTTAAATACAGATCCTTCTGTGTCCTTCATAAATTCATCACTGTGTAACTTGAAAAAATATTCTTAATTTTTTTGAATACTACAGAATTCTTCTTAATTCCAGCTTTAGTACTTACAGAAGATAAAGTGCCCTTTTCTCCTATACTGCACTCTAAACCAGATAAATCATTTTATCTCATGATTTGACTAGTTTTGGGTGGGATTTTTTTAACAGTATGTAAGTGCCATAGTACTTCAGCCTATACCAGTTGTACCAACCACTACACAAATACGCAGAGAGCTGATGTTTCAGACCCCAAATCTTTACAGTGCAAATAACTAAGACAGACAGGAGGCAAATAACAATAAATTGATTATTGGCACATACAGGCCAATAAACCTGCCATCCTGTTATGCTGTTCCTTTGCTGAGGCACCTTATTTTAATATCTAATGTAATCTGCATACATAATCTCTAGTGTTTATTATGAACTTCTTTACACTTCATTTGTTCTCTTCCATTGCATTCACCCTTATTGTAAAATTATCTTCCAGTTTTAGTTCAGTTCAACAACCTCAGGACATCGATCTTACTTACAGTGCATTTGTTATTGTTAATTATTGTCTTCAGAGGTAATGGGGTTTCAAAGAGCTCAAGTCTGGTACATGTTGGCTGTGCCCTGCTCCTGGGAGCCAGGGAGCTGCTCATTCCCAGGAACTTTGCCTGGAGTGCTGCTGCCTGGGGTCCCTCCTATGATGGTCCTGGGCATATTTTTAAGAGAGGGAAGGAGCTGCATCTCAGTGCCCACCTGAACTGTGAAGGGTGGATGATATTGCCTCAAACTCTGTGTATTCTGGTGCTATTCTGCTCTTTGTTGCTGCACACAGCAAGTTTCTAGAATTCTGCTCACTTCATGAGAATACAGTTCTCTTTTTCTAGGGGGAAAAAAAGGCATTCAAGTTCAGCAAGCAGAGGCTTTCTCTTTTTTCTATGTTTCCACATGTTTAAAGTGCTTTAAAGCTGTTACTGTGTTCTTATGAGATGTTGCCTACCAAGAGATTTTTGTTTTGAAATTTCCATCAGGCAAGAATAGACAAAATAAACAAGTGGGTTGAGGTGGCATTTAGTTCTCATATGTTATGATCAAGCTGTGTACTTCCCAAAGCTCTGTGATTCTATGACATAGCATCACAGAATGGTTTGGATTGGAAGGGACCTTAAAGATCATCTCATTCCACCTCCCTACCATGGGCAGGGTCATCTTCCACTATCCCAGGAGGCTTAAAGCCCCATCCAACCTGGCCTTGAACACTTCCAGGAATGGGGCAGCCACAGCTTCTCTGGGCAACCTGTGCCTGGGCCTCAACACCCTCTGGGTAAAGAATTTCTCCTTGTCAGTTTGATGCCACACCTCCTTATCCTGTCACTCCATGGCTTTGCAAAAAAGTCTCTCTCTAGTTCTCTTGGACCCCTTTTAGGCCCTGGAAGGGGCTCTAAGCTTTTTCCAGAGCCTTCTCTTCACCAGGGTGCACAGCTCCAGCTCTCCCAGCCCTTTGATCATCTTTGATGTCTCCTCTGGAACTTGTCCAGCAGCTCCATGTCCTTTTGATTCTGGGAGCCCCAGAGGTGGACAAAACACTCAGTGGAGGATTTCTCCAGAGCAGAGGAGCAGAATCTCCCCAGAAACATCCCTGGGCTGCAGGAAGGGATCCTGCTCCTGGCCAGCAGCCCCTCCTGCCCTCCCTGGAATGGGCTGCCCAGGGTGGTGGTGGAGTCTCCATCCCTGAGGGTGTTTCAGGAAAGACTGGACATGGCACTCAGGGCTCTGGTCTGGTTGATGTGGTGATGTCCAGTCAGGTTGGACTTGATCTCTGAGGCCTTTTCCAACTAAATGATTCTGGGATTCCTCCTGCTGCCCCTCTTGGGGTCCCTGTGCTGCTGTTCAGGAAGCTGCAGGAAGCAGGTCTGCACTGCTGTTGGACTGAATGAAATTCTCCTGGAAAGAAGCAGCACTTCAGCCTAAAACCTTTCCCTGTTCCCATCTCGTGTGACATCGAATCGCCCGGACACTGCCTCAGAGCCCAAAGCTCTGTGGTGTCCTGCTCTCAGTGAAACAGTTTTTAAGTGTTTCCTTGCTGGGGAGTTTGGGACCTCTGTAGCTGTGCTATACCTGTTGAAAAGTGGATCCATTTTTGTCCCCTGGATCAGACCAGTGACACTTGCACAGCAGAGTGTCACGGGACACGAGCTGTCCTGTGCCACCTCTTCTTTCTGTGCTCAGTAAGAAATTTTGTGAGATTCTTCTGTGCAATGTGCTGAGAAAGTGGCTAATGAAGTTAAATTGACAATTTGCTTAACATTTGATAGGAGAGAGGAAATGCTGGTGAGAGATTTTGCTCTGTTGTGACAGCAGTGACTGGGATGTTGGAAAGGCAGGCTGTGTTTTTTGCAGTTACCATGGAAAAAGTGTTGGTCATATGCTGTTACCATGGAAATATTCCGTGTGGATTGTTGAAATTAGGAAAATTTCTGGACAGAGTAGAAAGACAATTATTCTTTTTACAGTACAAGGCTGCTCAGGATGTTTGACAGTAGGGATTGACAAAAGAAAACTGTGGAGGATTTAGCATCTTCATCTCTCTAAACTTTGTGAGAGAAAACAAAATGTATAAAATCTCAAAAAATATAAATATTAATAATATAAAACTTCTGGAGAACTGCTTCATTGATGCTCACTGTTTTCTCCTGCCATCATTAAGTTCTGCAGCCTAGCAGGGTTTTTAACAGGATTTCCCCCACTCTGACTATTTAATGCATTGCAGAGGAGCTGGGCAAGGTCTTTTCCCCCACTGCTGCCTGATCAAAGAACAGAAAAAACAAAATNTGCATTGCAGAGGAGCTGGGCAAGGTCTTTTCCCCCACTGCTGCCTGATCAAAGAACAGAAAAAACAAAATAATTAAAAATTGTTTGTGGCAGAAAGTGAATTTTTTTCCCTCTGGCAGAGAAGTTGCCTTGAGCAGTCCAGGCTGTGAAGGGCTGAGTCAATGGCAGCATAACAAAGTGCCTGGCACTGGCTCTGTGAGAGTGCCACAGACTTGAGACAGAAAGTTCAACCACTACCAAGTTACCTTGCACTTCCCTTTCATCCTGATGTCTCCTTTGCTAGAAAACCTCCTTTTTCAGATACAGCTTAAAGTCAAAAATTTCTTCTTTCCAGACAAAATGTTTAAACTATTCTCTTTTCTTCTCCCTCCCACCGTAGGAAATAAAAATAAGATGGAATTTTAAAGGATAAAATAATTAAGAAAGGCATTAGTTGCATCTCTGTGATGTTGTTTTAGGTATTATCTGTTCTTCTCTCAAATAAAGCTCATGCCATAGAAAAAGTGGAAGATCTGACTAATGCCATGCAGGTTTTCATACTTGGTTCTTTTCATGTTTTAATTTGCAATTTTATACACCAGTGAGTGTCAGTTTTTGTTCTAAATTTGGAACTAGTGAAAATCATTCATCAATTGGAGAAGAATATTTTCCTTAATTAAAACTTCCAATTTTCATTTGGAAAGAGCAGCTTTCAGCCTGTGATCAAATGTAATTTTGTATTTAATTCTGTATTTTATCTCATTCATGCTTCTGCTGCATTGCATGGGCAGGGTGCTCTCACCTCCTGTCCTGCTCTCCCCCAGGAACTGAGAGAACAGGGTATTTATTCAGTACTAAGGTGCATTTTAGAATTAGTGAAGGAAATTGCAAGTAAGGGAATATGGGAATATTGTTTTCTCATTTGATTATCTGTGAAGTTTAATGAAGTAAAACCCCTTTTATGTTCCATCTCGTTCTTATGGTTTCTTCTTTTGAGGAACAAATCTTCAGCAGGTCCAAATTTTATAGGAGCAATTCAGGAAATATGTTTGGATTTTGTGTAACTATTTGGTGTTTCCTGTGTGTTCAGCTGTTCATCTCTGCTGCTGTACATGAGATTTTTGCTTGTATTTAGTTGGTGTTTGTGGATTGCAGTTGCTCTGCACAGCATCGAGAAACAAAGTCTTTCTCTTCTTTGGATGTAAATCTAAATAATAACAAATAGTGAATCTAGTTTTACTGTTTGTTAAGGCTTCATCATTTTAATTCTCTTGTTCTTCTAACTCTTTTGATTCAGCAGTAATTTTCACACATTTTGAGTTTGTGCTTAGAGTGTAGCCCTGGTTGGGCTGAGAACCCCAAATATGCTGCAGTGCATTTATTTACCTTCAAATTACACCTTGCTGGCAGTCACAGACACTGTTAAGTTGTTGTGTTGTATCTTGTTGTCATCCTCTGTGTGCCAGTACCCAGACTGGGAGTAAACACCAGACTGGGCACATCCCTCTCAGGGTATTTCTTAAGCTTTTTGTTGACTCTTACAATGGAAACCTTAAGTTTCCATTCTGCCTCCTTTATAAATGAGAACTATTTTATCTATTTTTGCATCAGCAGATGTACAAAACATGACATCTCTATTTTCTGTCATTTTCCACAGTATATACTCGAGAAAGAAATCCTCATACCAGAAATTAATTTAAAGATCCTAAGGAGCTGATAGGGTCACACTGTCATGGAAAACCACAAACTGTGATTTTTATTTTAATACCGTAAATGTTAAAACTAATTTTAGTTATGAACTCTGACATGTCTGTTGTGATATTTCAAATGCAGTTGCCATCCTTCCCCACGATATTCACCGAGTTTTTGGTGTGTTCAAGTTTGATTATTTTTGGTGTCCTGGGAGAAACAGCCAAATAATCTTTGTCTTTTTGTGTAAAAGTTTAATATCACTTCTTGTGTCTTTTCTCTCCCTTTGATAATAAAGATGTAAATTAATTGGAACAAAACATAGCATTGGATAAGCAAAAGCAATTCTGTATATTCTGTTTCCCAGATGGAATCAGTGTCAGTGGACTCCCACTCTCCAGTCCTTTCCGGCAGGTTGTCAAACCAAGAGTGGAGGCCAAACCTCTTAATCCCCAAGAAAGCAGCAAAGTTGGTGATTTCAGTCACGTCAAGGTAAGGGAATGACATCAAAATAAGTAAAACCTGTGGGTTTTTTTGTTATACTGTGCTATGGTTTGTTGTGTGATTAAAAACCAAAGGTTTCCTTGTCTCATAAATATTTCCCTTTGGTTTCCTTTAGCACAACTTGATGTTCTGTGTTTGGGTTGTTATATTAGAGCCAACAAACAAAAAAGATGAAGAAAGATCAGGCTAAGAGTGGAAATTGCAGAGTGGGCTGTCCCTGTGGTGTACTTGGGGAGCTGTCAGCTCACCTCCTGGTGCTTTCTCCTGCTATTTACTTCTGTAGGAAGGTTCTTCTCTATGAATTCTTGACTTTCTTGCAGTGAGTTTTTTTTTTTAGTTGTGTTTATACAAGTAATAAAACAGAATAGTTGAGAGAGTCAAAGGAAAAGTAAATAAAAGTAGCAGGGTGGAAGAACAGTTGTGTAGGTGGAAGCTGCACTGTGCTTACCAAAAGTGTGCCCTGGCCTAAGCTGCTTTTTGCTTTTCTGTGGCAGATCTCACCTGTTGAAGGTGTAAAGTTGTTGTTTTGAGCATACAATAAGTTTAGCTTCAAAATGGCCAGATTTGAAGAAGGTACAATTTGAGATGAAAATAAGAAAGATTGTAAATAACGGACTGCAGCACTTCATTGATCTCTTCCCAGCTTTTGGTGAATGTTGTGTTGTGTGCAGTATTTGATACATTCCCTGCACAGATCCCTGTTCTGCATCAGCTCATCCTGTCAGGAATTAGAGCGAGTGTTGTACGTGGCAATGTTTGGCTTCCCATGTGTTTGGCTGAGATGCAAACACAGGCTCTGCTTTTCTCAGTGACTTGCTTTGCCTGTGAATTTGCTTCCTTCACAGTGAGAATGTTCACAATTCTATCTGAGAAATAAACAGGTGAAACTGTTTATTTATGTGTTTCTTTTTGACCATTATCACTGCTAATTCATCATCACTTGATTCTGCAGCACAGAAAACATGACTGCAGCATAGGCAAGGTGTTAGCAAAATTACTAAAGCCTTTGTGTTTTATGACATAGCAGGGTGTTTCCCAATTGTTTATAAATATAAATCAGCATGATTGAGGAAATAATTTGCTATTTAAATGAATAAAACATCCAGTCTTAAGTTTTAAGTTCAGGGCTTTGTGTAGAATGTCTGACCTATACACACGTCTCAGTCATGGTGGCAAGGGGAGTGTTGCTTCAAGATAGGACTAAAAAATCTAGAAATGCAGAACTTTGCACCAAGTACATGAAGAAAAAAGCATTTTGGTGCACTTTTTGCTTGTCAATCAGTTGTCCTGGCAACCAAGAAGTTGCAGGTTCCCAATGGTCTGTGTGATAGTACTAGAAGGATGTTGGAGGGCTGTTAAGCAGAAACTTGGTTTTTAACATGTGTGGTAAAAAGGTGTTGTTGGAAGGCACATGCTGGATCCTGTTGCCAGGTTTATGGAATGAATTTTGATTTAATTGGTACTTTGCGATGGAAGAACCATTCAGATGATCCAAACTATGTTGAGTAGAGAATACACATCCCAACAGCAGCAAAGGTTTCTTTGCTGAGTAAATGTCTCTGTGTCCTGAGCCTGATGAGCATCACTGCTGTATGGCACCTGTAGCGTGCCTGGAGTTTGTCCCAATTAAGCCACTATAAACCAGTAATTGGGTCTGCTTGGATTAAAAATGCCTATGGAGCTCAAAACTATTTGGAACTTTTTTAGAAATGTTTTTTGATTCACTGGATTAGGCACATTATTAATCTCTGTGTGCATGGACAGACATAGTGGGTAGTGCGTAAATGACCAGAAAAAATTACCTGTTATAACTGAGGAGATGTATTTGCCTCTTTAGGCAGTCATTCTGTGTTAATGTGGATTTCTGCTTGTGACTTCTGTTTTAACACTGCTCTTTAGTAGGAAGCAGCATAGGAACCACCAGTAGCTTAAAATGAAAGCTAGATAAATTCCAAACCACAGAATCAGGGAGTTACTGTAAATGATCCAGTCAATTAAGTATAAATTATAAGAGAATAAATTGTCTTTCTTAATGATATAATTAGAATGTGCTGTGGTCTGGTTTTCTTGGTTGAGTTTTAAGGAATTTGCTGTAGTTTTGGATTTGAGTCTCTTTGGTTTAGACTGGGTGACTTTTACATTCATTGTCAAATGCTTTTGCTCAGACATCGCTGTGTGAAATGAAACAAGCTGGGATCTACACACCAGAGATGATCCAAGGTTCCCTTTGATACTGACTCTCAAAATATTTGATATTTATGAACCCTTTTGAGTTCCCTAGAACCTCCTTAAAAGATCCTTGCGTTTCTCCCTGTGGCAGCAGAACAAATCTGGGTTTGTGGGCTGTTTGTTTGTCCCTCATGGTGCAGTTTGGGTTACATTTGGTTTATTGTTGTGGCAATTAGAGTGGTTTGACAAGGACTAATGTAAGAAGCAAGTGGGAGTTTTTAAGTTAAGAAGCAAGATGGATCTTAAACAATTTGTATGTGTGGTGAAAACACTCTGCTGTCACTTATTCATGATTTAACAATAGGTGTCTGGTGTGAATATTCAGGGGTAATGGTTATTTTTCAATCCTGCATGCTGTGCATAAGCTCATCTTCAAATAAAAGTGAGTTTCTGCAAGTGAAAGTGAGTGTAAATCAATGCTTCTCGTGTTGCTGATTCTGAAATGTCCTTGTTCAGATATTTATAAGCCTCATACTTAAACATTCCCTCCCTACTTGTTTGCCTTACAATTTTTGTACTTCAGTCTTGGATGTTGCAGTCGAGCTTCTCTGCAATCTCGGTTTCCAATTTTGCTGCAGGCTGTCTCCTAATAAACCAGTCCCTGGCTTCTGGAAATGACTGTTACAATGAGCTCATAAATTCAGTGTAAAAATTGCTTTATGACCTCATCATAAAGCTTGCTTAAACCCTCAAGCTGAATAGAATCTCATGCTGTAATATTATGTTCAGATACTCTTTTCTGCTGTTCAGTGCTGGGTTGTTGTGCTGAGCCTTGTGTAAACTCCTTGGTTGTTCCAGGGTGCATCTGCATGAAAGGATGAATTACCCTGCTTAGGGTAACTCATCCTTTCACATTGCTGTGGTGATACTGGTGTGTGAATGTCAGCTTTGAGGCTGAATCTGTTACTTTTTGATTAACACTGCAGTCTGTTTAGATATTCAGCTATTCTGTGTCTTAATGCAAAAGCTGCAGCAAGAAATGTAACCAGATGTCATCATCTCTCAGCAAACACAGTGTCAGTTTTAACCTAGGGAATTCTGCACTGCTTTTCATGCTTGGAAGCTGAGGTTATGTGTCGTAGTCTAGGTCTTGTCAGATGGAAGAAACACACTGGCACTTCATTCCATATTCCATATGGACTTGAGCTTTAGAGATCTGTCCAACCTAAATGAAGAGTTGAAATGGAGAATTCTTTTAGGGGGATGATGAAAACTTTGGAAGTATATTTTGAGTTTTTTAAAACCTTGTTTTAAGCTGTTAAACACACCCAGTGCTTACTGGCCAGTTGTTTGGCAGACAGGGCTGGTTTATAATTTATAAGGGATTTGGCTGACTTCTTTATTTGTTTGGAGACTTGTTTGTTCAGGAGAGTTTCCCTCTGCATCCTGAATGTGAGCTCTAATTCTGGAGATTCAGCTGCAGAAGTTGGAGAGGTTTAAGTACTCTCATAAAACTGCTCCGTTCCTGCACTCTCAGTAAATGGTAGGAAGTGTTAAAATACAGTATGTAGAGCTAATTTAATTTAACACACTGTCTTTAATGTATCTTTTCTGATTTACTCAGCAGTGTATTAAGATGAGATATCGGCCTTAACTGGATTTTTTTTCTATTCAGTTCTCAGGCTTTACTCCTCTATGTGAAAGTGTGCTGCTAATAGGGATAAACTTTATATTGTTGATATTTTAAGCTCTAACTCCTTTTATTCATAAGCCTTATATCTATTCTAAGTTTAAGCCCTTAAAAAGGACAAGTGGGATTTTTTTTAATTTTTAAATAATTTTGGGTGCTGCTGAAGTTAGAGTGGATGTTGAGTCTGTAGAACACAACTGAAATTTAGATTCCTTTTCATTGAAGAAATGTGAATATAGGAATGAGATCTTAGGCACAAATATGTGGTGCAGTTTAGATGTTGTACTTCCACACTGTCCTATTTTGGAATTCAGTACTATGCTTGTCAATTCTGTGGCCCTGAGTTCTCCCTCAGTATTAAACATGTCAAGTCTTATGTTTCTATCTCTTGTTTTCCTAATAACTTTCAAGATGGTAGAAGATAAAAAATAAGAAAAGCTCTTTCACTTCCAAATCTGATTTTTATCAAAATAATACATATCTTATTTTTTGTAATTGACAATTTGTGATATGAGTGCCAGAAGGCCACTCACATTTCCTGAAGCCTGCTCAGATTGGAGCTGTGAGCCACACCAACCTTTGCCAGGTCAGCAAGGTGCTTTTTCTTGCCTTCCTGGCCAAGAATTGCAGTTTTCTTTGAGTTAAAATGGATTATAAAAATAGAGCCATTCTGCAAAAACAAGGGAGAAATGGATTTTTGGCACTTGGTACCTGTCTGGCAAAATTTGATTGTGATCTGGATCTGGATGAGAGCTGGCAATTTTTCAGCAGTCTGGGTCTAAATGCTTTTAACTTTCCTTGCCTGCCCAGTTCAGCATTGCTTACTTTCCCTTGAGGTCTATAAATAGTTGAGCATTCCACACGATTTCTGGTCACCACTCCTCTTCCTCTCTTCTTCTGTGAGTTGTTCTCTCAAGAAAGGAACAGGCTGTTGTGCCCTAGAGAGGACTGTAATTCAGAAGACTAAGAAAATATTTTACTGAAGGTATTCACCAGAGACAGGGGTGGAAAAACCCTTCCTTGGATTTGGCTAAATTCAATTCATTCAACTTGTCTGGAATTTTACTTTCGATTTTATCACAGTCACATCTGCAATTTCAATGCAATATGTTTTACAACTTGTTTTTTTTTTTTCCCATCTTATTTGACATGAAAGAAGGACTAAATTTTTTAAAGAGTACTAATAGAAAAAATCTGGATAGATTCACTGTCTGCCTGTTAAAAGCACTGTGTCTGTGCACTTCCTTCAAGTGATGATACCCTGCTTATACCCAAAGAAATCTCTCACCAGGAGTAGCTGCAGGTGCAATCTCCCATATAAACTACTCTTCATCTCTTTCTTGTTTGAAGGTGAACAAAGGAAAATGAAAGTTGACACCAACACAATGAACAGTGCTTATGTGAACAGCTGGAGGTGGTCACATCCATAATGACATTGTAATGAGAAAGGAAAAAATCTGAACACCAAGGCTGGCTTTTGTAGGAGGGTGTTGGGTATAGAAAGTGAGGGGGGAAAAGGAGGGGAAGTTGACTGGGTTAGAATAATGGAGAAATAATAAAGATGGGCTCATGTGAAGAACTGCTGAGCTGGAAACTTGAAGTGGAGGGAGGGAGGGTTGGAACAAACATCTGGAACAGGGTGGTGAAAGCCCAGTCAGCTCTGTAAGAAATGTTAAGAATAAGTTTCTACTTGATGTTTGTGTGAATGGTCTGCTTGCATCTGATGATAAATTTCCTCAAAATGTTCTTCCAGAGGTCAGAGAGCTCCTGCAGCCTGCAGCTCTCAGAATGTGACCTGCTGTGTGCCCCATGGTCGGGTGTCACAAATTGAGAATCCCTTTGGGATTTTACACATTAATTTGGCACTTGCAGGTTCTTGCCTGTTTAGTTTTCCTCTTTTAATGAGAACAGATGAGGTAAGTCAGCAGGGTTTGGATCAAAGACCACTCTTCATTTCAGGTGCCTTATTTACCTGTTTCTTACCCATGTACCTTTACAGTGCTCCTATTGTAGATCCAGACATTTGCTGCTGAAATTGGTTTCAGCCTCGTGCTGAATTTTTACTTCAAAATTGCTCATCCTGCATATGATAATGGGTTCTTGCCAAATGTTTGATGGAACTTTTTTGAAATTCCATAAATTTTATTGATTTAATGATTTTCTGTGATCTTTTACCCACAAAACTCAGTGCATTGACAAGAAATGAAGAACAGGTTTACTGCAGGCTGTGATAAACACTGCCATAGTTTTTTTTCTCCATTTGAGAATAAATAAATCTGCTGGCAAGTTCAGGTTCTTAATATTTCAAATAACTTTGTTTTGTTGAAATACTTTCAATTCCTCAGTCATGGAGGCAGATCATAGTAAAGCTTGGAGTTGTTTTGTTCTGATTTTTGAGCAGCTGGTCAAGGAGATAAAGAGCATCTTAATAATAATAATAATAATA
>WAAE01023401.1:0-10782 GCA_013400495.1 Nicator chloris
TTTTGTTTAGTTCTGGTTTGGCTTTCATTTTGCTCTTAGTAATCCAGTGTTATCAAATACCCTATAATGAAACCCATCCATATCTTGTGTTTATCAAAATTTTGTGTTCAAGGTAATAATAAGAGATGAATTAAAAAAAAAAAAAAGAAAGAAAACAAGGAACCAAAACAAAAAAAACCCCTCCAGATAAATGGTTTAGAGCCAGAAATTTGTCTTAATTATCCTTATAAAGCAGTTTTAAAGACAAGAATGGCTGGTTTCCAATTGATTAGCTGTACTTCTGGGATTGCCCCTGCTGTTCAAAGTGACTCTTGCCTTAGGGTGACATAGATCACTGAAATATGCTTCCTAGTGATGCTAGCAAGCCACAAAATCACTAATTAAAACTGAAAATCTATTTTTGTGTGCATAATAACGTAAAGTTTCTTATCATCCCTTGCAGGCTTTGAGAACACTTGAACATTCTTTCATTTGCATCTTTATAGCCCACAGTGTATTCAATGCTCTTTTTTAAATTTTTTTTTTTCCTTTTTAACATAGGATACAATTCACAGATTTAGTAAAAAGTTTTACTTCTATATGGGTTTTTGATCACCTGCGTATCTCTAAAAATTTTGAGACTGCGCAGTAGGTGGCAATTGACTTAATCATTCTTTCTTCAAGAAGGAGCATATTTAACAGGAGGTGAAGGGAGGTGAAACCTCAGCCAAATTTCTCTGTATATAATTCATTCCCCAGACTGGTTAAATAAGCTGACATTCTTCCCTGAGAAAGCTATGACTTAACAGAATCTGCAGAGAGACCTCAGTGCCTCAAGCACAGAGACTTGGCTCTTCCGTTGAGGAAGTGGGGTGATGCTGTTACTAAGGCAACTGGCCCTGCTACACACAGAGAGCTTCATGATTTGTATTTGTGACAGGAAAAGTTGTGAAATGCTTCAGAAACGCTTTTTATAAAATTCTCAACACTTTATAATGGACAAGAAAATTATGGAATCCACTTCTGTAATGTCATTTGATTTGCCAGTACTGTTTGCTTTCCAGCAGGTCCATGGTCATTAAGATAATTAACTTGCAAAACATTTACAGAAGCATGTGGCAAGATGACCTGCAAGCATGTAAGTGATCAGCAGTGTCAAACCAAAATAATGGGCTGATCACTATATTCCTGTTTGTTACATAAATACATTTATTAAAACTGCAGAAATATGCTCTGCAATGAGAACAATAATGTTCCCTTGAGACAGAAAAAGTCAGCTGGTATTCCACCATGCATAGACCACTAAAATCTCACCAAAAAAAGAAAAAATAAATAAATAGAAAACAAACTTGGCCTACAGCATTATTTTTTAGCATGCACACATACTCAGGCTCAGAATAAAGACAGCCATTATTTCACACTTTTGAGTCATTGTTTTGTGTTACTTTGTAAAGGCACACTGAAGACCACAGTAAGCAAAATTTGTCAGTACATTATCATTTAACATTGAGATCCACTAGTTACACAAAAAAAAAAATAAGTGAATGCATACAGTAAAGAAAAAGCAAAGGATATCAACTCTGGGTTAGAGAAGCTGGATTTTTTCTTGAGTGCATGACATTGTACATGAAGTGGCAATTTCTAAAGCTATGTTCAAAGTGATTCACCAGATCCAAATTAGTTATCTCTAATAGTAAATTTTTAAGGTAATTCCTTTTATATTTTTGGTCAGTGAATATTTACAGTTCATGATTGAGGTCTATTTTTTAACTATCCTTAGTTTAAAAATTTGTAACTTTCTTGTGTTGAAAATCTAAAGTATTCACATTTGGTGTTGTGGCAGATGAAAAGTAGATTTTTCTGTGAGGGAAAATAGCAACATTTCAAGCACCAGCCTCTTTCAACAGCAAGTTAGCTTAGTTTACTGATGGTTCTCACTGAGTGTCCTTTGGTTTCCAGTTGGGTTTGCAGTATTTGTAAATGCCCTAAAGAATTTAACAGATCAAAAATGGGAATTTAATCCATGCTAAATACTCTCCTACCTCAGCTCAAATCATCTACAATTGTCCTGAGAAAAGACATTAAAGGTTGTGGGGAGAGGTAACTTTTCTAACTCAAGCTCATCACTTAGCTCTACACATTCCGATTGAAATATATCTCCTCTGATTTTATTGTGAAGCATAAAAAATCAGAGCAATACCATCATGTACTGGCTTTTGACATTTACTGTTTCCTTAATTGTATATTTGCTAATATAGTCTACATAGTCTCAGAATATTTTTCATAATAATTTGAAAAATTCTAGCTCTAGATTAGAAAAATATCTCTGTTGTGATGTATTTTTATGTTAAATGGTTTCTTCCGTTGTCTCCTATGCTAATAATTGCCTGAGATGTATCCCCCCCCTTTCCCTGTAGTGCCTGAATTGTATTAATTTACATAGCTGTCAATCCTTCCCTAACTCAGCCTTTCTTCCAGACTACTCCATATCAATCTTCCAACCTCTGATACCTTATTAGCTGTTTGGGTTGCCCCCTTCCCTCTGTGTCCCCTTATTGGTTTCAGTATTGTAATCCCAACCTGGCACCCCTCTCCTCACTGGATCCCTGCCCCAAGTTCCCACCCCTAAGTGATCCCTTAAAACCCACTGTCCTGCCCTGCTGGGGCAGATTTTCAAGGACTTGACTTTGAAAGATTTTTGGTCCTAGCCTCTGCTCTGCCTTCAGTTAATAAAAGACTCTTGGAGCTGCAAGCTAGGCCTATCTGGCTTTCTTTACACTGGTCAACCAGCAGCTTCCTGGGACACACAGGGCCCCGGGGGAATGTGCTGTGCACCCCTCAAATTGCACTAACATCAAAGCATTCCGCAACAGACCTGAAATTTTTTAAACAGAAATAATTATCATCATATCTTCTTATAAATCATTAACAAAACAGAATCTCTATAGGATGGTCTGTCACAGGATAGTCTATTTTAATTTATTTAGTCAATGTTCTTTTCCTTTTCTTCTTTTATTTTTTTTTTTGTTTTATATTAGTCAGTGGGAGGGGGTCAAGGGACCGGTTTTGCCTACTAACTCCTCATCTGCCATTTTCTGATTGCTTTAATCCTGTGAACAAAATGTCTGGGCTGAACAAATCACCACTCTTGATAATGCATCAAGGAATTGATAAACAGGCAAGATGTCAAAGACATATGACTAAGGTAAGAATAGCATTTCATTAGATCATATACAATTGAAATCTTTCTCAAGCAATAGGATTTTAATGATTTCCAGAGCCATTAGTAAAGCCAACAAACAGAAAATGAAAGAATTATCTAACTTGGCATTAGGTAGCACTTCCTTTTTTTCTTTTCTTTTTCCCCACAGGCTAGAAACTTTGTGAATTCCACAAGGTTCAAATTTAGCCTTGCACATGAGGAGTTGTAGTTGGTGAGGAACTACATCCCTCTGGGCAACACAACAGAGGTGTTTTAGATGTGATGAACAGACTCATGGAATAGGAAAGGTTGGAAGGGGCCATATTGGGTCATCTCCTCCAACCTCCCTGCTCAAGAAGTCATCCTAAAGCATGTGGCACAGGACTGTGCCAGTCCAGCCAGTTCTTGAATATCTCCAGAGAAGTGAAGTCCACAACCTCTCTGGGCCACCTGTTCCAGTCCTTGTCACCAACACTGTAAAGTTCTTCCTCATGTTCAGTGGAACCTCCCATGCCCATTGCCTCTCATCTTATTACTTGGCACAGGTGAGAAGACCCTGGATCCATCCTCTTGACACCCTCCCTTTAGATACTTACAGAAGTTGGTAAGGTTCTGTTATGATCTGATTATGCAAAATTTTACAGTGATGCCTCTGCCTGAATTAAGGTGCTAACAAGACCATATGCCAAACTCAATAGGCTGGGTTTTATTTAACTGTAAATGAGACAGACAGAGACACAGAGAGAGAGAGAAAGAGAGAGAAATAAAGAAAGAAAGAGAAAGAGGTGAGGGGAGAGAAAGAGAGTGACAGAAACAAATTAAGTAGAAAAATACCACCATTCTGTGGATCCTAATGACATCTCGTTGGTCCTCTCCATCTGATCTTCTAGGAGGTGAGGATTCTCCAAAAGCATAAAGTTCAATGGATTATTATACATTTGGGCCAGGTGGGAATGCCCAGGTACTCCCCTGGCTGGGGGCAAGTTTGATACCATCTCTTGCACTAGACTCTGGATCAGCTGCATACTTTGCATCACGTAGTTCTCTACTACAAGGCCTCAGGAATGAGTCTGGGGAATGCTTTAGGGTTATTTGATGGATTATGACACTGCTTAGCTACCTCTCATGTGAATATCCCATGGGTGTGACCTTCCTGGGGGGGGTTTTACAGCTGAGCCAGTCTATGTAAGGAATGATGTATGTTCGCGCTCTCTGACCACAGGTTATGCCACACACAAAACTCTCCTCCTATCCTCTTGGCTGTGGAGGAGTGTGTGCAAACCTTGCCTCAGCAGATGATTTTGTGAGCTATGACTTCCCCCATCCCTAACCCAGTCAGGGATGATTTTCTGTACAGCTATTGGGTTTGGTTTTCTTTTGGATGCATTCTCCTCCCTCAGTCATGTTTGTTTTTTCCTAGATTCTAGATGACTGAAAAATAGTGTCACCTTTATCTCAAGTTCCCTTAGGCAATTTGACTCAGTCCAAGATTCCAGTCAGGAGACATCTTTGAAGAGGGATGGGCTTCAATGATAGCAGCTTCTTTATACATAGTTTTGTCATGATGGACAAAAGTCTTCCATAACAATGTTTAAGCTATTAACCATAAGATTTCAGTTTCTGACAGGTTTCCTGTCAGTTGTCTCTTTTTAAGGCCAAACAGGCCCAGTTCCTTCAGACTTTTTTCATAAGAGAGATGCTTAGATCTCCTCATCATCTTTGTAACTCTCCACTGGACTCCCTTCAGGACCTCTATGTGTTTCTTGTACTGAGGAGCCCAGAACTGGACACAGCACTCCACATGTGCCTCACCAGAGCACAGTAGAGGGGCAGAATCATCTCCCTTGAGCTGCTGTTAATGTTATTCCTGATGGACCCCAGGACACCATTGGCCTTGTTGGCCACTGGAGCACACTGCTCTCTTGTGGACAGCTTGTTGTCAACCACGATTCCCAGGTCCTTCCCTGCAGAGCTGCTTCCCAGCAGATCAGCCCCCAGCCTGTGCAGGTGCCTGGGGTTATTTCTCCCCAGTGCAGGAGCCTGCACTTTGATGAACTTCGGAAGGTTCCCCTCTGCCCATCTCTCCACCCTGTCAAGGTCCCTCTGAAGGGCTGCACAGCCCTCTGGAGTATTGGCCACTGCTCCCAGCTTTGTTCAAGTCACTGATAAATAACTTAAACAAGACTAGACCCCGTCGCACTTGGGGGACACCAGTAGTGACAGGCTACCAACTGGAGCCTGTGCCACTCGTTACAACCTTCTAGGATCTGCCATTCAGCCAATTCTTAACCCGCCTCACTTTCCACTCATGCAGTCCATACTTCCTGAGTGTACCTGCATTGTGAGAGACAGTGTTGAAAGCCTTGCTGAAGTCGAGGTAGACAATATAGAGTGCTCTCCCCTTGTCCCTACAGGTATTTGTTTCATCATAGAAGGCAATCACGCTGATTGAGCTTGATTTTCCTATAGTGAAGCCATGCTGACTGCTCCTGATCTATTTTCTTGTCTTCCATGTGGATAGAATTGGCCTCTAGATTGAGGCACTGAATCACTTTTCCAGGGATTGAGGTGAGATTGATTGGCCAGTAGTGCCCTAGTTTCCTTCTTGCCTATTGTGAAGACTGATCTGCTTTTTTCCAATCCTCAGCCACAATCCTGATTGCCACAGCCTTCAAAAGATGATTGTGAGTGTCCTTGCTATGGTGTCTGCCAACTTTCTCAGCACTTGTGGATGAATTCCACCAGGGCCCATGGACTTGTGGACATCAGGTTGGCCAAGGTGTTTTCCAACCCAGTTCTCCTTGAACAAGGGAAATTCCTTCCAACAGTCATTCAGCCTGGCCTCCCCTATCAGAGTTTTCTGATGTCCGGTCTTATCAGTGAAGACTGATGCAAAGAAAGCATTTGGTGACTCTGCCTTCTCTGTGTCCTCTGTTATCAGGGTTCCCCCTCCACTTAGTAACAAGCCCACATCTTTTGTTTTCCTTTTGTTACTGATGTGTCTAAAGCTCTTCTTGTTGCTCTTGACATCCTTGGGCAGATTTAGTTCTGTTTGGGCCTTGCTCTTCCTTGTTTCATTTCTGCTTTGAAAACATGTCTATATTCATTCCAAGTGTCCAGTCCAAGATTCCATCTCCCATCTTCTGCTTATGCTTGAGTAAAGACAGAAGTTCCTTATGCATCCATGTAGGTCGCTTGCCATCTTTGCTCAATTCCTTGCTGTTCAGGATGCATCATTCTTGAGCCTGAAGAAAGTAATCCTTGAATATCAATCAGTTCTCCTGGACCCTTCTTCTCAGTAGAACCTGTTCCCATGGCATTTTTACACGATCCCTGAAGAAGCTAAAGGTAGCTTTCCTGAAATTCATGGTTGCAATCTTACTTATGTCCTGATTCGTCCTTACCTGTTACTGAAATCTGCAGTCTCATAGCCACTGCAGCCAAGGCTGCTGCCAGCCTCACATCTCCAACAAGCCCTTCTCTTTTTGTTGGTATAAAATCTGAGACTATATCATTTTGTCGTTGTAGTTACGGACATGACATAGAGAGTGACACGATAAAAGTTTTCAGGGGGCTCCTTTATTACTCACAAAGCTCATATTTATAGGAAATATCAGAAGGCACTGTGTTAAACTTAATTGGTCAGCAATACAGTGAAACTCAGTTCATTGGTCAGTAAGGGCTATTGTGTATGTCTATCAAATTCTCTCTAGATATGTTTACATTTTTCCTTTTTGGGTTCGCATGGGACAAATCTTATTGTTTACAAAGGTTTTCACCCTCAAAATAAATTGTTGTGTTAAAGGAACTTCTCATTCTCAAAATAGCTTCATATGAGAACATGCAAATTGTTTGTTACCTGCACTTAAAAGAAATGACAGGCCAGCTTTGGCCCCTTCCACACCATTTCTTGTTAGATTCTCTACTATTTTTGTCAGAAAGTTGTCATCAGTGCTTTCCTGTGACTTCCTGGACTGTTTGTGCTTCTCTGTGTTGCTCCTCCAGCAAATGTCAGGGTAGTTAAAGGCTCCTACAAGAACCAGGGCCTGAGACTCTGAGGCTGCTTTAGCTCCCTGTAGAAGGCCTCATCAACATCTTCCTCTTGCTCAGGCAGCCTGTAGCAAACACCCACAACAGTGTCACCCTCTCTAGTCTGCCCTTTTATCCTAACCCATAAGCTTTCAACTCACTCATCATCCACCCCAAGACAGAGCTTGATATGTTCCAAGTTTGGCCTCACAAAAGAGGGTAACTGCACCCCTGTACCTTTCTAGTCTGCCTCTCCATAATAGTGTTCAGCCCTTCATGACAACATTCCAGTCTGTTAGAAAATACAATGTTGTGGCATAAGATTGGTCTAAACTCATTTGATGCATGTGAGAGTCCAAAAGTTTCTGAGCCTGTTCTTTAGATTTTTTTAGACATGGAAGGCACAATATTTAATATAAAATTTAGCTATTTAAAGATAGTTGATGTCACACAGGCTTTCTGATTTAGCAGAGTGACTAAAAATATACTGAAATCTCAAACCAAAGGTAGATTATGGCAAAATGCAGCAGTTGCAATAAACAGTTCAATCACAATACCATTGTGATTCCCATTACCAGTTTGAACCTTATGCTGTGTCGTGATGCTCAGTGTCCTCAGTAGCAAGGAATAGAAGGGTTGATACTAGCCCAGGCCTGTTGCTCTCTTAAAATTCATTTGCTGGTTACCTGTTTTTTGTAATCTGGATTGGGCTGAACAATTATTCCCTCTCCAGGTGTTGGTCTGGCTAAACTGGGAAGACATTCACATTCTTTTAATGAAATCAGGGACAAACGTCAGGGGCCACCAGTTCATAGGTGTTTATTTAAAACAAAAGCGTTTGTGTAGCCTGTATTCCCTTTGTGCTGAGATCAAGATGAGATTCCTTGCAGCTGTAATGGTCTATCACACTCTACATTATCCTCAGAACTTGTCCACCACTTCTGAGCCTTACTCTCTTTTAAGGATTTATTGATCTGCCACAATGTGAATCTATCAGAGGGAACTGAAAAACACGATAAACTGAAATACAGGAATAGTGTATAGAAAAATATAAAGAAACGTTTATAATCATCTAACAGAGAAAAATAAAAGCACATTCAAAAAGAAGAAAAATTAATGCATTATTATTATTCCTTCTATTAAAAAAATGTTTAAAGTTAACAAACTGGATCGAACCAAATGTTGGTTTCCAAAGCAATATAGAACTTTTAAAACAATTAAAAAAAAAGTAAAATAATCAAAATCAGAACAATGAAACTATGTAATTTGAAACAGAGAAAAACTGGGAAAAATTGTCAGTGAGAATTAGAATTAGGGAAAATTAGGTTTTGGAATCAAGAGCTGTGGAATCATGCCTGCTTTTGAGATTTGAAATGCTGAAAGCATATTTCTCTGGTCTGAGCATAAGTGCCTTCTTGGGCTCACTGAGTCCACACTGTCCCTTTTGTCAGGTGCTACTTATTTTTCCATTGGGTGATGGATTAGGCACATTAAGTTTATGGCTTTAAGCAACAGCTTTGTCCTGTTTATGCTTATAAGAGAAACATCAATCACATTCACCCTACAGCCCTGTAAGTTCTACTCATGTCTCACTAGCTTAGCACAAGTATGATGCAATTTGTAGAGATAGGTATTGCTCCCAGTGGTGTCTTCCTACTATTCTGGTCTGTCCTCACCTGCTTGGGAACCCTCACTCTGTGAATTGAATTCTACCATGCAGGAAAAGCTAATTTTGACAGCATCTATTATCTGGAAATTTGTAATTATTTCTTTGTTGAATGTCAAAATATTGTTCATTTTCATATGTCTATGAAAGACTGCAATGAAATACATAAACTGTTGGCTAATACAAGATGACCTAATATCAGATGGCAGATGATAATTTTCTTATTGTTGTTTACTTTGTGCATCTTAGAGTTCACATACTATCAAAGAAATGTTTTTCGTATTATCATCTAACAATAAAGTCTACATACCTTTCTGTTGGCTGTCAAGAAAAGACAAAGAACTGAAACAGTGAGACAATCTTATCTCTAGAAACAGAGATCAAACATATAATCTGCATATTTTATTTTATCTGACAAAATGTTACTTGCATGACTTGGGGAAAACAAAAGAGCCAACTTCAAAGAAGACATATGGAAATATTTCAGAAAGTGTATATTTTTTTTATGTGCATAATTATTTTGAATAGAAATATTTCATGTAAGGTACTAGAGTTGAGCTAAAGGTTATGTCCACTGGTCCAGCCTCTTCTAATAAACAGCTAAATTTGCCTTAATTTTATTATTTTCATTAGAATGGACAGTTAATCTTGATGGACTTCCTGAGTTTATATTTTACTCAGGAATCGTCTTTTGTCGCCAGATCCATCATAGAGAGGAATTGAATTGGGGACAAATTTTTAAAACCCTTATTGAAATTATTTTAAAAATACCCCAAACCCCTCAAACCATGGCAAAACAAAAAACCAAACCAAACAAACAACAACCAAAAAACCCTCAAACCCCACAAAAAAGTTCCAAAACGAGATCACAAACCCCAAACCAAAAATACACGTATACATACACAAATCCACCAACCTTAACGTAATAAAACAGAATTTGATTTTATCTATTAATAATTTCTTAACCATAGCCCAATAACCTTTTGAAATGTAGATGCAATACACATCTGTTTTCTTTAATTTCCAGGATGTCCAAATTTCTTCTGGGCTTCAGGTATATAAATTAGTTTAAAGAATGTTTATACAAGTTTTCCTATTCTTGCAGGAAAATACATCATGTTTTTATCTACATGAAAACATACATCATGTCTTTTGATGCCAGTCTTTGATACAACATGTGGTCCACTTCAGCCTTACAGGGTCAATGCAGTAATTGTGCATAAAGTCACATGGACGGTAGAAAAAGCTGTCATGGGAAAAATAAGGATGATCTTTGCTATGACTTAAAAGCACCTGTGTCCCATTCTGTTAACCTTGGCTCATTTTTTTCATCGAAAATGCCAGTACATTGTCCAGTAGTTAATTTTGACCATTTCTCACAAATTCCTTAGTTTGCACTGTTTTCAGGATGTCTAATACCTTGAGACAGTTGTGTTGCCTGTCTCACTTCCTTACCTGTCTCATTTTCACATTCTTGGCTAGCGGAGGCACTTGGCAGGGAAGCCCATTACTCCTGAGGTCACTTCTTGTCCTGCTGGAGTAGAAACTGTACACCTCATGGGATTCAAGTCACTGCTCATGGCATATCATTTGAGAAGGGGCACAAATGGTACTTCATCCCAAGGACACATCTGCTTTTGCTAAAGCTGCAGTTTCTTATGTAACAAATAGTCAGTCTGAAGAAGGAGTTTGATGCTTAGGGATCTGAGCCTAGCACTCCAAGTCATTTATGAATACTGTAGTGATAGTCCTTTCTGGCTCCTTGTGTAACAGCATGCTCCTTACATTGCTGCATTCTACCTCTGGATGTGCAACCTCGAGGCAAGCTGAACCCGTGCCACTCTTGCCCTGTATGTTTATATACGTACACCCATGCAAGAATCATCTAACTCATTTAATAATTATG
>WAAE01023402.1:0-27804 GCA_013400495.1 Nicator chloris
AATAGGATTAAACCTTTGAAAATTAAAAATAAATGTAATTTTCAGAATCATTAAGGCTTTCACAGCTTTTGAAGTTGATTTAAACAATCCACAATGACACTGTCCTGCACTAAACTTACTGGATTCGAACAGTTCCCATTCCAGACTGTTAATTTTATACACTTTGTGCCAATTCCTGAGAAGATCCTTCTAATACCATTATACGTAGCTTAGTCTTTTCTCAGGGTTTCTCATTATAATTTAGAATTTCATCATTTCAGTTAGTTGTAGAAAATGCTTTGGACAGCTGGAATAAAAAGAAGTTTTGTTTCATAAAATCATTTAGATAGTTTCATATGTTTGAAAGAGAGTTGTGCTGGAAGGAGTTTGAAGCAGACTGAGAAATTGCAGCTCCCTCCACCACATCACATGAGGAAATAATCCAGAGAGAATTCCCTTTACTGAGCATGAGGCCAGACTTTGTGGAGCACTGAATCATTGCCAGCTGTCAGAATTTCTCAGCAGTTACTGTTCATCCTCACCTTTAAACATGTAGCTGCAAGTGTAGTTCTGTGGAGTAATTTCTACCAGTTCCTATGAGGGCTAGATATTACCCATAATCAAATAGAAATAATAACAGCCTCCACTGTTTATGTAGGAAGTATTTTAATAACCGTATTTTTCAGCTTTGCAAGAAGAGTTTGTAAATACTGAAGTGATAGGTTGCTGTCCGTGTGATGGGACCATCTACTAATCCATGTGTCTGTGTATTTAAAATCCCTGAAACAAACTGGCATTTTCTCACAAGAGACTTTGCACTTGCCTCCATAGGAACATCTGAAATGAAATCTCACAAATTTCATGCTGATGGTGGTTTGATGCTAGTTTTTACAAAGCAATCTAAGAACAGACCCTTAAGATCATCAAGTCCATGTGAGTCCAAAAGTGGACATCAAGTCCGAATTTGTCTGTTTCTCTAGCGTGTCATTTTACCTTTTCCATTATGTGGAGAGATGAATCAGGCATTGACATCCATGGAGGATGATTCACAGTAGTCAGTGAATAAAAAAAGGATTTTAGGATCCTCTCCTCTTTGGTTATGTACTCATTGAAAGTTTTCAGCCTCCTGGGGTCAGGTAGATAAATCCATGGCCAGTTTTCAGAAAAGTTGCCGATCTGCAGCCACATGGTTCTTGGCCTCTGGGCCCAGGTTTCTGTGGAAAAAGAATGGAGATTCACCAGATGGAAAAGTGCTACTGTGCTCCTGAGTCCCACCTCTGATTTGGGTGACTGGAGAACCCGAACTCTGGGTTTCAGGCACGGTGTTGTGCGAGAAATGCATCTCTCTCCTCTCCCCAGCTCCTTTAAATTCTCATGCTGCTGCCAAGTCACATTGTATGAAATATGTTCTTTGGTGCTCAAGTATTCCTTGCAGGATTTTCTTATGTAATAATTTGATTGCCTTATATTTACTTTTGCATTTATAAATGATCCATCTATTTTTAATTTAGGTAATGAGTTCCTTCTACACTAAAACATCTCATTTTATTCATAGGTACACATTTCAGCAGAAATCTTAAAATATTTATAAGATTCTCTAGTTGTTTTTTTTCCTAGGCTGTGAATCAGTCCCTGATAAAAAGGACCTAATCCTGCTTCTGTTTAAATCAACTGAACAACTTTTAATTCCCCATGGAGAGAGATGAGCTCATCATGATACTGAGGAAAGTTTGTTTTGCTTTTCTTCCCTAGCAAAGTATGTTTTGCTATCCTTCTGTAAGACCAAAGTACTTGCCAATGTTTAAACTTTATTTAGGCAACGGTCCCATGAATATGGGTGTCAGGATAAGACCTACTGGCTCTTTTAATAAAGGAGGGGAAAAAAGCCACAATCAAACAAAGCCCTGACGTATTTTTCTTTTCTATTAGAGTAAAGCAGCAAGCATTTTTCCTCAGCTCCTCATACCTTAGTGTCCCGAAGTTATCCCTCAGGGCAGTAGGATGGGTGTGAAAAGGCCCAAGCTGCTGCCTCTGAGATTTTGGTTAGGGCTGGCTGCAATCCAGTGCATGGGGAAGCTGTGAAGGCTGGTCCCTCTGTAAACAATCCAAGATGAGTTTTTGTGTGGGGCAGTACGAAGAAGGTTATAAACCCCCTGACAAATCCACCATGTTCTTCCTTGGTTAATGCCTTGATTTGTGGTTTTTCCTTAAAACTTCTTTAGTTCTCCTCTGTCATATTAGGATTTAATTTTTAAAGTGGAATAACCAATACACTCCAAATTCAGTGCATGAAGCTTCCCTGCCAAGTCCCACAAACAAAATCACAAGGTCTGGTGAAATCTTACACTTCTTGGTTATTAGATCTGTCAAATGAATCATGCTTCTGCAGAATCAGATGTTCTTAGGATTTAAACACTCATAGTTGTAAATGCAGAAAAATATCAGAATAAAAGTTTGCTGTTTAATGAATTTCAGCACATGATTTCTGCAACCTGTCCTGTTACAAAATGTAAGAATAACACAAATGCAGCATGACATAGATGATAACTATCATAGCTCTTGCTAAGTCATTGTATGAGAAATGAAATTTATAATTAATAGTGACCCATCTCTTGTGGAACAAGGTCCTGTTTTGGATAGTTTCCAAGTTATTCTCTATGTCCCTAGGCACAGACTCACTGCAGAATGTCACAAAAATTTCTTGCTTCAGAAGCAGAAAGGATAAATAGTGTAAAAACAATTTTAAAGCACTTGAGATGCCTAAGCTTAGGACAGATTCATTTTGTAAAATTCATAAAGGAAAAAAAGCATGTATTGAAATATTTTCCTGCAGTTCTTTTGATTGTTCCTTCATTCATGGGTTTTCTTTTCATCTGCTCTGATGTGTCAAACATAAATAAATGTATGACTGAGCAAATATAAACAGTGTAACCAAATTAAAAGAATTGTCAGCAATTACCATTGCATTTCTCTTAATTTGTAAATTTAGTACTTGCTCTGAAAAACAACAGAGGCAAATCCTATTTGTACTATTTTTTAGGAGATAAAGCCCATTGCAAGGATCCCTTGTACAGCAAAGGATGTGAAGTGAGGAACACAGCCTGACTCTAATCCAATTTTGATACCTTCTCCCACGAATAATTGGGGAGTTCTGGAAGTGTTCATCCCCTTGGTGGTACCTAGTGTCTAATTCTACAGCCACATTGCAATTCAAGTGTGTGAGAGCTCTCATTTCTTATAGCACCTCATACAGAATATGCTGGCCAAACCTGCCCCAGATTATTGAGGGAAGGGACGAAAGTCCATAATCTGCTACTTTTGCTAAATTTAAGTGGTACCCTGTTTTAGAACCATCTCTCTGGAGCCAACACTCTTATGCACATCCCTGCTGGAAGCTGTGTGCCCATACTGTCTCTGTGTAGACCAGACAGGTCTGTGCTCCAAGGATAAGCGTGGAACTGCCCACAGTCCTGATGCAATGGCAACATGCCAGTTAATCTGCCAAAGAGATGACATCAAGCTCCCAGGGAATCTTTCATCCCTCCCCTGTGCTGTCTGATACACACAGGAACAGAATTTAGTAGCTGTCCTGGCTGTCAGCCAGCTGAAATCAGTACAGGTTATGGCCATTGTGAGCAGCCGTCAGTCCAGCCCCATACCTTCCAAACTTTTAAAGCAAAAGAAAGAAACTGCAACCCCCCCTACAAATGAAAAAGTGAAACAATGAAAAGCCCTCCTAAGACATTTAACAGGCAACTGAAGTGTTTTTTCCAAGACTCCCAGTACTGGATGTGCAACAGCTTTGAAGGAGGACATGCAATACATTGTAGATTTTCATCTCTTCAATCATATTCCCATTATGGAACAGAAACTGACTTGGATTTTGTGTAGGGGTTTTTTTGTGCTCAACTCCGACCAGTAAACTTCTTTCTGCTACAAAATTTCCTCAGATGTTTCCTATTATAATAACTAGCCTTACATGGTCTGTTCCTGAGCCTGTTATGTTTTAAAAATCATTAAAAAGAACGACTCTCTTTCTTCACTGTTAAATTCATTAAACCCAAGAGACTTAATCTCTGTAGGAAATACTAGTTTCAAAGAAATTTAAAGTTCTGAAGTTTTAATTTATTTTTTGTTTGTCTTCTATCTGATATCATTCAGATATCTTCTCATTGGAAAATTAGTGTCAGGAGACCTTGATGGTGTAGTTTGTATTTCCATTAATTTATTCTTGCCAGATAAATTATTGCCAGAACCTCTCAGTCATTGTCTTTATTAACTCAGTTAAATTTCTCCTTTGGGTCATTGTCCAGTAGTTTGTCCAGCTCACTGATCTGCTGGCAGACTGAAGTATCCAGTGTCCGGAAGAGCACTCTAGCAGGGAAGAAGATGAAATCATAACATTTTTGAAGTTACACTTTTTATTTTCATTGAGAAACAGTTTTATGAAAACCAGTCACTGTGGATCCATTTCCCTCAGAATACAAAGGACAAAACAACTCTGTTTAGTAAAATAATTTGTTTGGGTCTGACTAGTTGGTTTTCAATACATTTTTTCTTTGAACACAAAGCTTCTATTCACAAGAACAACCATAGCCTGTGTTGTTATTGAGGGGTGGTGCAGCATCCCTCCCACTCAGCAGGACCCATTGAGAGGCTTAATGTTATCTTCTTATTTGTATTTACTACACAGATAAAAGCTTCCTCCCCATCTAAATCTTCTCCCACCATGTTCTCACAAGTCTGCATAATGAGATCAATAAATAAAGCTTCAAAAGGTAACCCGATCAACAAGACTCTGTATTCCTCAGCTTTTGGTTGTGGTGAAGCAACCTGATGGTGAACTATGGTGAGCTGGCAAGCTCCTGGTGCTCCCAGACACTACAAAGCACCTGAAATTACAAATCTGTTTTCCAAAAAGTGATGCTAGAAAAATGATACAACCAAGTTATATTTTTATATTGTTCTAATTTGTTCCAGGCAAAACAGATCAAATTTAAAAGTGGAAAGGAAAGCTATCTCCCTTTTCAGTCCTAATGTATTAACTTGCCAATGCTTGGCTCTATCAACTTGCTAAGAAGCTGAATGTAATTTTGGATTCTTTCTCTTGTTTTTCCAGTGTGTTGCAATGAGCAGGCCAGTTCTGCCACCAGAAACACTTGGCAATCAGATTGTCTTCAGTAGCTTTGCACACATACAATGGATTCTGACACTCTACAAGAGAAATAACAGAAACCATTTCACTTCCTCTGGTCTATGCAGAGCTAGCAGGAGTCAAAATAAACTGCCAAGCCTCCAGGCAAACAAATAACATGAACACACATGGACTGAGGCTGCAGCAACAATGGCCAAACTTTTGCAGGATCCTACAGGAAGGTGCCCTGCCTTTGAAAGCAATGGGAAGCTCTGCCTAAGGCACAGGCAGTCTCCACCTCACCCCCTTGCAGCTCCTCAAATTGCGCTGCTGAATGTCTGGTCCACTCAGTGAGGCTGGAACAGACTTTTCCTGGAGAACTGGCCCACATTATACATCCATCTTGGCACCCATTCAGCCTGCAATCTTTCTTCCCTGGTTGCCAAAAAGCATGCTAGTAATTCAGATACATTGGTGGGTCTGGGATATGAATAGCTGGCCACTGGGAACAGTATGAAGACTTTATTGTTATCCATAGCCCATCATAAACCAAAAATTATTTGCCACATGTAACTGAGCTGGTTTTGGATTTTAAATCCTAAGACATCGAGCCTTCCAATTTATTTCAATTACTTTTTTTTTCCTTTCCATTGCTCTGGGAGAGGAAGGAAAAAAGCTTCACTCCAACACAACAGAAAAATCCAGGGGTTATCAAGAGCCAATTCAGGGATTGTTTGTGGTTTGTCAGGCAAAATTATGCAGTCCTTAAGTATACAGTTGGCACACCACTGAAAATGGGTCATTTCTGTATGTCTTTTGGGACAAGGAATTTAGCAGGTTAGTCAGATGGAGAGTTATGCAAACATGGTTTAAAAAGACATGCTTTCGTAAACGGTTTCAAAAAACAGATTCAAAATTTGCAATTCATCAAAAGCTGACCAGAGAGAGATGGGGAAATAACGTACCTGAAAATTAAAACATTGGAAGATAGATGGGATTTTCTTCAACGGTGTGATGAAGAGCTGGCAGTGAGAGTTGACTCTTCGTGGATTCTGCTGTATTATGCTCTCAAAACCATTAAAAGAACTGTTGAAAAATTAACCACCATACAGGAGTTCAAGAAATCTCTCAGCCATGTGTTTATTTTTCCATCATGACACAGTTTTATGCATGCAAAGAAAAAAGCAATCTATCATTTGTTTAAAATAACAGAGTCCCAAGAAGCCCTAGGTCTTATATAATCTAAACTCAGCAATATTAGAAATCCATCTACCCATTTCTCTGACTGGACTTCTTATAGTGTATTTGTGTGTCTTACAAGCCTGCAGAAGAAGAAGAGGCTGCTCCTCTCATAACTGTCAAAGCTGTGGGCAGGTTTAGGGATAATGCCATTGCTGCAGTGCGCAGATACAGCAACATGGAAATCAGCTGAGCTTTGTCATTCTGAGTTTGTCTCATTCCAGGCAGGAACCCCACTGGTTTTCTCCACCTCACCTTCTCATGGTCTCTCACAGCCTTCAGTACATGCTGGAATATCCTTCAGCTGTTTCCACTCCTTAATTCTTTTGACACGTTGGCAGCTAGTAATTGCTAGCTCTGTTAGACACAAAGCATTGCTTTTGGCGGAAGAAGGAATATCTCTTCCAGTCCATCAGAAAATTACAATGGAAACCTGTGTGGACAAGGCTGGGTGCTGCCCACCCACTCTGCTTTCAGTCAGTGACAGCATTTCCTCTGTTCCTCCTTATTTTCCTCTGTTCCTAATTCAGCCATATGTTTGTGTTTTGTACATGCAAGTGAAGCTAGCAGGAGGCTTGCTGCTAACTTCAGTGGGGTTGAAATTTAACCCGCTATCTACATTTCTGCTTGTAATATTAAATGAAGGAACTGAAATTTCAGCAGTGCTTTTACGGACAGGGAGATGCACACTTGGGTTAAGATCACTCGGGTGAAATTCAAGCCTGTTGCAGTCAATGTGGGAGCTATTTTTTTCACTACGCCTCTGTTTAGCCCACACTTGAGAAGAAAACACACACAGACACCGAAGAATTATTTATTTAGAATAAACATCAGTTGAGGGAATTGAATGGTGGAAACTGCTAAATTGTTTATCCTTAATCACAATTATAAAAGCTGCCTCCAAAAAGGCATAGCATAAAAATTATTCATTTGGTTTCTTTTCTCTTTTTTCTATAGGAGTCTTCTCAGTAATACTCTTAATGATTTGGAAATGCAGCAACAGTATATTATAATATTAATTTGAGTATGGAGGAAAAGCATTTGCTGTCAGTATTAACCTTTGTTTTTTACTGTGAAAAAACCCCACAATAGCATGTCATGTAGATCTAATTTGAGAATTATGTGTTGAAATTATTACATAATTCTTTTGTTCCAACCCTGTTCAAATGTTCTATGACCGTTTCTGTGCATTTTGTTTTAAGGTGTTTATGAGATTGTTTACAAGGCTTTGTTTGTTTATTTTCTAGTAAGGTAATAGATGCCAGAGCTGACTTTACCTTGGTTCCTCACCACTATTTGTATTCTAAGTAGGGTTAACTTCCAAAAATTCAAATTGTTTCAACCGTCTTTGCTGTGCAAATAACGCGGTGCATTTGGTTGCTCTTTCAATTCACTGATTTATCTGCATATTAGATTCCGGCACCAGACTGAAAATGCACCTAAATTTATTAAATTGGTAATAATAAGTGTTTATTGGGCCTTGTATGTTGCTTTTGCATAGCTTCCCTTTCTTTCTCAGGGAAAAAAAGAAATAGAGTGAATTAAAAGCCCGTGCAAGGACACAGAGGAAGCTGGTGGCAGTCCTCGTAATATTACTGCAGTCCCTTGGTGCCCAATTTCATGCCACTGCCCTTCACTGTGTTGCCATTTGGCACCACCTCAAGAGAACTACAGGTACCTCCTACTGTAAACTGGGCTGGAAGTAATGTAGGTTTGAAGACTTATCTTTCAAGGCAAACTTTCCCGTACACACGTGGGAGGATGCTGAACAGTAGACACACAGTTTTGCTTTAACATGCTGGTAGAGGGCTAATATTCTGCTCCACAGTACATTTCCAACAACATCCATTCATTTCTATTTCTAGAACATTAAATCCCACTCAGTATAGGAGTCCACCTGTAAACTATGTAAACTGCTCTGGGAAGAAGATAGAACACATTCACTTTTCAGGAGAAACACAAATATATATATATATGTGTGTGTATACACGTATATATTTAGTATATTTTAGAGAGTTTTACATGCTTTTTCAAAGGAATATAAATATATATACATGTATATAAAGACTTAGTTCTAATACTCAGCTCTGAGTAAAGAAACAAACTGGTCTAAGAAGCCAAACAGCCTGTGCAACCAAATGTAAGACTCTTCAGTTTTTTGTAGGAAAGCTTCAGGTGGGTCCTTGTGATTATACAGCAACCTGTGCACTGCAACAGTTCCTATAAGAAGAAGTGGTTTCACCAGTTTTGCAACCTTAATAAAAAGTCATTCTATCACAGAGAAAAAAATTCCTATTTTTAAAAAGCATGGCATGATTCATCTGTGTTTAGGTCACTTGTAAGAACAAACAAAATTTGTGTTTTTAGAGCACCAGTCTCTGCCACGTCGTCGCTGGTAAGATACAGCAAACTGCTGTGCTTCAGCTCCCCTGAACAGCAAACACTGGGGCCTATGGAACCAGTATGAACTGATCTTACATAAAGGTTTAACTCACCCATGACATGGGAGACAAAATAACTCTCCTGCATGTTTGCAGAGCCTGCTGAATCGTAAAAAATGCAGTAGTTCTGGAAAACACGCCATACCACGAGTTCAGAAATAATTTATGTTTCCCTTCTGAGTACACGCGGAATATTGGCAGGGTAGTCAAGGAGGACTATTTACAATATGTAGTAGTTGCAAAAAGTTATCTCTTATTTACATGAAATGAAAAAAAGAAAGCTAAGTTCATAGGATGGTTAGAAAGGTAAGTTGGTAAAGAAACCTTATACTTTTAGAGATAAATAGTCAAATAATTTATGAATATGATTGACACTTCAGTCAAAATTCTGAGTTTGGAATGGCTTATTATGGTTAGGCAGTTAGAATTTCACTGTGCAGTGAGTGTCAGCAATTTGTCCTTTTCTCCTCCTCACAAAGGGATGCTCTTATTGAGTCACTTCCCTGTAGAAGAGGGATGACCAGGCTTTTTATTTTTGACACTGGTTAAGTAACGTGATATGCTTTTCCTTTGTTTATTTATTTCTATGGTTCTCATTTCCAAGACATATCCTGTGGACAGTTCAAGAGCACTTCAAAAGTGAGAACTCACTATATCTGCACAGTGTCTCACTGCATCTTGTCTGTCTGAAATGAAATGAATAAATGAAATGATTGACTCTTACACTAACTGGGTCCATCCACAGCTGTACCAGGGTTTGCACTGTTAGTCCTCTTCGAAGCTCCAAAATTTAGCCCTATTTTGGAGGGCAGAGGTGGGGGTTTTTTCCACATCCCAGATGTCTATCCTAGCAGAGCACTGATCTTGGCATAGACAAAAAATTCTACCTATGAAGTGTTAGTTTTTCTTGTTGGACCAGTGTCAGCCTTCCTATCCTAGAATATGAACAGCTCAAGCATTTTTTTCCGGAACAACTGAGCTAATTAAATTTATAGTCTCACAGTGTCTCTGACCCTAAGATAATTTCCTGGTGCACTTTTGCCCCCTTATCAGGTTACTTTGTCATAGATTTTATTTGGTTCCAGGACATGTCAGGGGCCAGTGAGAACTGGATGCTCTACAAAAGCAGGGGAGCCTTGACTTTATTCTGGTTGCAGCTTCTGCTGAGGAAAGAAGAACATTTCCCTCCCTACAGCAGAAACCCGAGTGATTTGCATACACTCTGATCTCATCTGAATGTGGTTTCGGCATGGCTGCTTAAGATATTAATAGACTACTTTTAACTTGGACCTCCCTAAATATCCTCATAGAGGTATTGTTACGGTAACAGAGCACACTCCTACATGATCCTCTTTGGTTAGCCTTAAAAATACTTTAAAACCAGAAAGGAAGAATGGAGTCTTTGTCTATGAATGCTAAAATCTGTCTTCATCCATGAGAACCTGTCGATGATTGCCATGGAAACATTTACTAATTGTCCATGGAGCCTGTAAAAATAGTAACAAAAAAAGGTAAGATTTGTTAAAAAATAACACTTTGTGAGATGTAACCTGAACCAGAAGATTCTGAAAAGACAGAAAGACTTGGTTGCAAAAGCCTTTTCTTCTCCTGATCCTCTTTTGCACACAGACCACCTTGGTGTCCTACCTAATGAGACCTGAATTCCCCCTGAATAAGAGTAGTGTCACCATGACCCTTGATGCCTGCTTACAAGACATCTTTCAAAATACAGGGTCTGCTGGACTGTGACTGCAATCAGAAGTCAGGACAGCCATCCATTCTGTATCATAGTTTGAAAGATTTGATAAGTCACATTTCTCACTTACTTTTTGTAATTCTTTTTCACTCGGTAAAAATGCCATTTTCCAGGTCTAAGTGTATGCTTCTGGGCTAGGTGTGATGCAAATCCAGTCGTAGCTCTCACCTTCTGGAATCTGCAAGGTAATTTGAAAGCTCACAGCAAATCCGTGCAGTAAGTAGGAGAGGCAGGACAAAAGAATACACTCATGTATAACTAGGTTGGTCAAAAGTGCATCTCAAGAAGCCTCAATAGTTGGTTGTTGATTTTTGTTTCTGTTTTGTTTTTAAATAATCTTGAAGTGCTACTGCTAAAATCTTATATTTGCTGTCAGCTCTCCATTGGGCAACCCAAGAGGCATTTGGGCTCTTAAAAAACCCCCTCAACACTAAGGCTCTCTGGATCTTTAAAGTGTTAATCATCAGACAGCAAAGTTAACTAGAAAGGTGAGAGGGAGGCTTATTAGGCTGGTGACAAAAGCAATGGCCAAGGCAGAGCCGTGTGAGGACAGGAGCTGTCCAGGCAGCCCACATTTACTGGATGAGAGCCACTGCACATCTGTGGGCTTTTCGCTTTCCAAATTTTTTTCAACTCTTAAGCCTATGTTCTTTCAGTAACAATACCAGAAAAGTCCATTAAGTGACCTGCACAAAATTTGTCCGCTCCTTTATTTCTTCTTGGTGAATAAATATTTTCATAATGGTGAGCTGGCTGAGGCAAAGCTCATGGCAGAAACTTTGGTCCAGGTGAACTTTATTACATATTTCCCTCACAAGATCACTGCTGGCTTAGAGATAACTAGTTTACTCCTAGCTCCAGTATACCCTGTGTGATGATCTCACCTGTGACTGGTCAGCACATGGCCTTAGCAAGCTAGAGTGCATCTTTTTCCATATAAACACTGGCTTAATTTTTTTGCTATTGTAGAAAGGGGCTCTTGCCCTTGTTCATACATATTTTTTTCTGTCACGCATAATTTTTCTATTATTTGTTGTTACTTAACTTTCCAGAGTGTGTATCAGCACACTCTAAAAACAACCATCAGAGGAAGACTGAATAGCAAAAACTGCTGTTAACCAGACTCATTTCACAGAAGCATTTGTTATTCTCTGTTATATTCTGATATATTTTGTTGTATCTTGATGAAATGTTTTTTATCAAGGAAATAAATTAATATCAACACAGATTTATATCCAGGTGCAACACGCACAGATAAAGCATAATTGAAATGAGATAAAATATTCTGCTTGATGATTAACATTGAACAAGGTTGTATTGAACAAAGAGATGCCAGAGTGTTTTATATGAATGCACATCAACAAAAATGACAGTGCAAAGTATTAAATGTTTTGGGGTTACTACTGATTCACTATCAGAAAAGTTTAGGCAGCCAGACTAGACATTAAATGGCTCAAGAGCAACATGCTGAAATTTTATTCAACCAGAGACTTAGATCTCCAGTACCCACTCAGATATATAAAACCATCTGGAAAGGTGAGCTTAAAGACTACTGAGCATGACAGTAAACATAGGGTTAACAACAATAATATGCAAAAAAAAAAAAAAATTCCAACAATAAACCTGAAATTCAAGCGTTGCTTTAGAATGCAAGAGTGCAAGAGATGAGTCAGTCTCAATACCTTGGCAGTAATATGCAAGCCAGTGGGGATATCCAGAATGAAATCATGTCACAAATTGGCAAGGCAGCAGCTGCATTTATCTGCTTAAAGAAGATTCAGTCCTTGAAAATCTACAACTTAAAGAACAAGCTGAATATTCAATTCATGTTATTTTCAACTGAACAGATGGATGGGAAAGCTGGAAATCTACCAGAAGCATAGGCAGTCATCTAAGAAGTCTGATAAAACACTCCGAGAACTTAAACTTAGAAAAATAGTAATTTTTAAAATAAGTGAATTCCTAACAAATTTTCCAAAATTTAACGGTATGTATTATCAGATATTAACAACAAAAACAAAAAATAGCTGTATCTGCGATACGTGTTGGTAATAAACATGAAGAATGCACTGGGTAAAAGCACATACAGAAGTGTGAGCAAAAAGGGAGAGCTAAAAGGATACCTTCTGCTGATAACTCTGAAGGACTCCCCACCATGAAGATCATGAAAGTTGCTGTGGCTGGAGCTCACCTTGCTGCTGCCAGGAGGCTCCTGCTGACCCCCAGCTCTGGCCAACCTCCCCTTGGCCCCTTCCCACAGCAAGCACTCCCAGAGCAGAAGGAAGCCATGAGTGGCTGCTTCCAAACTGAGGAACAACCACCATCTCAGTATCTGCCTTTCACATGGGCTTCTACGAAATTCAGGTCATGAAAACTGAGGGTGTTTGTGAATTCCTTTGTGTTTGTACAACGCAGCAAAGCAGGTGCTACTGTGTGCTGGATGGAAGGGTAAAAGCATTGCAATGGCTCAAATAAACTCAAACAATGCCTGCATGCATCAAGCAGCTGCTTCATCTGGTTGCATTGTCTGCTTGGGAGTTTTTCCAGTAGATTCACCCCACTCAAAATTTTAAGGGCAAAATCCGCAGGAGAAGACATCTCTTTTTCTGTAAACAAGTACAGAAAGACAATTCTAGTAATTTTTATTCGTATACTTCAAAAATAATCATTATTATAGAAAATAGTGTGACAGTCTAGTAGGAAGCATGAATAGCAAAATTGCAGATCCTGCTCCAGACACTGTTTTTCATTACACTGTGCCTTGTCTACTCTAATGTGCTTCCCAGTTCCTCTCAGCTTCAGCCAGTTGTGTCTTCCTATCTGATCCTATCTGGTCTAGCAAAGAGAAAAATAAAACCTCATCAGTAGTAAAATCCTGTATAGTTTAGATCCATTCTTTTGCTGCTAGATGGAACTATAGAGATTCCATGTAAAAAACCCAGGAACTTAAAATGTATCTCAGGAAAGGTCTTGAAGACACTGTTCTTTCCTGATGGTCACTGTCCCTCCTTGTGCTCCTGTCTACAACACCCCTATCAAACATCCAGCTTGCTTCTCTTGACCTGCTAAGTTTATGTCCTTACTTGCCTTCACCTTGCTCCTTTGTCATTGATTTTTTGATTTGATTGTCATCACTCCCCTCACCTTCTGTCATTAATAAAGCATGGAACAGCATCTTTTGTTGGCTTGTTACATTTCTAGCCTACAGACCTCCTTCTGTGCAGAGGAACTGGACTTAGAGGACACCTTACATATCCTTGCTAGCTGAAAACATCCAAGTTTGCGTAAAAAAGAATAAAAGTAATTCAGTTCATCAGCTCTAGATATTTTAAAGTACATTCTTTTTTTTTTCTCTCTAGAGTGAGAATGCTCCTTCTTTAGGTCTTGAGATTACATTGGAACTTTTTGGCTTATCATTACAGTCGGTTCTGAATTTGATAGATCCACAAACATGATACAGGTAGGCCCTCTACAGTGTGCTGCCAGGGCTCAGGACCAAATTCATGTCTGTTTAAATACATAGCACTTTTCACCTGGATTATGAGGATTTATACTTTTTTTGAGTAAAAAGTACGCTTCTTCTTTAGTGAAGACTTGAAGATACTAAACTGTGTATAGAAGTTATATTTTAATGTATTTCAGTACACCGAAATTAAATAGTTATTCTATTACTTGAAAATCGCAACTGGCTTTGCAGGATTGTAATTCACTGGTAACATCTTCTACATATAAACTGAGCAGAAACATGATGTAGAAAGTACTGAGACACAGTCAGCATGTGCTAGCCCATTTTCAGAGCAGAATCACGTTATAGAGTAACTGTGTTCTAGAAGCTTAAATACTAACTGGAATGGAGCTGTAATCCTTTTACTGCCTTCTCTCTCAGCTGTGACATTATGAGGCTGTCTAGTCAAATCAATTGCATCCCCTAGTAGGGGTCATGTAGGTGCTTCTCTTATTTCTACATTTTTAATGCAGGCAGCACTGCGATACCTAAACTATGCCCTTGTGCTTTTTCTTTCCTTTTATACCTTACCCCATGTAAAAATTGCCGGTGGAGAAGTGAAAAACAGAAAGAAGCAAGACATTGAAAACCTGTAAGCGAAATGGACGTCTATTTTAGCAGCTCCGTACGTCAGCCTCCACACTTGGTCACTGGTGAACAGTGGTGAGAAGGAAAAAAATTTAAAAACAAATATAAAATAATTAAAAACCCCACAACAAATAAACTTCTTTGCAATCTGTAAGACAGACGGTGCCCCAGTGTTTGCAAAACCACCTCCCCACGGGCCTGGGCGCAGCGGCCGCTCTTACGCAATCCGTGCTGCCCTGCTGGGCGGCTCCGCGGAGCGGGGCTGGGCGCCGGGCGGCGATAGCCCTGAGCGCTGCAGCGGCGCTTCGCCGCTGACCGCAGCACCGCCCGCACCGCTCCAGCTCGCCGGAATTAACACAACTCCTTCGCCGGCAGTTCTGCCTGTGCAGAAAGGGTGCATTCCCGCGGAGAGCTGGTGCGGGGCGGTGGGGCCTCTCTCCGCCGAGCGACAGGGACGCTGCAGGTTCCTTCCCCGGCCAAGCCGGCAGAAGCGCTCAGGAGAGGCGTGAGGAGCAAAGGGACCCTGCGCTGTCCCAGCCGCCGTGCCGGGCGCTCCGCGCCATCTCGGCGCGCAGCTTCGCAGCGCTCCCGGCCCGCCGCGCCGCTCGGCCCCGGCGCTGCCCACGCCCGCCCCGCTCCGCTCCTCTCCCGGCCGCCTCTCTCCGCAGGGAGAGCTGCCCGCCCGCCTGCCCGGCCCCCCCAGCCCGCAGCCACCCCCCCGCGGGGTCACCCGGGGACAGCGCCCGCCTCCCGCCGCAGGAAGCGCCGCAGCCGCCCCGGCGCCTCCCGCTCGGCGCTCGCCTGTGGCAGGTGAGACTCGCCGCGTCCCTCCCCGCTCTCCCGGGGGCCGTCCCGCACGCTCTCCCCGCACGCTCTCCCCGCCGGCCGACGGCACGGGCCCGAGGGGAGCTCCCCCGGGCCGGCGTGTGGGGCGGGAAGCCCGAGCGGGCGTTCCGCAGGCGGGCCGGGCGGGGGTCCGGGCCGCGCTCCGGTGCCGGCGCTGGGCTGGGGCNGGCCTGCCGCCGGGGCGGGGAGGCCCCGGTGTGCCGCCGCCCGGGCAATGCCGCTCCCTCCCCTTCCCAGACCTGCGGGGGCTCCCCTCCCGGCCCCGGGCTCCCCGCGCCGGCGAGGACCGGGCTGGAGCTGCAAGGGCAGCGTCAGCTGCTGAGTGTTCCCCGGCCCTGCTATTGGCTACACGGGAAGAAAATAGGCTCCAGGAAGGGCTACGTCGTGTTTGCTGCTTCTGCAGAGTTCATTCCACCCCGGGGAACTGCTCAGACCTCGCAGGAGGGGCCGGGCTGCTCCGTAGGGAATTCAGGCGCTTTCTCTGCGCGGCGCGTGTGGGAGCGCTGAGCTCAGCTGGGATGGCAGCATGGGAGATGGCTGGGAAACCCTGGGGAGTTCGGGTCACAGATGGCAGCGGCCGTGTGTTATCATTCCAGACTGCACTCTGCGACCGGCTGACAAATTGAAACAAGTTGTAAGAACCTCTCTGCGAATGTAGTAAGGCTGTTAATCGTACATGTGACTACAAAGGATCTTGAACCAGTTATTTTTTTTCAATGGGTGCTTGAGGCCTCCTACTCGAGTGAAGTCAATACCCCTCATGGAAAAAACCATAGAGTTGCATAGGGTGTTCTGTGGGATGCTTCTGCGGCAGTGATGTAAACAAACTAACAGAATATTGTGTGGAAAATGAAATACGGAGTAACTTGGGTCCTGCAGCAACAGGTGGCAGAGCTGAGGAGAAGAGAGTGCATGTCCTGGCTCTCTGTCTTGCATCTCTGTCATAGCACAATCTTCGTCCATTAAGGATAGGGCTTTGTCTCACCAAAAGTGGCAAAACAGGTGGCAAAGTGAGCACTGCCGTGGCAGGAGGACGCTCTGCTGGGTCATGCAGCATGGTGCAGTTGTGCCCTGGGGCAATCAGGAAGCAGTGAAAAGCAGAAAGAGCCTCAACAAAAAGCAAGCACTTGCAGAACATCTACGATAATCAAATCACAGGCTTTCCCACGTTAAAGATTTTTGTTTCCCCCCAGCAAGTATACCTGAAAGAAAATACCGCAGGGTACTGAGACACTAAACCGGTGGCAAAGGAAAACAGAGAGATACTGTGTATCATTAAAAAAAAAAAAAAAGTTCATAGAGTCAATCTATGCAGGCAAAGTTGCCAAAAGGGGTAAGACTTGCTCAAGAATTTAAAGCACAACAGAATGCTTGGCTACAAAAGTTGAAGGTCTTGGCCTTTCTCATTGAATCAATAAACATAAACTGAAAATAGACAGATTCTAATATAAATTTATACTGAGCAGTTGAGATAAAACTTGAACAGAGTAAATGAGAAGGCATTGTTAGGAAAAAAGGCTTGGGGAATGGTATCAGGATTTATTAGGGAAATGAAGAAAGACATATTGTCTCAGATTTAAAAAGGAAATCTCTTAAAAATGAGGCCTAGCAGAAAGCAAGAAAGGGAACCTGCTAATACAACAATACTTGGTTTTCATGGAAAAAGCAGCAATGAAAATGTTTTGAGAAAAAAAAGGCCAGGGAAAAAAGTTCAATCAAAAGCAATGTTTTTGATAATGATGGAAACATCCTAGTAAAAAGAAACCGAAGTGCTCCAGGTAACACAAACATTTTCAGAAAGTAATATTGGAGTAAGTTGACTAGCTTAAGAGAAACAAACAGAAAGGACATGGGATAGTATCACTCAGAAAGAACCTGAAATGCAGGAGATAAATTACATGAATTTTCATCACACAAATTGTCACAATCTGGAGATCAACCAAGTAAGACACAAAAAGAGAGGTAGCTTGCAGAAAAATTGTGGAAAGGATTAGGAATAGAGAGTGTGAAACAGAGCCTAAGTAGACAGCTGACATGCTACAGGCGTTTCTGGAGATTTTACATGGGAGGGAAGGATGTCACACTGCTGTCCTAGGGAATTTTGAGCTCATTTTGCTATGTGGATGGCAGATAAAGCTAGAACGCCAGATCCTGAGACTTTACTGTTTTATTTTTTTGGCACATGAAGATACTCTGGAGAAACCCAATAAATTCTTGAATGTACCATGGGCTGCACTTCCAGAAAAAGGACTAAGCAGGAAAGCAGCTGATACAGGATGATGTGTCTGCTATGACAGGGGGATGTCAAAAGCAAGGCCAAGAAAGTTAAGGAGGAAGACCTGAATCTCCCTCATGGGGCATGGAAACCAAAGGTACTTACAGAAGATACAGCTTTTATATACACCTGAAAGAAAGATAAAAATCATGAGGTGACTTCCTGGAAAGTATTACCAACTAGAAGGGGCAACTGTGATAAGGGCTGAGGTTCAGCCACCTTTGTACAGCAGCACGTACACAACTACGAGGTATGTTGTGTTACAGGATGTCCTGCAGACCAGGAACAGCCTAATAGCTATCCTGTACCAAGCTGGGCTTTCTAGGCCATGACAGACCAGCATTTTATCTAAAGAAAGGGGGCAACTAATTTCTTCATCTACCCAAAGGAAATGTAGCATTTTTAATGGGGTGTTTGACACCGTAACAGAAAAAAAAAACCAACAAACTAAACCATGAATAAAAAGGAAGGAAAGCTTTTGTAGAAGGACATATGTAACAATGTGGTGCAGTTACGAGAATATGGCCAGCTAAAGAAAAGGCATTAAATAAATTAAATTAGACAAAAAAGAGAGTAAAATTCCTGACCTTTCCAGGTCAACAAAGCAATTCAGCCCCATTTGCAATCAGTCATAAATAATGGTAGCCATTCTAATAAAAGATACCTTACATTAGGATACATCCTGACATAAATGTTACACTTAGGTGTGACCTTGGCTTCCTCAATATGGGCCAGTTTGTTTTTGCAGTTTTTTATGAAGTTCTTAATACTTTCATTACAATGATTCCATTTGCATTTAAAAAAATGTGCTATGGAGGGGAAAACAATAATATCATTCCTAATTAGTTCTGTCCCTACAAGTTTAGCAAAATGTAAGGGAGAACACATGGAACCTCTGAAAACTGAGGAACCTATGGAACTTAGGCTGAAAGACAGATAGAGATATGCAGGATCTTCCAAACATTTCCTGGTTTTTATATTAATGGATTAATAACCCAATAATGGGAGGAAGGAAAGGATCCACACAAAGCTTTCAATATATTAGCTAAAATGTTGCACTTGTCTGACATGTAGTGGCTATAACTCAAATGAGGTGTTGAGGCTGCATTATATAAATGCTACTATGAGTTCTGTCCTCTTCCTTGGTGAATTAAGGTTTAAGCCACAGTTACTATAGGTGAAGAGGTTTGGTGTAGCTGTCTTTGGAAAACAACAGAACACAAAAGCCACATGGTTGCTTCAGAGAGGTGTTTTCCTTTAGGTTTCTCAAAACAGGCACAAGAGAAGCCCTCGACTCTCATCTCTATGACTAGGTCCTAGTGGTTAACCTTGATCAAAAACATGATAAAGTAAAACTGCAGGTACTTCACCTGTCCTCCTGGTGAAGGTAAGGAGCTTTTTGTTGAGAGGTTTGATTTTTGAATGTCAGGTAACTGCGTCAGGCACGAGTCGAGGGAATGTAATATATGGTGTTGAGATAAACTGCTGAGATCCTGTTTGTGCACTAGCCTGCTGAAGATCAAATGATAAAGGAAACTGAGTAACTGAAATATGTAGGAGAACTTTTAGATGGTTCTGAGTCTCAACATTGTAATTAAAGAGCATTAGAGTGGAAAATGTTGCAAATAACTTTTATGACTGGCAAAAATATGTCATATAACACCGCCTTCCTAATTTTATTGGGATAATGAAAGGTTAATAAAAAAGTAAGAGAGGACTGTAAATAAGTAAGTAAATAAATTAATTTAAAAAATTAACCAACTAAATAACTAAGTATGGTAAAGTAGGAACCACTGTGTTATGAAATGGCAGAACAGGTATACATCTGGAACTGGAAACTCAGACTCTACTTACTGTATGTGTGCACATTTTGTTCTCCTTTAGTCTGGCCGGGTTATATGGATTTAAGTTAATTTACAGTGATGTTATTTTAAATTTTTTAATTACTGATCTTCACAATAAGGATGAATGGTTATTTACTGTTTTGAGATATTATAGGAGATGTACTTGGGATCTGAGATCTGTCCAGTCCTCTGGGATTTAGATGGATGATCTCATTAGGTTCAGAATCACTGCAGTAAGTCCAGAAATATACAGGTGCTAAACATAATGCAAAATCTTAATTATTGTTTGCAGTTAATTAAAATGCTATTTTTGTTTGGTTTGCCTCCCTCTGGCATCTTCAAGTCCTAATTAGTTCTTAACTGTGGGTGGTGGGATTAGAACTGGCAGCAAAACACACCTCAAACAGCCCACCAGCACCATAGGGCTGTACGTGCAGAAGTTCTGCCGAAGCAAAGATCACATTCTTGAGAAGTTAGATAAAGGTCGCTATTGTTCTCGCCGCCAAGATTATTTTTATCACATTGTCAACATAGTTGTTAATGTACAAACATGCAGGTGAGATACAGAACACACGAAACTCATAAAAAAGGTGGAGACGTTGTATGCACGTGCAGTTAGAGCGCTGGAGATGAGATGTACATAAAAATGCTGAAGGGGAGCAAGTGTTTGCTTGACAGATTAAGGAGCTGGCTGGCACTGTTCCTTGTGGCGAACTGCTTGGTGACATTTATGGCACTAATAAATAAAATTTGTGAGCAAATATCATTAATTGATGTAGTTCAAGGAGTGGCTGTCTGGCACGTTTCTGTGGAGGTGGTAATTCAGGTGCATAGCCAGAGCAACAGTGAGGGGTTTTAGTTCTTTTTTTCTTTTTTTTCTATAATGTTGCAGTTGTTTCAGAGTACAATAAGATTTTTTGGCTTAGAAGTGCTGCTGTAATTGGTTTCTGGGACTTTCTTGATTTGACCTAATTGGACATTTTGAAAGGTTGCCAAAGTACAGGGTTGGATTTTGCCAGTTTTCCGTCAATGATTAATACAGCTCATTTGGAGGATCAATTAGAGTTTCAAAAAGAAGATTTTGCACCGGAATTGTTATAAAACCAATGAATCCTATTTTAATCATGGACATTTTCAGTGTTGAATGATGGAAAATGGTGCTATAGTGAACAGTAAATGCACCTTTTTTTGAGAGATAATTTCCTCCCTTCAGGTTATTTTTATGTTATTTCAGGAATCCTGTAATCAGGCTGGGGAAGCACTTTAATTCTGGTTTGTAGTGATACTTCTGGCAAAATTAAAGTTGTTGTTTTTTAAAAAATATTAGACTATTAAAAAGTGATTTAAACAGGTAAGATTTCCTAAAATGTTCATTTCCTTTTCACAGTGCTTGAAGCTTAAGTAGCAGCTTTCTAAAAGTCTTTAGAAAGAATAAGTAACTGCTCTTGGTGTGTCTGAAGACCTAGTGAATTTAAAGAAATGAAGTGATATGTTTGGATGAAGGAGAAGAAGGAGAAGCCAGTAGTGTATGCCATCATCAGTTTCTAATCATCCCAGCTCCTCCCCAAGTTCTCGTTTTCATAAAGATAATTTAAAAACAACATGCAAGTGGTTCAGCCTGTCTCTGTGCATTTATAATTTGTTTATTTCCCTGGTACACAAGTATAGATTTGGTGGATTGTTTTTTCTACAGTCAAAGGACTGACTAGGGTGGATAAGTTAACAAGCAGGAGGTTCCTGCATGTTGGAATTAGCAACTTATCTGTCTCATCCATTGCTTGTTTGTTCATGTTTTGCTCATTCAGATGTATCCTAAAGAAATGAGATACCCAGCTATTACCGTAGTGCCGGTTTCTAACTTGTTCCAGGAGTTCATAGCCGTGGGTCTGAGTGCATCAGGAAGGACCTGTAGGTGTTTCCACACTACTTCTTATTGCGTTTGGGTCATAAGTAACATTTTAATCTTATTGGGTTTCAGCTAACCGAGTATCTAAAAAAAAGTGTAGCACTGTTATGCTATGCTATGCATAGCTATGCCATGAGTTGCTATATTTACTCTTTATAAGTCAAGCAAGAGCTTTTACTGAGGCACTTCCCTCTGCAAAGCTTTATGCACACCAGGTAACACTGCCACTCTGCTGCAGTGCTTGAAGGTCATTTGAACAGCCAGAGTTTTGACTAAAGTGGGACTCTTCCTTCCTTCTTCTTCCTTCCTACAGAGAGATTTTTCAAGCTGGCCTCCAAAGTACCTTCTGGGATTCCTGACAGATCAGTTTTTCTAGGGGAAGGAATTGCTTCTTTTGCAGACACTATTAGCATAAATATCACAACATGAAGCCCATAATCACACTTGGAGGATGCTTTCCTCTTGTGTGTCAGGCAAATTGAGTTTAATTTGGCATTTACTGAAATATGACTGTTGAAAATCTATCAGCACTTCATACTACACTGAGCAGGTATATATCCTACACTATGTGCTACACTTGGGCCAAAAAATGGCAAACCATTCTTACCTAATAGAATTTTAGCGCTATCCATTACAGCATTTCTGCTAGCACCAGGGTAATTTTTCTGTTCCAGTTCTCTCAAGAGAATTTAGGAACCAAAATACTTCCATGAAAACTCTGTATATGTCTCCAAAATCTTCCAGAAATTCAGCTATGAATGGATTCAGGATGGAGATGGTAAAGCAATCTAATTTGTTGCATGTGTTAGGCCCGCTAAAATAAAGCTTAGCAAAATACTGCTAAAGCAAGAGTGGAGGATGAATGGGAAGATTATAGAGCATTATTTTACATGTTTTTACTTAGTGAAATGAGTAGATGACCTCATCTTCTCCAGGGTAGAGATAGCAGGCTTCTACCTTCTGTTCTGAACTTAGTAGAAAGGTGGCTTCTCAATTCCTGTTATTTTTAATAGGAATTTGTTATTTTTACTCTAAGGTGGAGGTTGTTTCCCAGCATGTCTATGTTTCTTGCTCTCTTTTCCAGAGTAAAGATCACTTATGAAGAACAAGTTGGTTTAGAATAGGACGAGCTGCACGATCCCTCAATTAATGCGCCCACCCACCTGGTAGTTGAGCTCCATATGGTCTTGGATTAGGAATGAGAGAACTTGTAAAGCTCTTGCTTCTGTCAGGCCTCCAAAATCAAGACTCTCCCCTGTGTGTTCTGCCTCAGAGTAACCCAGTTATAATTATTCCAACTGAAGGAGCCTTTCCAAGCCCTAATCTTTTAACTGAAACCACCGTGGTTTGGGACAAGGGATCTGGTTTCAGTAGGACCTCTACACGTCTTCCCACTCCCCTTCTCTCCCAGCTGTGTTCACTTTTCATTTGATTCTTCTCAAAAGAGATGTCCCTTGTCCACTGCTGAAAGGGAACTGTGTGGCAAGCCTTTGGTGCTGCCACAACCACTTCAAACCAGAGGCTTTTCTGCAGGCCAGTTACATGCTATTTCTTCTTGCCTCATGGGCTGTCCTTACTAGTGTGCTCCTTGACCATCCCGTTTGGTATGAAGGAAAAGCTACAGATCTGAGCTACTGAAGCCTGTCATTTGTCATCTACTTTTCACATGAATGTTAATTTATTAATGTGAAGTTGCTTCTGATACGTATTTTTTGAAAATCCAAACTAGGTCCACTATCATGAAATATGGAGCCGTGATTCATTAAAAAAAATATCATAGATGGCACTAGGACAAGAATGGTCGTGATGATCTGTTTAGAGATGAGGAAGAATGAACTACTGGTTTTGTTTACTCCAGTAGCCCATCTAGCCCAGTTGCCCTTGGCTGATGAGTAGAAGATGTTTGCAGAAAGACTGGAAGAAATAGAACAAGTGTAGGATTTCCTAACTTCTGGCAGTCAGAGGATATGGGAATTTCCTAAACCAGAAATTTCACTGGATTGCATCATCATGTTTATTGGCCATTGATGGACTTGTCGACCATAAATTGTCTGATATGTTTTGAACTTTCTTGAACCTCCACATCATCCTTTGATAACAGTCCAAATAGCCTTTTTTAGTAAAATAGCTTTTGCAAGAAAAGGAGAGCATACACAAATTCCTGTTTCGTCTGGAAGCTGGCTTCTGTCTAGGAGAGCTGAGACCTGTTTTACCAATACTTTCTTGCTGCAATTTAGAAACACAGATCTTAAAAATAATTTTTTGTTAATAATTTAATCTTGCTGTTTTCTTTCAGTTCAGATTTTTTTGCCTGTGTTCATTTGGTTTTGTGGAATGAGCACTAATTTCCTGTGTCATGTGCAACCCTGCATAACTTGAAAAAAAACTCCCTGCTGTGTTTTTTCATGGCAGATCAAAAATGGATATGAACTGTGCGTTGGAGGTTAGAGTGTGCCTCCAGATTTGTTTCTGTCTCTTTTGCTTTCCTTCTTGTTATTTATTTTTCTTTCCTATTTGTCTCAATTTTCATTCACTTCTTTTGTGTTCTCACACATCCGCTCTGGTTCCCCTTGAATTCTGGTGGTGGGATGGAATTGGATCTATGTAGAAAAGCAAAGCATTATTACATTAGGTTATTTTTATATTCCCCAGAAATCTTGAAACAGACATATATTACACTGTGCTGGAAAATGAAGAGGGAAAAAAACAGTATATAGTATTACTGGTTTATTTTCCATTTTTTTTTTTCCCAGGAAATGGATATTTGCCCCAGAGAAAGACTAGAGGATGTTGGCCAAATACCTTCAGTTAACACCAGAATGTTTTGAAGTGTTTCATTGCATTTAGAGAAGATCGGCCTCAGTTAGCATTAATAATAAATGGCAATTAATCTAAAGTCATTGTAGTCACGTGCTGTCCATCAGTTTTGTTGTGTGTATAAGCACTGCTTATCCAACATTTAAAGAGGGACTCACACAGGATGCTTTCCTGCTGTGCTGACTCACTCCTGGTAGTCTAAAAATGAAAAGGGGCATGTATGCTTGTTGATTTCCACATTCCTTTTAACACTTTTAAAACAAAATGTTTTGGATTCTCTTTGCCTGCCAAAAGGTGAAGTTTCCTTTAATCAGCAGACTGGAGTAATTTTTAAACTGCTGCTTCACCATGATTGTTTTCATCTTTAATCACCATGTCCTCATGCACTGTAGTACTCAGGAAGTAACAGGCCTGGGATATTGCAAATAAAACCCATATGTCTTGTAAGACCCTCCTTCAGAAAGTGATTAGAAGGTCCCCTGTCCACCAGATAATCTGTGCTAGGTGGTCAAGTGATTCAGCTTAGCTCATGTTTCATTGCCTGTGCTCTCTGCCTGCTTGTGTACAAACAAATTAAAAATGGAACAGGTGAGGTGTAGTACTTCTGAGAAAAACACAAAGTCATTTGTATCAGAACTGATATGCCAAACACTCTAAAATCAAAGATCTGTGGAGCAAAACAAACCAACCAGTAACAAGGAAATCTGGTAGCTGATGTCAGATGCACAATGTCCATTGCCATTAGAGAGCCCAGACAAACTAAAGCTCTCCCCTGCCTGCCCAGCCCTGAGGTGTGAAAGGCAGACAAAAATTACTTAAGAGGAAAAGTAAATTGAGAGCAATAAAGGATAAAAAGCTGAAATCCACCAAGATGCCAAGTTAAGTTGTTGTGTTAAAATGCAAAAGAAGGAATACAGTTTCACTGACAAGAGCCTTATGCTCTGAAAGGTGTACAGATTCTCTTCCAGCTCTGAGATGACATCCTGACATCCTAGGCACTCCTAGTCCAGCTATCAGGCATTTGATGAGGTCAGTGTTAGGTTGCTTTCTGATTGAAGGGAAGTTTCTGACTCCTGCATTTGTGAACAAAGTCACAGGCTGTGCATAAGTGATGCAGGGGGAAATTGTGCCTGTACATGACCTGAACTTTGCTTCTCAGTGAGGAGGAAAATGCTGTCATTACTGTCCTGGTACAAACTATGTGCTGCCTCCATCTGCTCCTCCCTCCCTCTTTAGTGCTGGCTCCAGGTCAGGCAGCAGAGATACTGCAGGGTTTCAGAGGCTATTTGACATGTCCTACAGTTGTACTGAACCCTCGTTTCATGGCTGCTAAGAAAAGAATTTATGTGAATGCATGGTAGTCACAGCACATCCCTGAAACTCAAAGAGAACAACAGAACAACAGGACCTTTCTTTTTGCCAAACAGGAATGGTGTTTCAGGCACTGGGGAGGCCGTTGATAGTGAAAGTCGCAGAGAGCTTAGGGTCCTGGATTTCCCAAATCTGGGGACTTACAGTTCATATGCAAGTATCATCTTCTGTCTAAGCAGATGGAAGGGAAACTGTGGTCGTGTGAGGAGCCAGGAGCATCTGTCCTCGTGCAAAGTAGGTGGCTAGAGAAACACTTTGAGATACTTTGACATATCTATTCCAAAAGATGCAGGGAATTGGCCTCAGAATATGGGAGGAACCTGTACCTCTCCAGTATCCACAAATATTTGCTGTTGCCATCAGTGAATGGCGTTCTGTGTCAGTTTCATTTGATGGGGATGATGACACATTTTAAGGCTCCCATTCTCACCATCACATGGCTTTGTGTCCCTGCATTTTAGTCATTTCAGAGCAGTGCATCACCACCCCACTGGCTCATGCTGTGCTCTGTGTTTAGCAGCACATATTTATGACATGCGGAGTGAAGAATGAGGTCTAACTCAAGTCCTTAACTAACCTGTAAGTGAGGGATTAACTGCCTACTGCAATCTTTTACTAAGTATTAATCACTTAACATGATTTCCATTTTTTTTTGAGAAGTCTTTTGCTGCCTTAGTATGTCAGCACACAAACTGTCAACATTCAAACTGGGCTTGAAATCACGGCGTTTGAGGCACTGCTGATACATTAGACAGCATTGCTGTTGTTTACCTTACAAGGGACCTGTTGTGTTACTTCCTGGGTGAAGGAAAAAGTACATGTGGATGGGCTATAGCTATCAAGGTTTGCTGTTGCTTTACAAACCTGTCTTCCTGGCTGTGGTAGAGTTAAAAAAATAATTACAAGTTTTTCAAAGGATCACCCACATGCACATGGTATGAGAGCTCTTTTCTTTGTTGGTTTCATTTTATTTGTACATGACTCACTCTTGGCAAAATGAGTGAGCCTCATGAGCCTGTAAAAATTCTGTTTGGATTAAATGATTTGCATTAAATGATTTATAACTGCAAGAAGGCTTTAATATTCCTGTAATTCCTTAAGGAAAAACAAACTGATCTTATTCTTTCAAGTAGCTATTGCTTTCATGCCTGTTACTTCAGACGCCATCTTACTTGCTCAAGCTGATAGCTGTTAATGAGACTCGGGGTACTTCTTCCTTGCTCTCCCTGCCTCATGAATTAGAGATGGGTGGTGGGGATGTACAGTCAGCTTTTTCTGAGAACATTCTTCTGAGCATGACTGAAGGCCAGGAAACCTACAGCCTCCCAGACCTGCTTGCCTTGCTAAGAGCAAGGAGCAGCATTTGTGCTGGCCTGAGGTGGGGTGATCATGTTTCTGAGACCCAATTTACCCCGGTTTTGTAGCCCAGAGGCCCATCAGTCTTCATTTTCCTGTCAGAGCCGGTGTGCTGGTTACAGCCACCTCATTCCTGCTGACTTCTGCATCGATCAGCTGTCAGCAGGGCAGCTGGGCTATCCAACTGCCCTCACACCCTGACCCCTTGGTTCCCCAAGCTCAGAGATGTGGGGGCAAGGGGAGGGACCTCACTGGGCATCCTTGCAGAGAGGGGCCTGCCAGCCGCCAGCAGCCACCGAGGCTGCCCGCACCCTCGGGACAGAGGCCTCGCAGCAGGGTGTGCCTGTCAAAGCCCATGGGAAAAGCATGCGAGTCAACAGCGGGACAATCCAGCCGGATGCAGGACGTGCCATCAACAAGCCCTTTAACTTCGTGTTTGCGCAGAGCCGCCGCTGCCCTGACTGCCCACTCCAGAGGCTGAGGCGCGGCACAGTTGTTAGCGGGGGCCGCTGCCTTCGGTCTCAGACCAAGGGGAATCCTCCTCCTTTCCCGTGCTCGTGTCCCTCTGGCAGGACGACCCGCGGCGACGGGATTTTAATATCCGAAGCAGGAAAGCGCCGCGGTCCCCGCGCAGCGGCTCCCCCGCCGCCCGCAGCCGCTCGCCGCGCCCGCACCTCACCACCCGAGCCCCTGGGGCGAAGCGGTCACCGGCGGCGCCCCGGCGCCCGCCCTGCCGGCCACCGCCCG
>WAAE01023402.1:29237-70943 GCA_013400495.1 Nicator chloris
CCCGGCGGGGAGGGCAGGGAGCGAGCCGCGGCACCGCCGGTATTCATCACCGCGGGGGGAGCGGCGGCGTGCGCGGCGGCCGGCGCTTCCCGATTTATTTATGTTTGCAGCATAGGTGGTATTTCCCCGTTAAGAGTTTATCCATTTAAGTTTTCTATTTGACTTTCTGAAGCGGCGGCGGCGACAACAACAACAACAACAACAGAAATCCGCGAAGTTAAAAAGCCAAATGTGTTAATTGTTAACTAAATATAGAGGAGGAAGGCTTGGAAGCTGTAGTGGGTGGATTGATCAGGCGGCGTACGAGTAAAAAGGAAAAGACAAAATTGTCAGCCCCGTGAATCCAGGTGCCGGTAGGAAGGAAGGATCGCACCTGTTCTGGTGAGTGGTAGGAGCCCCATAGCCCCATGGTCCCCCGAATCTTCTTTACTCTCCTGTGATCCGGATGGAGGAAGGCGAAACACAGGTTAAAAATGCCGTAATAAATACCAGGTCTGACCAGGAAGGCAAACGGGACATTTTTTTCTGCTGTATAAGTCGTGTTCCCCTTAGAATTTTAACTTAACACAAAAATCGTGCATTGAAACTGAGCCATCTGCTAGTTATAGTAACATATTTAGCGTTGTATGTTTACAAAACGTAGCCTGTCATAAATATATGTTTACATAATTGATAGACTGGATATTTTTATAAAAAAATGGTTTGTTTTCCTTTTATAGTTCAATACTACTTGTGTGTTGATATAATTTTCCAGATTTTCTGGTTCCTGTTTTCCCTTCTGAATAAACATTTGAGAAGAAAAACCAAAACAACAGAGCAGAGGGTTTGCTCTTTTATAAGAAATTTCCGTAATAACAATTTAATTTTCAGGAGACTTTACCATAATCAATGCAGTTGCGTTGGTTAGTTGCATTGCCTCACAGAGAGGCTTGAATTCTGTCCCTTACTTTGAACTCTAAATAACACAGCTGTATGAATGCGTAGTCATTTTTAAAGAGAGGAAGCTGGAGTAAGTCGTTGGAAAGTATAGCCCTTCACTTTCTCATAGAACAGCTGTTTAAGGCACAATAACAACAAAAGTTTTGTGAAACTGTGTATGCCTACTTCCTTCCTGACAAGGCTTTTTTTTCCTTTTCTACTAACTGGCATGAAATCACCCTTCATATTAGTCCCAGTACCCTTAAATTAGTCTCAGCCCTCTTCCAGTTTATTTGAATTGATGACCTTTGGATGAGCTGGTGTGTTCCATTGTTACTTGCTAATGATGGAATAATCTAGTCCTGACGTTCCCGTTGTGAAACCGAGGGTGCTTCTGCTGGATGGAAATTCAAATATCTTATGGCTCCACGTTGGAAAAGGCAGGATTTAGCTGTGGTTTTCATCTGCTTTTAACTCCGTGGACTCTGATTTCCAGAACTGAAAGGGCTCAACCCAAAATCTGTTAGAGTTGATGGAAAATCTGCCATTGATTTTTACTGGTTTTGGATAAAGTCTTGTATGAGCTGGTGTTGAGCACATCATGACTACTCCAAATTGTTCAGTCCTTTTGAAATTCTTTGCATATCCAAGTCATTATGTAAAGTCAATTTTTTTGCATGCTGTCTCTTTCTTTGTGACAATGTTCTTTTTGCTTAGTAGAAAGTGGTGGTGTTTTTATTTGCTTTCTTGTATGCTACAGGATTAATTTTATTATCTGATCATTTCCTATTATGTGAGGATGACATGGGTGATTTTGGAAAACGTGAAAGTGATTTTGCTGAAGGCTTCTTACGCTGCAGACAGGTTTCTTCAGGTACTTTTCAAAGAGCTTGCAGTAGTGGGACATCTGAAGTCGTAAGACATGCCTTCTCTGATGTCTATGTTGTACTTCCCTTGTCCAGTATATGGTTGTTTGCTGCCTTTTTTTTTTTTTTTTTCTTCTCCTTATGAATGTGAAGGGGAGAAAGTTGTTAGTGATAACAGATTCTGGTGTTCTGTGAAGAAGCTTGCAGAATAACACATACCAGGTAGGCATAGATCCTCTCTTGGCCTCCCTGTTGTTGATTATGAACAAGATTTTTCCTCTTGGGTATATGTAAAAACCCAGCCAACAGAAAGCAGAGAGGAGAAGAACTGCTAAACTTAAATCATGGAAGTTTGTCAGAATTTATTGTCTAGTGTAGGCTGTCTTGAAATTTGATTCCATTTGGAAGGGAGTCAAGGGATGAAACCTCAAAAAAACCCACCTGATTTGAGGCAGGACGTCCTCCAGCAAGAATCTCATTTACCACCGGAAGGGTGAGACCAGGAATTTTGGCTCCTTGGAAAAGGAAATTCTGGAGCTCATTATCTCCCCACCATCATATTCTGGTTTACTGATTTGGGGTTTGCTTGTTACTAAAAGTTGAAGAACACAAAAGAGGCACACACGTGCAAGAAGCTCAGGTAAATAGGCTGAGATGAGGGAAGGCAGGAGAAGCACAATTACAATGAGCCCTCATGCCTTGGGTTTCTGAGTGCTAATTTTCCCAGCCAAATGAATTTGCTCTTAAATAAGAGATGGCTGTCATGGCAGAAACCAGAGCTGTAATGCAAGGTGCAGGGTAGCAGTGCAGAGCGGCATCTTTTCTCCATCTTGTCCTCCTTCCTGTGGGATTTCCAAAACACGTGAGAATCTGGCCTCTGGAGGAAGGAGGGAGGTAGTGCTGGGGCACTCTCCAGCTACCTGCAGGGACTAAGGCAGGACATCCCTGCCGTGGCTTTGCAGAGATTGTGGCCAGGATCTAAACGTGTTAACTCTCTGTCAGAAAGCGTCAGAAGATCAATCAGGAAGGATTTTCCTCATATTTTTACAGTTTGTTCCCTTCTTTCCAAATATCAGAAATGCTATGTAGTCCTAGATTCTCTCCTGCTGGCCCCATTTAAGTAAATAAATAAAAGCTGTTCTGTAGCTCTTCATGTCTATGACAGCAGAATTCTGCCAAGTCACCAAGGTGCTTTCCTTCTATCTGCTTAACTGAAGGAATGCCTCTGCGTGGGTGAGGAAGTCTTAATCCAAGGAACTCCTTGGCTTAATTTATGCCATCAAAAAAGTTAGCAGAATAATTCACATGGCCACTAATGTGGCAGTACTGCTGCTGGCATTTTTAAAACTTTTCATTAGTGGTGCAGTGGCAAAATAATCTCCCTTCTTACTGATGAGCTACGATATTATGTATTGTGCAGGGATAACTAAACAAACAGTGCATGTGTTATGAGAACCTTTGTCATTAAAATCAAGGACAGACTATAAATTTCTGTGTAAAGCATAAAGAATTGTATTCCTTTAATTCTGTGTTATTCCATCAGTTGTATGTGGTCCAAGAGGACATTTTGAATAAAGTAATTGAGTCTTGCATAAGTTGTTTCTCTGGTTTAATTCACAACACGTGAATGAGATTGTTTTCATTATTCCTCACAACTACTTAATTTAAATATGGTCATGGTAGGGGGACAATGCAAGTAAAAAGTCTGGTTGGAAAAGTTGTTTCTGTTGTTAACCTTTTCAGTGTATGATCACACTGCCAAAGTGCATGTAAGCCTGCAACTGGAGAGGAGTAAATTGAAAGCAAATAAAATGGTTTTTTTTGAAAAACAAAAGTTAATTTGAGTATTCCATTTTCAATACTTTTGTTCATAAAAATTCTCATTTTACTCTAACTCATTTTAGCCTATTAGAAATTAAATATCCTGTGAAGCTAGTGAACTAATGAAAGAATAAAGGATTAAACCAGAGTTTAAAAAATACTTGATATCCTCAAGTGTCTTAAATATAGAAAAGCTGTAATAATTTTTACTGATGAACTAAAAGGGCAAATACTCTTATGTTATAATTAGATTATACGCATGAAAGCAGTGTGATCATTCTAGACTACAGAACTGTTCTGTGTCCTCTGGTGAACCTAACCCAATAAATTAGGGTTCTGTTTTTCCATTGGAAGAAATAAAAGGACTGATTGTCAAGCTGCTTAACAGTAAGGTAGAAAGCAGCAAGAAGATCAATGTCTCATCAAGTGTATTTAGAGTCAAACCAAATGTAAGTCTTCTGCTGGGTGGAGTGAAGGTGGTACATGTAGAACCAAATCACTTCTGTGTTTGCATACACAATGATTACTGTTTTGTCTTGGGCAGAAGTTCATTCTGCTCACCTGCTAATTTTTTTTTTGCCTATTTTGACGCTGATGTTTGAGTGTCTTCTTGAATACTTCATGGGATTTGGTTGGCATGAACTGCATGCCGCAGGTACAGCACCAGTGTTGCTTGGCAGTAAGATGTGCTTTGCAATGGCTGTGGTGTAGGAAAATAAAGGAGCTCTTTGAAGAAAATCTGAAGTATCTGTCAACTACATAAGTGGTTGGATCCTTGAACAATTGCTCACTAACTGATATCTTACTGACATGCATATGGATGGACCATTTTCAAAACATCCACAAGAAAAATACACTTCTGTGGGTAAGAAGCTGTTCTCGTCACCATTGCAAGTTGACTTCCTTGAGTCGTGTGTCATTTTGCTGTCATTAACTACATCTGTACTTGAACTGTGGGCCTTTTCCTTTCTTATGTTTTCATTTGTAGACATTCACATCTTTCTTCCACTGACTTGGTCTTGCACCTTGACCCCCTTTAGTATCCTGTTCTCTCCACACCTCCCACTCATGACTTGGCATTGTTTCTCTTGATTCTGCTATGCCAGCTCCTTGCCATGTGCTCCTGCCCAGCTGTACTTTGGCAGGTATGGAGTGCTGCTGCTGCTTGGTTTCCTACCAGTGGAAAGAATAAGCACTAATAAACTGAAGCTGTTTCTTCTTTAGCATTGTTTTTTTCCCTCTGACCTTTAGCACAAAATCATTCCTGGTCCATTTGCCTATCTTCTTGCAATTTTTGAAAAGCGGGATCGCCTTCATGTGACTTTATACTGTTTCCTATCTTCACATTAAAATAGTTTTATTTCCACGATTTATTAACTTGTTCCTAGTTCTGTTTTATTTTTAATATTTCATAACATATTTTTTAAAAATGTGCATGCTTGTGTGCAAGATGCTTCAAAGTATAATTATGAGCTGTAGCATTTATGTATAAGGCTTAAAATAACTGTGTTCCTCCCTTCAGGAAATTGAAGGGTTTAGCTTGAGCCTTCTTTTATAAGTTAGGTGTCTTACTTTCCATACTGCATTTTTTCTCATTAAAAAAAGATAAGGTGAAATGCATTATCCAGTTAGATAAACAGGGAAAGAGTTTGTACAGAGTCATATCCATGTAATTCCAGAATATACATGACCACGCACATGTGCACTAAAAGAATATTCCCCTGCAGAATATTTGCGACAAATTTAATTTTTAAAGCAAAATAATGACTTCAATTAAATATTAAAGTATAATTTTATTTCTAAAAATACAGAGAAAATTGTGTCTGGAACACAGAGTACTTCCTACGCAGTGCTGAGCTGCATGTATTTTGTGTTGTGCCCAGTTCACTGATGTGACTTACTGAAGTGATTTAGTTTATTGAAATTCTCTATGTGACCAGAATAAAAGAGAGGCCAGAGGACTTGGATCAACTATTTAACTGCGGAAGTTGCTGATTATTAAGGTTAAAGGAGAAGAAATACCAGAAGTAGGGGTTGATATGCAGCCTTAATTCAGGTGTCTTTGAATATATGCAGGTAAACTAAGTTTAGAGTCCATGGACGGTATTGCTTCACTTTTCAGGGTGTTTAGCCCTATGTAATAATTGTCGTCCTTGAAAACTACACCTCCTCTTAACTTTATTTGAAACCAGGAAACCTGGGATCAGATCACAGGGAATGCAGGTGGTTATGTAGAATATTGTGAGCATGTGGTCCTTGCCTGTGCGTTATACACGTATAACAGTAATTTTTCACTGGTTGTGAATTTTGAGTTGAAAATCACCTCTGCACCATGAAGGATTCTAATCTGATTACCCAATTTTGTATTTAATTGTTGCAAACTGGTTAGCTCTATTTCTCTTCCTTGTCCTGTTTCCCCTGCCCCCAGTCCCATGCCTCAGACACCTCACACTTTTTTCCTTTGCCAGAAATGGGAGAGGCATGCTAGAGACATTTCATTTTTCTGAAGAGTCTTACACATGGAGGTGGCATCCTTGACCTTCTTTCCTCTTAGAACATCCTGTCAGTTGCTCCAGTTCTGAATCTAGCTGATGTGGAAGGCAGCTGCCATGCACCTGGTTCTTTCTTATGGGGTCTTCTCGCCACCAGAAGGGATAAGCCAATGACATGAATCCCACTTGCCATTGTGTTGGCCAGAACCTGTGCTTTTGCCTTCTTGGCTTTTTCCATGACTGAGTATTGAGTTATTTGGGGTTTTTCTTGTTGCCAGTCCCACTGCCCTTTGGCTTCTCCCTCCCTGGCACTCCTGCCCTACCCCTGGCAGTTCTGCTGGCTGTGCATGTGAGCACTGACAATGTGCTGTGAGACTTGGACAAAAATTATGGTAGCCTGTGTAGCCTCCAAAATGCATGAAGCCTTCTTTCTTGCCGACTAGGTTGTTGCACAAGATACCATCTTGGTGGCAGCTGTCTTCATTTGCATTGAACTCTGGGAGAACCCAGAGACTGCTCTGCTAGGCAGGCCTCCTAGGGAGCCTGACTGCTTTCATCCTGTGCCCAGGGAAGATGAATCTCACCCGCTGCCACTCTCACGGTAGGATGTGGGGAATGTGCTTACAGCCATTCTGGCCATGACTTTCCAGTGGGTGGATGGTGGGAGTGTGTTTTGCAAGGCAGAAGGATCTTCTACTGTTATCTCTTCAAGAGACTTCATATCAAAGCGCTCTCTTAGTTTTGGGAAGTGCTTTCTGTGCTTGGAGGTTAGGCTCAAGTGGGAATAGCGTGACCTGGGGAAAGTGCTGGATTCTATAATTCCCAAGGGAGGAAGGGATCTCTGGTCATACTGTTTCTATTGAGCAGTTCTGTGAGCTAGCCATCCTCATCTCTCCATCCTACTTGCAGTGACATGGATAAGTCTCCTTGCTTTGGCTCTCCAGTGGCTTCTCTTCAATGCCACTTCCCTTGCATGGAATCATGTACACGGAAAACCAGATGTATATGGAGTGTGCTCCCTTCTGTTTTCTGATGTCTTCGCATCTTCTGAAATACCTGATAGCCTGTAAACTCAAGAATCTGGATGAAACATGTTTGTTTTTTTTTCCAAATACTAAAAGAAATGTTTGTGAAGCACAAATAAACTTAGGCAAGCCCCTCTCCCCCACTTCCTCTTTTTGATTAGATTTTTGTTTTCACAGGTACAGCAGGATTCATCCTTGTCATAAGGTCCTTTCTTGCCAAGTTAGAGGTTCTCTTCCAAGGAATAGAATTCAAATATTTGGAAGGAAAATAATTTAAAATTCTGCATATAGAAAAAAGCCCAACCCCAAACATTTCCTTTGCTACTTCTGCAGAAATAGCAAGACTCTTTGTATAGGTTGCCCAGAGGCATTGTGACATCTCCATCCTTGGAGATACTAAAAGAACAGGTGGACATGGTCCAGGGCAACCTGCTCCAGATGACCCTGCTTGATTGAGCAGGGTGGTGGGCTGGACAGTCTGCAGAGGTCCTCTCCAGCCTCAGGGATCCCTTGACTGAAACTTTCTGAAAACGTTTGGAAAGAGAATTGCAGTTTACTTGGATAGAGCTGAGTGAAATACAAAATAATTTAAGGTAGATTCATTCAATGCAAAGTGTAGAGCACACTTTCCAATTAAGCTTGTCTGCCAGGCTTGCCCATAATAAATTCAGGAGGGTAAAGAAAACCATGAATTTATACCAGCTTAACAGAGCAAATCATATTGCTTCTGTCTACACAAACAACTGAAGTGTCTCTGTAACTTTAAAAGGTGCTCTAAATGCATTTTCCATGCACAGATCAGAGTTAGGAGCTTACTTAAAACTTTAGAAAGAGAATTCACGCTCTCACCTTCGTACCTTTTCAATTCTCAGGATCATTGCCTTTGATCCCATGGAAAGAATCATGGGCTTAAAAAGGAGCCAGGACTTGCCTGCTGTTTAGTAGTAATTTTCTGATTATACTTTGCTCATAGGAATGTAAATGTAAAGAGCCAAATTTACATAAAGCAGGCTGCTCTGTGAACTTTTGCCCTCCCCTCTCCCTTGAACTTTGCTGTCCAGTTTGGCTCCCAGTGCATTTTCAGAAGTCTCTTTCTAGGGTTACTCTAGCAAGAAACCCAAGGTCTGAAAGCAAGAAAGTGGTTGAATTGCAGCCACAAAACCTGAACTCAAGCAATCTTTCCTCTCCCATTACTGCTACACCTACTCATGAGGCAGCCCTGTGGGGACCAGTGTGGACACTGGCTGGAAGCTAGGCATGTACCAGAGATCTCTTTACCTTTGCTCATCAATAGAGCTCCTCCACAAATGGCAGCTAGATATTCAGGTCTATAATAAAAGTTCACATTTATTTGACCTGTGTTTTACAACAACAGTGCAGGCTGCCTTTTTCCTGAAAAAAATTAGTTTCTCCATATTTTTAACATACTTTATTTCCTCAGCTTAGGACTAGCAGGAAGGTTTATCAGCAATTTATGGTGGAGATAGAAGGAAAAGGGGAATTGGATTGCTGACAGGATATTGCTTGCTGGCTGCACAAACACAGTGTGCAGTAAGACAAAAAGCTTGGACTCTTCTTTGTGAAGTTCAACTCCAAGCCAAATTAACTTGACCTCAGCCTCTTCAAAACCTGTCTGTATAAATACAGCTGTAGTCCATTTTGATGATCACAAGTCTGCAGCTGAATTAATTATTTGATGGTGCAAGAAAGATATGTAAAGGGAGACCTTTACCACTGAAGCCCAAATCTACAAGATCAAATCTACAGTCTGATTTTCTTTTCTAATGTTTTCTTGCTAAGTGTTTCCTTATGCATCATGCCTAATCTTGTCAACATTTCTTTAGGTCTTGTTCCTTTAAATAGTTCTGAATAAGTGGAACATCCCGTACTTTTTCAAAGATCTCCTGGAGTCAGTGAAAGCCGTTTGTGTGAACATGGGCAGCTGAAAGAAGCAAAGGCATTGTGAGCCCTGCACAGCCTTAAGATGGTCTGTGTTTGGGACATGAGAGTGATATGGCATTACTGTGTTTGCTTTGGAAGGTAATTAACAATTTGCTTGAATCTAACCATGATCTTGAAACAATTTGCAAATTAGGATTGTGGAAACCTCTATGTCGGTTTTTTTCCTTCTGTAAGAGAAGAAATATTTAAACCCAGAAAGAGCATTAGGCAGGAAGAATCTGAGGGACTCAACTTGGCAGATGTTGCAAGGCATGTGGTAGAATAGGACTGAGCTTTACCTATTGCTGTGTGAAGTTAAGATCTGCAATCTCTGTTAGGAGCTCCAGATTTCACAACACTTGGGCGATGGTGTAACAGGAAGAAGGGTGTGGGCAAAACTACAGAGCTACATATGAGTAATTCAAGACCTCACCTGTTTTCCCATATGGAGAGCAGGACAAAGGGGGGAAAGCAGATGGACAGATCAGAAGTTAGAGTTTAATCGCTTAACTTTTGCTGGGCTTATCTTTATTGAGGATAATCTTCGGGGATTCGTGTTTGTTGCATGCTTTTTGCATTTTTTGGTGGATGCATTTCGAGTCAGAAAAAATAATGTCTGTTGTAACACCTTTTATATTCTGTCTCAGCATAGCAAATCTGAGCTACTAAGTTATAGCCAGCAGATGCCAGCAGTCTTTGTGGTACTGTAGTGTTAGTTTACTTGGATTTTCTGTGTTTTCTGCAATGATGTCCCCAGTGGTGAAGAAGCTGCCTTTTTAATAATATCAAAGGGGTGGACTTTCCGTGTGAAAAAGTCTCAGTGAGTATTACAGGCAGATTATGACCTTAGGCAGTGCCCAGAAGTGATACGTCAGAAAGAAAAATCTATGATCCCAACAATGATTTTTGAAATTTGGTCAGCATTACATATGTTTAATAAATGCATGTTTTCCTGCAATGTTTGAAATTGGGGTCAGGACTCCAAAATGAAACTTAATGAGATTGTCTTCAGTGGCTATTATGGCTGGAGAATCAAGAAAGGTAAAAATAAAGGTAGGTGATCCAAGCTTGCTGTTTTCCAAAGCTCATTTTGTGAGCAAAATTATCTGCTTACAGGGTGTTTTTAAGATGGAAGTAATTTTGTCTACAGTGCTAAATTTGGAACCAGTTTACCCAGCCATCTGCATCTGTGTATATGGCAAGTCTAATATCTTGATTTGGGGATTAAATTTATACCATGCTCTTATGTGTTTTTCTTCAGACCATTACCTTAGGTTTTGGGTGGTTTTTTTTGGTTGTTTTTGTTTTGTTTTGTTTGTTTGTTTTGTTTTGGTTTGTTTTGTTTTTGTTTTTTTCTGTTACAATGTGGAATCTCGTTGAATATTGTTGCATTTCTTGTTTACTGATGTCTTTATGAAAAACTTGATGAAAGTTTGTGAAAACTCAAGGCTCCTTATACTCCTGTATGTCAGTTAGCCAGTGGTGTTGATACTGAATGCAATTAATGCTCTTCCCTTTGTAATCCAAGCTAATGTCCTCTAATCAACATTATGTAATTCAACAAATAGAGCAAAACCTACTGAATTAAGATACTGTACTGTTCTGTTATCTCTGGATGTGCAGCATAGCACGTATTTTTATATCTTCTGAATATTTTGTAGATCAGTAGCTGAATTTCTGTGAGTAAATGCATCATATTTTTGAGTTAATGAATTTCACTTTCTTTCAGCACCTGTGTTCAAGTTAGGTTTCTGCTGAATTACACATTGTTAATTAAGGATAATTTTATCTCTTCGGTTAGGAGAAGAAATTGGGGCATTATTAGGGTGTTGGCCTTGCTGTTTCCATAACAGGTTAGCTGCTTTGATCTGGCTGTGCTGACAGTAAAATTGGGTCTTCTGCGTGGACGTGTAGAAGTATGTGTTTGGTTAGACCGTTATCAAACTGGAGGAAGTAACCAGAATTGGTAAAGCGAAGACAAGCACAGTAATGATAAAAAAGAGAGAGAAAATTAAGCAGTGCAGGGTCATGCAGAACACTGTCACTTTGCTGATGTAATTTGTGGCTGTAAACAGAGGTCATGGGGTCATGCTACAGCTGTCCCAGCTCTCAGTTTCGTACCATTTTCCTGTAGCTCATACAAGCCCAGTCCTAGAACACCGCATTCCCTTTTGTGTACTGCTCCTTATTTATCTTTTTTTCCTAACCAGAAGAGATTAAATGGGAAAGAATTCAGGCAGGATTTGGAAAAATAATACAGAGTGTGAAACTAGAATTAAACTAGAAAAGACTGCAAAATGTCTGTATACGTCTGTTACTGACCTTGTCTGTGTTGACTGAAAGTTTTGGTAAAAAGTTACTGCAAAAAGTGAGGTTTTTTTAAAATTTTAACAAGGGGATTTACTTACTAGACTTTGGTCCATATGTGATGGTGTTACCACCCTGGAAGTGGTCGATAGGAATTAAGTTGTGTAAAGCACCAGCAGCTTTAGAACAGTAAAACTTTGGTAGAATGAGGGGTAGGCAGCTGCTGAAGTCCCCTCTTGTATGATCACTTTTGGTATTAGTGACATGTCCTGGTTTTGAACACTAAATGCCTTTGACCTAATTTAACTCTAGTGTAACAACATTGAGAATATGGGGCATTTACATCACGGCAAGGAGAAAGGAAAATATATTGAAGTATTTCCTTATTTAAGTGTAGTATTTTTCCTTAGTTAAACGTTTGCAATAATATAAAGCAGGATACAGCAAAAATAGGATTCAGTGGTATTTGCCTAAAGTAAGCATATGCAATCTTGTAAGTGCTGTGTGACATTTTAGATTTTATTTAATTTTCCCTTTAAGCTTCAGACTGGAAGTTAAAATGCCCTGAAGGAGTCTTTATTCTAGTTGAAGTGCTCTGACTGCACTGATCTTTTCTTTCTTTTCCTTTTCTTTGGTAGTATTTTAGGGTTTGTGGATTGTCAGGAGAGAAGTGCCATCTCTCGTGTTAGGAACATTGGCAGCTAAAGCTACTTGGTGCCTTTTCAGTGATCTTAACAATCACCAGTCAGCCAGAAAAGGAGGAGGACCTTGCAGAATTGCAGGTTGTATGCGACCCTAATTCAGAACTGTGTCTGTAATTTGGGAAACTTGCAGGGCCGGTTGTGAGATCCATGCTGTGGTTGGCCATCTCACTGGCTGGCTGGTTCTTCTAAAAAAAAAAAAAAAAAGCTGTTTAAAATGTTACAACAGCTTTTGTGAAACTTGTGATTTAAAATCACATAATCTCAAAAATCGGAGCTGTGACTAAGTATATAAAGATTGTAGGTTGGTCAAAGCACAAGAGATTACATTTCAAGACCAATGCTAGGAGAAGTACACAGGGAAGAAAGGGGAAAAAGCACCCCTGTCTCTATGTCAGAATTACCAGCTTTTCTTCCTCTAGTTGCTTGGTACCCCAGCTGGGCAGCATTCCCCAAAATGGGATGGTCATACCTGGGTTTGAAGAGAGGTGTCACGGTAGAACTTCAGTACTTTTCAGTGCAAAGACATCGGATGGGACTCTTTCATCCTCATGAAATTTTCAAATATATCCTGACATCCTTAATTTCAGAATGTAGCATGTCAAGTAAAGAGCATTAGTCCTAACATTTGGACAACACCCATTGCAACTGGATCTTTTTCTAATACAGCGATGCTCACAAAGAAAGCAATTTAGGTGCTTGGTTTTTCCTATATTCACGTAATTCCTTATTGTTCTTAACTTTTAAGAATCCAGCTTGTTCAAGTATAGTCCTTACAAGGAAACATTTCAGAAGATTAAATGAAAAGTCACAGTTCCAGTAGAGTATGTTTATGGTCTTTAACCTGTTGTTACTCTAGAGCCACCAGTCTCGGCTGCTGCAAAGTTGTAAGGATCACTAGATTCCATTTAATTTGTCTTCTAAAACTGCTGATGAGCTTCACAGGTGTCTGGGTGGCTCTGCAGAATGGCTGGGAGCAAACTGTTCTAGGCAAAATTCTTACAGGTAAATAGTGGATGTAAGCCTATTTTTCATAATCTTCATTCTGTCATCCTACTCCCCTGAGGAACTGTTGGAGCCTAGTGGTGGTTTTAGAAATCTATAAGGTAGCATTAGAAATAGGATGCATATGGAAGTAGCAATAATGAAGGAGAGACTATTTCACCACTGTTGGTGATCATCTGGAGATGAATTTCCTGACACTGAATTCCCAAAGTGCTAGGAAGTCATCCGATAACAAATAATAAAAATGAGCAGTTTACATCCCTATCATAATTATGGTGTTACATTTGTGCTGCTTTCTTGCCTGAATTCCAATATGTTTGGTCTGACTATTTTGTAAGGATAGAGTAGTAATCCATCAAGAATGACAAAATTACCACCGTTTGTTTGTGTTGTCCAAATAAAAATCCCTTTTCTGTTTGTACCTGCATATATTTAAGACTGCATTTACCTATTTGTATGTTACCTATTTGTATGTTACCTATTTTTAAATGGTGCTTTACAGCCATATGAAAAGACATACAGTCTTTTCAAGATCTTCCAACATATTTTTATGTAATTATGGCTATTTTCTATAGCTTTTCTGGTTTTTAACACTTAATTAGGGCAAATGCACCTAAGTGATTCAATTTTCAGTGCTGTTTGGTTACCCATGTTAGAAATTATTCTTTAACCCTGTGTGTTTGCTTTTTGGAGGATATCATGACTCATTATTTACTCGTGGGTAATCATCTTTAGTAAACAGTGCATCTTGTGAGAGCTAATACAGAGCTCTGTGTGTATCAGTTAGAATGAGACCCTTCGATTCAAAAGTTCCTGCCAGCTGTCAGCTCCTCAGCTAATATCTCCTCGTAATATAGAACTACTCACAAAATACAGAAGTCATGGTTGTGTTTTGAGAAGCAGGAAAGCTTGCAAATAAAGCAGACCTCAGTAACACGTATGACTTCAGGGCTGCAGCAAAATCTATCTGGGCATATAATACTCCAGATTTCTGTTTTGTGTCTGGTATCTTACTGCTATGTTTGGTTAGCGTTTTATACATTTTCAATTAATGGAAGCAACCAAAAAATGGCATAAAATGGAATAACTTAATCTTGTCCTTTTTCCTGCTGTGGGAAGAAAATATACTTTGTATCTATTACCAGTTCCTTTCCTTAACATGATATCCTAGGTTGAGATTTTGAATCATTCCCTGGCTGACTAAGTGATGACTCGCTCGTTTTGTCTCCTATTTATAAAAGAAGTGAAAAGATTTAGCTCATGAATTTTTCATACAGACTACAGATGTACTGGTTGGGGCCAACTGCTGTCCTCAGTTACAAGTCAGTGTCGCCGGTGAGCTGTCAATGGCAGCGTTGTGAATGTATTTCAGCGTAGTACTGAGATTCAAATGTTTTGTTTCTAGTGTGCATATGGGGGTAAGAATTAAGGAGATGGTAGATAAACTGATTATAAAAATAGATAGGAAATAGAGGTTCATTTTCCAGTCCAACATGCTGCTGCCAGTACTGAAGCAAGAGTAAAGCCATTACTCACTGCCCTGCGGGTGCTGCACCCTGCAATGAATGAGTACCATATTTTAGAATATTTAGGAACATTATGAAAAACTGAAGTCGAAGCAGAAGTTCAGATCTTAATTAGTGAAACTGCCTTTCCACCTTTGGTGCTGCCAGCCAGAAAAATCTGATTATATTTTAAACTTTCCCAAACGGACTTTGCCTTTTGCCTTCTTAGGAACTGCCTGTGAAACCAGGAGCAAGGAAAGGTGTAGCACAGAAGGCAGCTTTACATAAGCCTTCGTAGCCTGGTTTCAGGTTGGTAATACCCCTCTGAAGTTTTACTGTATTCTTTCAACCTCTCTGTTTTTCTGTACTTTGAAGTTAAAAACCAAGTTAACCTTTGACCAAGAATTTCAAAATCACCTGGTAGAAAGCCCTTCCCTTTCTGCTGCCTAATAAATGAAAAACTCTCCTCTGCATATAGGACTCAACAAACCTCTGTAGAAAAGACGTAAGGCTTTATTAATTCTGAGTTGCAGTTTTTCTGGATAATTCTCTTTAGGAGAAGGCACTTCTTCCAAGCGTTTGAAGCTCTTCCTTCCTTTTGGTTCTGGAGAATAGAATACTGAACAAAAATAATTAGAGGGAAAATGTTAGCAGCACTGTCATGATGTGAAGACCTTACCTGCAGCTGGGGTCTGCCAGGTAAATGAAGATGCTGTCAGCCTCACCAGCTTGATACCTGATATAAAAGAAGAACCAACACAAAGGAAGTGAAATGGAAATACGCCCCTGCCATGTGGTTTTTGTGCTGTAATGAGGAAAAAAATCCCTTTGTGCCGAGCTTAAGGTTGTTTTTTCCCATTGCTTGTCTCATTCAGCATCTATTTTCTGAAAAAGGGCAGAGCATGGGCCGTTGCTGGTTTCATAGCCCTCTCCAGCTAGTGGGCATAGGAAGTCTTCTCAGCCCCTCTACTAAATTTCAATAGAAAATGAAGAGCATTGTCTGGCATAGGGTAGATGGTATATTTCATCTTTGAAATTCCAGTCACTGCTCCCTGCATGAGCATCTTGAGGGTTTCTGAGTGAATCTGTTAGCAGTTTCATAGATTTCTGTCCTCTTGTAAGGCTTTTTCAAGCTCTTTTTCTCATCCTGTGTCTGGATGGCTTGCAGGGATGCTCATGGGCTCTACTCTGTCCGTGGGAGGGTTTTGTGTCAGGGCAAAGTTGGGTATTGGTACCTCCTGGGGATGGCACCCCCGGGTGCTCCGTGAGGCAGCGCCGTGCCTGCCGCTGCCTTACATTCCTCTGGGTGCTCCCAGCAAAAGGCTTCACGTGGAGGAGACTTTCTGTCAGTGGCACAAGGGTGGCATCAGGGGCATGGCTCAGCAGACCTGCAGTTCTGAGTGAGAGGAGCAGATTTACACACTGCCGCGCGCTCTGTGGAGCTGGGTGAGTGGTCAGCCCCTCTCTTGCACCCACAGGCAGTCCAACAAGCTCTGCAGTGTTGTCTGTGTGGATATGCTGAGTGCTCCTGCTTCAGCTTGGGAAAGTCTGAGATTCCTGCTCACGATGCAGCTCTGAAAGCATCGTGGTAGGACATTTTTAGTACCTTTTCAGGAGGTGATGCGTACCTGATAAGGGACATTCTTCTAAAGGAGGCAGTGTTGTTTTTTGTGGGATACACAGGGAAGGCGGGTGGCACATGAACTCCTGAAGTACTACCAGCATAATGCAAGGCAGGTCTTTTAAGAGAAATCGTGTTTGGCACATATACACAATAAAACGTCTCCTCCAAGACTCATTCTTCCAGTGTTGCCTAATCAATTTGGTACGCTGTTTTTGAAGGTTTGATTTCTTTTATGCCTTGTGTCTCCTTCTGGTATTCAGATGTCTGGCTGGTGAGGCCTTTTCATGTTATGTGTTGTATTTATAGCCCTTATGAACTTGTCTTGCAAAATCACTAGATTTTAATCGCTCGCTTCTTTGAGAACTGAATCTTAAATATGCAGACTCCTTGGCACTTAGACAGCTTTATTTGTCTATCAAAATACATTAAAGGCAAGTCAGTCTATCAGAGCTGGCTATCTTGAAAGGGTTACTGATTAAGTTATCAGCTTTATCCAGGGGCAGCACAGAGGTGAGTAACAGTAGATAGATGGGCAGAAAGATTGGAAAAGAATTATTAATTTAAGTGTCTTGGAGTCATAAACGCCTGCTTTAGCAGAGCAAGTCTGTCATTATCTGTTTGGCTCTTTCTGCAAGAAGTTCTGATCTCTCTAAGGCTGCTGCTGAGTGCCATTTTGAAAATCTTGTCAAGGATAATTGCTGTTGCGAAGGTAGATGTTCACACGTTCTGGAAGATGCCTGGGATATAAAAATGGTGATGTCTCTAACTACCCATTTCTTTGCTTTTTCTCTTCTTTTCCTGAAATTTTGAAAAAGAGGTGTTAGGGAATGATGCTGGTAAAATGGATTGACTGCCCTTGAGTTTTTAAATTCCATCTTTTCTTTGTTTCGTCTTTTGATTTCTTCTTTTCTTTGAATTTCCTGGATTTTTCTTTACCTTTTAAATTATTTTCTCTGGAGAGTTAAAATTCTCAGAGAGGTTTTTAGACATAGAATATGAACTGTGCTGACTGAACAAAGAACAATTCCTGTTGAATTGTTGCCTGTCTGTGTGGCAGCATGAACACAGAATGGAAGAAAATAGGATATTAAGAAGGAATCTCAAAGATGTGATAAGTCCCCCCATCTTTGCTACTAAAATACCTTAAAAACTGAGAGAAAGCTGATAAGGCAGTGTGTTGAAGATAGGCAAAATACTGTATAAAAGCACAAGTTTAGCTTTCAGCTTACATAATAGACAGGGGAAAATGTCACTTCAGATTATACTGGTTGCACTAAATGCCTGTCTATTAAAAGCAATTGAGTTTTTTCCTGCTGTGCTGGCATATAGAGCTGCTGTCTGCCGTGCTGTAGCATTCAACCAACACAATTTCAGCTATGTTGATTTTTTTTTTCCCCTGAAACTCTATGTCTGTCAGTCACTTCGCAGAACTTGCTTGGGATTATGGATCTAAAAGTTGTGTGACAAGGAAGCAGGCTGCTGTTTCATCAATCTCTGCTTTCCAGTGTCTTTTCTCAGGGCAAAGCAGAATTTTAAGAGTTTTGGAATGCCAATTATTCAAGTGTTGTGCAGGCAAACTGCTACTTATGCTAATTTTACTAGGTAAAGTTTGGGGAATTTTGATCTTTAGCATTTATATTCAGTGGTAGAAATATGATATATTTAGTTTAAACTTTTAGAAGCACAGTGCTTGAAATAGGCTAATGTAGCATTACATACCATGTCAAAAAAAGGAGACAAGCTTTTGTTATTGCTTTTATAATTTTTCTTCTGAAACACACGCAGAAATTGTTTAATTTATGAGCAATCTAAAATATTTTTTCCTCCATTTAAGAAAGAGGCTTATTTTTGTGTTTAGTTGTTTGTTTTAAACTGGCCAGTTGAAAACCTTGGCTGTTGTGTTTTGTTTTGCTTTAGGTTTGAAACTAGCCAAAGTGATCTTCCATTTTCTCCAACTTATGGTGCTACTCTGATAATAGTTAAGGAATTTATTTTTTGCTGGGTTTTGATACTAGATACAGGATCTTAAATTTTCAAAAGTGACTCATGATTTGGCATAAGGCCATTTTAGAGTGCGTAACCTAAAACATCTGAAAGATGGTATTCAGGTCTTACTGGAAACAAGATTCCATTAAAGACATTTCAGTTGGTCAGAGAAGTGCCCAGGCATCCAAAATCACCGCTTGTATGTGCAAGCTGAGCTTATTAGCTTTCCTTCCAGACTGTGTTTGAAAGCTTTAAATAGTTTGAAAAAGTTAGAAGATAAAAATCAAACCGATTTTTACATCTTTCTGTAATTACATAATACAATGTGGTGATAGTATAATTTATGATATAATGCCATTTATTATAAAACAATTGTGTTATTATTGCCTGTATTAATGCAAGGGGAGACGTAACTGATGGCTGGACAGCATGTTAGCTTCCACTATTTTGTATACTGCAGTATAGAATCCCCTGTAATTTTCTCTTTACAGCTCTTACAACACTGATTTTGTGGCTATTTCATGGAAACACAGAATCATAGAATGGTTTTGGTTGGAAGGGGCCTGCCATGGGCACAGATGCCTTCCACTTGATCAGGTTTGTCAAAGCCTTATCCAGCCTTGCCTTGAATATCTCCAGGGTTGGGGCATCCAGAATTTCTCTGGAAAACCTGTTCCAGTGCCTCACCATTCTCATAGTAAAGAATTTCATCCTAATATCTTATCTAATCCCACTCTATTTCAGTTTAAAGCCATTATGCCTTATCCTGTCTCTGCATGTCCTTGTAAAAAGTCCCTCTCAGCTCTCTTGTAGGCTCCCTTTAGGTGCTGGAAGGTGCTCCAAGGTCACCCCAGAGCCTTCTTTTCTTCAGACTGAACAACCTCAACTCTCTCAGCCTGTCTTCATCAGAGAGGTTCTCCAGCCCTCTTACCATCTTCATGGCCTCCTCTGGACTCACTCCAACAGAGAGCTGCTGAACAGCTTCATGTGAAAGAAAAAACGAAATCTTAGGGAGCAAAATGTAAAACCTAGCAAAGGTTCTTAGCAGCACCAAAATCAAAAGTTTCATCGAATGACAATTGATATATTGATAGATAAAAGTGATGTGCTGTGTTTATTTCTGCCAAGGAAACGTTCAGATTTTTGTCACCAGTAACTACCTGTGAGGATAATCTGAACCAGTACATTGTCCCCAAAATACATCTATGAAGACAGTCCATAAGCATGATCTTGTTGGTGTATTTCATTCCCAAACACTGGTGGTTCCTCTCAACTGCTAAAACAATCGGGAAAATAATTTGAACATTATAGATAAAAAGATCTGATTTCAAAGAGATGAGACTGTCACAGTCATATTTTGTGTTTACAGCATCATTTTCAGCACAGCATAAAATGGAAATTAAAAAATTATTTAGGAGTTCACCACAGATGTGCCCTATGGGTCAGGTTTTCAGTTCATTACTGTTCTGAGTGAACAAAGCAGGTACAAAACAGAAAGAAATCTAAAATAGTTCCATGAACAAGGAGCTGCTCATCAAATAATCTGATAATGTGTCAGCATCCAGTGGAAGATGTGTTCATAGTTAATAATTTTGATTCTTCATCAGTGAGGAAACCAGAGAGTGTTCTATCCAAGTTTTTAAAGATGCCATCCAAAATGCCGTCCAAGATTTTGATTAAAACAGAGTATGCCTTTTGCACAATGAGTTGTTGTGGCTGGATCTAATTAACAATGAACAATTGGAACTACGAGAGAACAAAATAAAATAATGATTCAGATAAATTATAGAGCTTTTCCATTACGTAGTCCGCATGACTGATCCCAAATACAAAAATTGCAGATGGGTTTTTTTTCAATTTCAGGATCAAACACCAAAGTTGAAATATTATATGTAGCAAAAGCTCTTCTGGTTTGTGAAATTGAAAATGTGGCTTTCTAATCCATTGTAGCTTAGCCGTTAAATTCACTTGCTTTGTCATAGAATCACAGAATATCCTGAGCTAGAAGGGACCCACAAGGATCATGGAGTTCAACTCCTTCTCCTTGCCCAGTACAGGACAGCCCCAGGAATCACACCATGTGCCTAAAAGCATTGTCCAAACACCTCCTGAACTCCTTCCTTTTAAACAGGAAACGAAACAATTATGAAAACATTTTCTGAATGAAATGGAAAAGAGAAAAAGTAGAATATTTTGTGTCGTTATATTGCCTATGGGCGTGGAATCATGCATCAGAGAGATTAGGCTGGAAGACTATGAACCTCTGCCTCTGTCCCCTATTTTCCCTGTCTGTCCCCTCTGTAGCAGGCTTTGAGCACCTCCTATCACCACCAGCTCTATGCTGATGTGGAAGGATAGTAGAGGTGATGCTGCCCATTCCTCCATCTGGTCAAATTGGGACCACTCAGCCCCCTTGTGCCTTGGGCTTGCTCCAAGTGCCTCCTACCACTTTATTCCTCCCTGTGCATTCCTGTTGCACTGCCTTCCTGCAGCCCTGGCTGGTTCAGGGATCCATGCCAGAAGTCAAAACATTGTAATTAGTATATTAAAAAAAAAAAAAAGTTATACTTGGGAAACATATTACTAGTACAACTGATGTCTTTTGTATGATCTGGAATTTGCTTGACCGTCTAATCAATCATAGTGCCTGTCCCCATTAAAGCAATTAATAATAAAGTTGTGGATTTTTTTTTTTTTTTTGGTCATACATTGCACTAGCAACTGCTCCAACGTGTTCAGGTGTTACCTTGAAAATCCAGTAGAGAATTGCATGTGACTGATACCAATAATCAGTTATTTAAAAAAACCGAAACTAGGAAAATGAATCACTGATCTTAAAGAAGAGGTTGGGGAAGTAGTTCCAATTTTATTTACTTGAGTAACGGTCAGATTCTCCCATTTTAGTTTACCAATAAGCTGGTAAGTTCAAAATGATCTCAAATTTATACAAAATGTTTTGCCTTTGTGATTCCCAGCTCTATGTTTTACTGTGAGGAGATGTAGAAATGATTGTGACTTAACAAGAGTATAAACTGTGGTGACCATTACCAAATAAAAAAACGTGCATCATAAAGTAAAATAACTTCTCAGCTACATTCTGCTCATGGAATATATTGAAGTGAAACCTAGCATCATCTTTAAATCACACAGCGGGATGCTTGAAGTTGTCTTTGCTTTTGTGTTTTCTCACTGTTGGGACAAGCTGGCTGGCAGCCAGCTTCAAAGCATCCTCAGGACACAGCCATAACTGGAGTGGGTCTCCTGGGGAATGCTGTGCAACTACCCACAGGTCTGTGGTGCCCTGGGAACACCTCTCCTCAGGAAGCTGCTGCTGAAACTGGAGATCCAACATACTGGCTGCATCCCCCGTGGTTTAGGGCATCTCGCTCCTGTGCGTCCGAGTGCCTTTCATGACCAGATGGACCAGTGCAAAGGCAAGAAGGTGGCCTTTGTCCTTGGTGGTGTGTTACTTAAGGGGTGTGTTGTCACTCGTGCTGGTGTCCCCACAGGAGCCTGATCTGCAGCCGGGTGCTCCTCGCTGCGTGGTTCTGCTCGCGCCTGTCGCGCAGCCAGCGGTGCGGCCGCCGCGCACGGCACGCTCCACCTCGGGCTCTGCTCCCCACTCGCTGCCAGGGCTTGCAGCAGCTGATGTGCTTTGGCTGGTTGCTGGAGTGCATCGCCTGCCTTTCGTGTGCTTTGTTTGGGGCTCAAGGTTTGCTCTGCTCATTCATCATCATTTGCTAACCGTAAACCAGGTATATGCTACCAACTTCAGCCTACGTCGGGGAGCTTGGCAGAGTCTGCGGGCATCCTTTGGCATGACATGCATTCCAAATCCCTTCTATGGTAAAAGAGGCCTTACTGTAAGCGGTGATAATGCTCAGAGGATTTCTTTTTAAAAAAGTTATTTTGCGTATAGTATTTCTTTTAATACATCCTTACGCATAAACCCTCTCAGTATAATTACAGCTTTGTAAATCCCCATTATTTGTTCTCTCTTTATAACAAAGGATTTGTCTGTTGAGTTACAATTGCAAGTACCTCATAAACCCAGCAGCTGAGTATTGTCTGTGGTATACTGGAAGAAACAAGCAAATACCACCATCTTTCTAAAAATACAGAAGTGTAAATGAAGCCTTTTTTATGGAGCGTCCAAAGTGAGGGAAATACCACTTTCCCCTTGCCTGCTAGTTGTGCATTCAAAGTTTTCAATGTGCATGAATTCAGTTTTGAATTTGAATACCTAGGCAGATTTTTTTTGTTCTGTTTTCCTTTGGTAGAAATAAACACAAAAGGCAATTCCAATGGATTAGTTTTGATACATTCCTACATAGCTCCTAAACAAATATCTTAACTCAGTCAGTTTGTCTCTTGATTGGAGTTTAGCCCTATTCCACCTTTCAAAAAAAAAAAGCCCTGAAGCTTCAGCATACTTGACCTTAGCTTCAGAAAATAAAGCAAATATAGCTTCTTAAGGCTTTTGTCCTGTTAGCTTAGCCAGAAAAACCTTGATTCAACAAGATTTTGAATTTATCCAGATATTGGTTATCAGTAGCAAATGATGTCATTGTCACTAATGTTTTCCGCCACCTCTCCACAGATGATGAAGAGAAGTTAGGCAGCTGCAGACACTAATGAAATATAACTCAGTTTAAGTGAAGATTTATATTTGCTCTGTATACTGGGCACAGGAAGACATTTTCCAAAGCCCTTTGTTAGAAATACCTGTTTCTGTTTCATTGTCTGTTTCTTATATTGGCAACCAAAACTGCCATTTGAAAAACACTTCCCAGCAGAATTGTGGGGCTGATGATTATACAGCATCGTTGTACAATACGCCTTAAAATATTTAGAGTACCATAAATAAGAAATAACTCTTCTCTTTAGGCTTGCTTTCACTGACTTTCAAATGTCAGATTTCCATTTTATTTATTCTTCATCACTCTCAATATGCAGTATGCAGAGCTTAAGGCCATTTCTTGCTCAAGTCATGCAGTCTGTACCACACTTCTGACCTGCATTGGGACAATTTACTGGGGCACATGCTATACATAGGACTTAAACGAGAGCACGTGCCTTACAGGTAGAAAAAAGTAGAAGAAAGAAATGTAACGAAAAAAAGGGTCCTAAACTCAAAGCAGTTAGTGTGCTACAGACCAGTTCACCATATTTTTCCTCCATTAGATGCATGTTTTAAACCTTTGCTTTCATGGAACTTGCCTTAATTTTAGATGGAATTAACGTGACAGCTGCATTCCAGTGTGCAGGTGTGATGGTTGTCATCCACCATCCCGAGAAGAACAGAACAGCACCAGTTATTAGAAAAAACAGTGGGGAGGAAAAATACGTGTTCTGGATGTATCATGAGTTGGAGGCTGCCAGGCTTTATTAAGTTCTGGGATGTGTTGGGTTGGTAGTGACACCCTGGAAAAGATAACATAACAAAGTCTGTCATGTTCTATTCTAGGACTCAATAATGAACTTTACTGGCTGAGGATATTATACAGCAGTACTCACTGTACTTTTGTCCTTCAAGATGCTAGTTTATTTAATTTGCCCATCTCACAGAAGATAAACCAGGGACAATTAGGAAAATCATAATCATTCACTTGTCAGTGGGGTGATTATAAGCAGAAGAGTATATTCTGTCTGACAAAAAGTATGAAGGTCCAAGTCTTGTCTCTGCAGTACATACTTTATGCTTACTCAGACATATGGGCAATGATTGAAATCAGGCATCTGGTGTAAAGCAGTCTGAGTCTAAGGATGATTGAATGGCTGAAGAAACCTTGTTTTGGCTGTCTTAGCTTGGCTGCTCCCTGGATTCCTCTTCAGTAAGTTGGTGGAGGAGGGGAGAGAATTCCAGGGTGCTGTTTGTACCATCAATCTCAGGAGTGGTGACTTCCATCAATAGTTGCAGTATGTGGTTAAATACACGTGGGACGAATACCCCTGAGTTCCCAAAACTTCCCATATCGCCATTGTCATATTTTGCATATAAAGCTTGAAGGTTCCCCTTAGATTTGACTATTAGCTGGTTAGGGTTTTTTAATTTTTAAAAAAATATGTGTGATGGCTTGTTTTCAACATCCTGATGCTTTTCACGCTTGAGTCTTTGGTCCTATACAAGGTTTTCAAGCCTGAGGGGAATGCAAGGTTTCTCATCAGCTACAGTGTGCATCGTTGTACTTTCTGTGGCACTGGGCCAGGCCCTATGGAGATGACATCCTTAAATACCTCTCAGAGGAAGAAAATAATTGGATTTAGGGCATATGATTATGTTATGTACAGAGAGAATAGCTGCCCTTTTCTGGGATCTGCTTAGTCCTCTTGAATTCAAGTAATTCGTACATTACAAAAACACATTACTTTTTAATGGCATAAACAATGTGCTTTTTCTATCAAGAGTAGTAGAATAAGTTTGAAGATTTTAAATGATTATTTTTGGTACAGTTTTTATTTTAAAGGTAAATTAATTTATCGTTGGACTTTTCAAAGTCAAGAAGAACTGCAACATTAACTTTTCTAATGTAAATATAATGTACTGTAATAGAACTTGAAGGTCAACTAGCCAAAGTGTATTTAATCTTGTTAATTCTTCATTAAAGCAGAGAATTGTAATGGAAATGCTGGCAAAACAGGACTGCAGACATTACTGTCTGTGGACTCATCATTTACTGGAGAGGATAATAACTTCTGGAGAGCGTTTTTGTAGCATTTGCTGTAAAGGAGCTTTGAGCTCTTTAGGATGGTCTCAACAAGCATACAGCAGTAGAAATGTTGATTTTTGTTGCCACATTATTCCATCTCTGAACAGTTGGGCCGAGCTACCTGGCTGATATTTAAGACTTCTTAGACCCAGGAGGATAACTAGTTTCCAAAAAATCGTTGAAGTCCCTGATTTCTATGACAGGCAGTCATCAGGAGCAATAACAATGGTGACTCTTGGGCGCTTTCTTGGGGAGCAGGACAGGTGTGAGATGGTGGCTCTTGGCTGGTCATGGTAGGGCAGCAGAGCACATATTCCACTTGCATTTGGCAGTCCCTACATAGGCAGGTGTGGCTGTGGGTGGGGTTACGTGCAGTTTTTTGGCATCAGTGGTTAATTTTTAATCTGTATGTATGCTTTAAATGGAGCTATTTTATGAGTTTTCTGCCTCCCAGCTATGATCTTGTTATTGCTGTCCAATTTAAACACAGGCTTTCTTCTGCCCTTTTATCCTGCTGAGAGCCTATGCCTGCATGCTGATTATGATAGCATTGTACTGGTGAACGTTCTCAGGATGCATCCCTAGGTCCCTGAGTTCACACAGGCCTATCTGCTGCCTCGCAACACCAAGCAATCCGAGGCAGAACTGGGAATGCCTGGCACAGATTAGACTTTGGCATGCTGCAGTCATGGCTTTTCACTCTGCAGAGTGCATGGCACAACTTGCTAACTACTGCAGATACTGGAACTGTGAAATCAAATTGAGTCAAGACTGGTGGGGCAGGAAGAATTAAATTAACTTTCTGTGCCAGCAGAGTTCCTTGTGTCTTGAGGAAGAGCTTTGCTGAGGGAGGCCAGTGAGATTTTTCCCTGCTATCTTTTTCTTTCCCCTACGTTTTTTGTTCTTTTTTACTCCACCTCCACTGACATGCTTTTAATTCTGACTGGGGGCTGCTAAACAGAAGAACTGAAAGCCAAACTTGCTGGAGCAGCTTTAAGAACGAATTTATCTCCTGGTCAGGATTGCTTATCCCCCACCCCTTTCTTTTTCGTTCCTTGGCTCTGATGGAATGAGAACTCCCTGGCTTTCTCAGGCCTGGTTGGCTTTCTGGGATCTTTTGTGAAAAAGGAAGCTGTAGTTACTTTCTTCAGTCAGTCTCTTTGTGGACTTCTGAACACCACAGCATCCTGCAGGGACTAAAAAAAGTAAACTGAAAAAAATTCTGGGGTCAATCTGTCTAGAGGACTGAATAGATTTCCATCTTTTGGTAACTTTGTTTTTTTCTAAATGAAGATGTCTGTGATGGGTGTGAGGAGCTTGAAAGTAAGTTTTAATAGGATGAATGGGATTTGATGGATAAGAAGAAAAGTATAAGAAGAAAAGTACTGCTCTCATCCCTAATCTGATATCTGTTCAAAGACTTAGGCAGAATATGTACTTTATATCTAAATTTTCTGAATAGCACCTGGATGTCTTTTCTCCTGCTGTGTACTGGAGAAGCATTAGATCATGTGGAAATTAGTTGTTTTAGCTAATTGGATGTATTCCTTTTAGGGATCAAACTCATATTTTAGTTAATGACAAGTTATCTTCAGTTTTTCAGTTTCTGCTTAACAGCATACAACAAAAAAGGTGAAAAAGTAACGACTGAAACAAAAAGGAACATTTTTATTTGTACAACTCCATGCAGTCAAGAGTTTTCTGTGTGTTATAGTAGGAATTTTTCATCTACATCTATTCTGCTGTCTGATCATTTTAGCAGTATTGTTTTCCTGTGGTTCAACAAGTCAGTGATGAGTCTTCCTTAAGAAAAGTCATGAAAAGCTTCAGTAGCAAAGTACATTGTTTGAACAATCTCTATCAGTACGTTTTTTAGTGTTAATTATAGTATTTATAAAACTGAGAAGGTTCATAAGTTGTTCTGAAAAAGATGGAACTTGAAAAAAGTTACACCATTTTTTCTCTTTTTTTTTTTGATACCTGGATTGAAAGGATAATTGTAAATACTCTGTTGAATTTACAGAGCCTCTTGTCACTGAGTGTGGACTGTTGTCTACTTAATGGTACTGAGTGCCTTTGAGGCAGTCTGGTAGAATCCTCCTAGAGTCTGTGCAAAGTTAACACATTTGGTGACTGGCAACAAGTATAGTTTTTACTGTAAAGAGGCATATGCTTAGCAAAATGACACATCTGAATATTGCAATGTAAATGTCCTCACTTTTTAATTTTTTTTTTTCTGTAGCGCTCTCCCCCTCTATCTAAGCAGTAGGCATGAAGCAGGAAGGCATTGCAAGCAGTTAACAGGAGACGTATTTTAATTTTAAATTCTTTGCCAAGGTGTCTGAGGCAGATAAGGCAGGAAACCTGATAAGTCTTCTGCAGGGACCATTGAATGCTTGAACCTCACTTATCCAGTGTTGTTTCGGGCACACTGGAGTGGAGGTTATCTCCACTTGGATAAAAGCCAGATCTTCTGTGGCTGGAAGCTTCCTGCTACCTGGTGGAGATAGTAATGGGTCCTCTTGAACAAATGTGTGCTGAGACCATGGAGCTAGACAGGCAGCAGGGCCTGTGAGAACCTGTGATAGGAGGTGCTCATGGCCCCCATTATAGCTTGTCCTGTTATCAACAGCTAGATCAGATAAGGAAAACTTGTGCAAATTGTTTTTTTTAAGCATGCTAGGGTGGTTTTGGTTTGTTGGGGTTTTTTTGGTTTTTTTTTTTTTTGGTTTTGTGTTTTTTTGTTGGCTTTTTTTTTCCTGGGAGTCATAAACCCTGCCAAAGTAAGCTTTCATTCTTCTTTTAAAAGTATGTAGGATGTGTTAAATATGCTTCAAAGGAGCTTGTGCCGTGAGTGTTTCTAGCATAGAAATACTTTGCTTTAAAACTCTGGATCTTGTCACAAGTCCAGGATGACTTCTAGTCTTCTTCAGACTTGCTTCTGTACCTGCTCTATGGTTAAAGCAGGCTAGGCTGTAAGATGCTCCTATCCCTTCCCAGAAAGAACCATTCTGGTCCCAGAAACTTGGTGCTGTGGACCGCAGCAGTATAGTGACAGGTGAGTAACAGAGAATCAGGGATCCAGTATGTCCTCAGCTGCACTCTGGCTAGCTTCAATGGGTGTTTTGCATGAGAAAAGTAAGAAGGATTTGGCTCATGCTGTAATAAATCCCACTCAATCCTATTGAAACCCTGCATAGCATTCAGTGGTAAAATACTTACTGGTTCTTTCCCTTGATTCCTGCATGCAAGATCTTTCTTAAATTACCTTTTGTGGGTGACCCACACCTGAAGCCAGACAGGTAAATGTGAACTAATCTGGTACTGATGCATGTTTTTAATAGCTGATTACCAGGGGGAGCTGTAGAAAAATAAAGCCTATGAGGATTTTATGTTTGACTAAGTAATTACATGACCTTATAGTTATTCTTCTTCCTTTAAAGGTACACACGTGCAGGTACTCTGTTGTGGGAAATCAGACTTTGTAAATGTTAGCTCTCATGAGCTGACTCATAAAAATGGGATCTCATGGCTTTTCTGAAAACGGGTGGTTAATACAATGATTTACTGCACTCCAGGAATGCCTCTCTTTAAAGTTCACCTGTTCCATTTGTGAAATAGTCTCATTTTATAGGTCTCTCAAAAATACCAGGTGACCATACCCTAAATGAAGGGAAGAGACACTTCTACTGTTCTCCTAAGCTTTGTTTCCCTCAGATTGACAGATTCATTCAAGACTCTGTTTTAACCCTGCTGTCCCCCAAATCACGGTATTTTCACTGTAGAGCAAAGAGTTCATCTCTTCAACTATTGCATTGGTTGCATGCTTTGAGGCCAAGCTTCGCATTTGTCCTTGGCAAAGATGAACCAGGTCTCTCCTTGTTTTCTCTTCATCTGTAAATCTCTAACCATACTGACTGATGGCTAATGAGGTGTACAGAAGGGGCTAGAGGTTGAGATGCTTTGCCTGTGACTCAGCATGATTTTCTCTGCTTTTCAACAAATACTGCTAATAATTGTCAGATTTTATTAGACTTGGCTTTTTGTTTTCTGTTTCATGCTGTATATTATGCTAATTTAGAAAATTAAATAAGAAAAAGTGTGATTTTGTTCTTGCATGCATCGGTGACAAAGAATACCCATTTACTTCAGCGTTACCAGAATCCAATTCCCAATTACAATGCCGATGCTTGCAGATAGTTCTCCCCAGTTGTCAAGGACTGAAAAAAACTCATGAAGAAATGAAAGGTTAATTAATACTTTTGCAGGCCTCAACATTCATTGATTGTTCTGAGTTATGCTTGAACTTTCCCAGAATACTCTTAAAGCTTTTTTGTTTTTTGATTCTGTGATGTGTGCTGGTAAATTGTTGACAAATGTGTCACACAGAGCGGCTGAGTTGAAGTAGGTGTTTATTGAAATGGCTTGATGCTTTCATTCTTCTAAACTGCCACTGACCCTACCTGTTTGGGGGTTGAGCAGAAAGCAGCTACTTTTAAAAAAACCTTCCAGGCTGAGAAACTCTTTGCATGGGCATACTGCAATGCAAACCCATCTTATAATAGAAAATATCACGTCCAATAAAAATAATGGCAACACAAACACAAATACTGTTCATGAGACACAGCTTGAAGTGAAAATAAACCTTTTGAATGTGTCTAATCAGCCTGTAGTTTAGGTGGTGAATTGATGAGATCAGTTGTTTATATTGATATTTCCAAAGCATTTGAAATGTTTGTTCAGAACAGCTAATTAAGATGGCAAATAAATAAAGGCCTCTACTCCAGAGTGCTGAGAATGATTAACCCTGCAAAATAACAGAGACATACTACAGTTATGTGAAAAGAACCTTTTAATTTTGGTGTTAATTGAAGTGAAACAAAAATTGTTTCTTCAGAAGGTTCTTTTTAGCAAATTGATCTTTAATACAGATTTCTTTACTCTTTTCAGTGAAAGAACAGAAAATGAAGCTATAATAAGGTAAGATTATTTTTTTATTCCACTTTAGTAAGATATTCAATTTTATTTGAGATCATTTTAACAAGTATACTCAGCATTTTAGGCTAGATCCTGGCCCAGTAGATTTCAGCATTGCACTAGTAGATCCCAGTTTGGCTTAGTATGTCAAAGCAAAAAAAGAATGAGTTCAGTATTGCAGAATGAGTTTAACAACATTTAACTTCTTTTTGTTGTTGTTACTGAACCACTATTTGATCTTTAATCAAAATAAGATGCCTTCATAGATTTGGAAACTTCTTTTTAGCTGTAAGGAATTTAGAGGTAATTATTTTTCAGCAGATGCTATAGTTTTCACTACACAGTCAGTGAAAATCTAAATTTTCTTCCAGTTTGAAAATGAAATACTAGAGGATATGCTGATAAAATAAGTAGCTTGGTCACAGATTTTTGGTTTTTGAGATGCGGTGGTGGGAGTTTGAGAGTTACATAGTTAAATAAATAAAGGGGGGGTAAACTCTTCCAAGAGTCAATATTTGCCCTTATATATAACGTAATTCAGCTGCATTCTGAAAATGGATTTTGTGTCATCTGCTGGGCAAAAGGCAAAAGGTCTTTCAATACACTACCAACTGCAAGGGATGTTAAAAAAGTGGTTTTATCTTTCCATTTTTTCCATTGCTAGTGAGGATGCTGACATTCATGTGGTGTGTCACCTAGAAAATGAAGCATCTATGTCAAATAACAAAGCCAGGTGTTCAACAGCAAGTTGTTCTGACAGGCAGCTGAAGTATGAACCTGTTCAGAGCATTACAAAAATATATAATTGCTTTTCTGTCACAGTTAATATTTCAATTATAATAGTCATTCTCAGGATTCCAAGGAAGAGAAGTGTTGTTGGTTCTTGTTTTCTTTTCCTCCCGTATTTGCCTGGTTTGGTTTTTTGTATCAGTGGTGAAAGTAAAATTTTGCAGAATTGTTAGCTGGATTTCATACAGCTATTTCAAGTCAAATGTCTTCCAAACGGAAGAGTGTTCAAAAGAAATTTTTTTAGAAAGCTGTTGACATCAGTAAAAGTTGATATGTCTGCATAAACTGAGTTCCTGGTTTGCAGAGGGGCATTCTTGGAATAGGGAAGAGGGAGGCTTAAAAAAAAAAAAAAGGCATTTAAACTATGCAAAATATAAACTGCTAGAAACCACAAATGAGAAGAAATGTGAAGTACTAATGGAAAAAACAGTAGTGTTGTGAAAAAGTAATGAGGTGTCATAACAAATGGTGGTGTAAATAGCAGACTATCTTTGCAGTTCTTACTTTGTATTGGTACATGGAGAGGATGTGCATCTATTTGCAGCCACAAAGGTGTGTGCTTATATAATACATCTCTGAGACAGCAAGATGCTGCTGTTTTTCACCCAATCAGTGAGAAGGACTGGAATAGGGCTAATGAAGCTAAGGAACTTTATAATGTGTTGAGAACCACATGGGTAGCGCAGGGATTTAGTAAATGCCAGAAGAAATTCTAGTTCTGAGCAGTCTTTGTACACTGATCTCATCAGCATCCATGATCCAGGAAGAACACAAGTCCTCCTTCTGTCTCTTTACCAGGATTCAGCCATACAAGCACTGGGCAAACGTTGAAAAAAACGAATTAAACTTGCTCTGTCTGTAGTTGATCACCTAACACAAGGGAGCCTTATGTGGAGCCTCTGAATGCTACAGTAATACAAATACCTAAGTAATATGCCTAAATAATATAGCTTGACAGCAGTAGTGGAAATTTACTTATTTTGTTTACCAGAGTCACAGCTGGAAGTATTTTAGGGTATACATTGCTCACTCCTGGATTTCTGCCTTGGCAATGCCTGCAGAAGTACCAGGTCATTTTTATGTGATTTGACATATGGGCAGTAGAAAACCACCTGCCATCAGCCATCTTTCTGAGTTAGCTGTACTGTTTAGTAACTACTGATCCAGTTTGAGCTAGAATTTTTCAGTTAGGTTGGAAATGAAGCTGTGCAGGTCGCAGTGCTGTTCATCCCAAATTTCCAGGTCGTACAAATGGGTGCTACGGAAGCTGGAAAAGCTTGTTCAAGAAGATGTGCTGTGACTTCCCCTTGTATTTGAATTGGCTTTTCTCTTTTAGTCTCTAGTCAAAAGTTATCTCTAATACACCACTGCAGATGCTGTGCCATTGACTCAGGAATCCCTGTTTTGGTTTGCCAAGCAGGCAAACTGTTTATCTCAGGCAAGAGAATTTTGAGGTGTGATGTGGATAGTATCTAAAAATATCAGTGTAGGGAGATGGGATAGGGCTCCAACAGACAAAAACATGGCAAGATAAGGAAGAGGAGTTCACGTTGGAATTACAATACTGTGGGTGTAATTAACCATTGGAAATGCTTAGAAAGGAATGTGGTAGATCACTTGGAGTAATTAAAGCAAGATTAGATCTTCTGAAATATCTTCTAGTAGAGTTACAAGTTCTTGTGCTTTGTAAAGAAATTGCTGCATGAGGTATTACAGGCTGTGCCAGGCAGGAAGTCAGATCAGATTACCATAAGAGTTCCTCCAGGCCTTTTAAATCCACATCTCCACCAACAAAGACTCTTATGTGGTACAGGCTGCCACAGAATTTCCAAAATCTGAGGTGGAGCAGGTCACTCTTGTTTCAGTGGTGAAAGGTTGAAATGTCTTTGAGCAGATGTGGTGCAGAGATGCGGTGGTGGGTACTTACTGCTGCTGAGCTCGTATGTTTTGTGTGCTTCAGTCCCGTGGGCCAATACTGGGCCAGATCCTGCCCTTGTCTGATCAGACCATAAACACATCCTTCTGCATAATCTTCTAATATTTTACCTGATTTATTTGCTGGTTAGTAGTTTTTATTGAGTTCACTGAAAAATAGTAATTATTCTGTGATGCTTATTGAACCCCTTCTGTGATACAAGTAAAGTCCTGAATGAGTTCAGAATTTTCTTCAGTTACTCAGTGAGCATAATTCCATTGTCTTTAACACAGGATCTTCTATGGCCACTCTTAATATCCCTGTGAGTAGAAAGGGCAGGGGACATTTTTAGCAGATTATGTAGAATTCCTAAGGATAAAATGATCTGCTTTCTCCAAAACCCAAAAAGTAGTAACTTGTATGTTTGCTCTGGGACCTGCATGGAATCCAGCGGAGAACATTTGTCTTTCAGTTCTCTTCAGCTACAGGGAAGCATATTCTTGTCTTACTGGGTAAGAGGCAGCAGATCCTTTTAATAGAAAAGAGATTAAAATAGATCAAAAAGTAATTTTGTACTAGAAGAAACACAAAGCATTGTGGTGAACAAGAAAAGCCCTGGCTCCTTCTTGTTACTTTGATAAGCTCATTAATTTCAACATTCAGAATTAATCAGGAATTACTGTGCAAAATCTTGCAAAAGGAAAAATCCAGCAACTTGAGCTCAGAATTATGTCACCCTACTGTACTTAGGTTGCATAGCTTTTGTTATGGGAATGTTCAGTGTAATTCCACAGCAGCATGACAGGAAGAACAGCTAAGAGTTGTCATGGCTGTATGTGGGGATAAAAACTTATTCAGGAAAGTTTTCATGTAATTCTGGCTCTGTAGAAAGATCTGTGAAAAAGCTTTTCTGTAAAATTATCCAGGGTAAATTCAAGAGAGAGCTCAGGAATATTAGAAGGTTGGTTTTGTTGTTTTTTTTTTCAGAACACCTGATACCCAGCCTGACAGCAGGTAGTTTGCACTTGGTACCTGACCAAGTTCTGCTCTCCCTCCCTGGACCAATGTGTACTTATGGCTTACACATGGCAGCCTTGGCCTGAATTGGAAAACATATTGGACGAAAACAATAGTAGAACTAAAGTAGAGAAGAGAGATACCATTGTGTTTGATGCATCAAAGTAAGGTGGATGAGGTAAGTTTGTGTCCATGTGGAGGCTCCACCTGCTTTGACAGACATCCAAGAATGAGAGAAAGGAGAAAGAGGACAAGACGCTGGAAAAAGATTAAAAAGTTACCCTTGCTAGTAGGTTAGGGATTCATGGCTGTGGTGAAAGGAGAGAAGACTTTGGTTAGTCAGGAATCAAACATGTTTGCGTGGTTGCTATGCAATAATAGTTGTGATTTTTTAGCATGATTCTTCTGTACCACGTCTCTTGAAAATATATTACATGCCTATGGTTTTCACAAATTCCTGATAGCCATAATAGTGACTGTGGAGAGTATTTAAAAACAAACTTCAGGATGTCTCTTTTTCATATGTTTTTGCAACCAGTGAGTCACTCTTAATGGATACTTCAGTTCTGAAAAGGAGTCGAGGAGGCAGTGCCATGGAAGAAAATTGCCCTCTCCATTAGTAATGTATTTGAGACCTCATATTGCTGCTATTTCCTTCCGTGTGAAAGCTCATGGCTAAGTCATTTAATGTAAAGGAAAATAGTCTTTTCTAACACAGCAGAAGTGCCTCTACTGGACAGCGGCACACAGGCCTGCAAAATTGACTTTGGTTATCACTGAGGGTTTCCTTGGCATTTCTTTTTGTTCAGGCAACTAATGCTGTTAAAGCATTCCAGATGACAGAAAAGAGCAGTTGTGTTGGAGTCTGGGGAGTTCCTTTGGCGCATCTCCAGTGCACTGCTAGTCCCAAATTCATTGTTTGTATCTAAGAGCTGCACTTGCTTTAAAAGCTCAGTTTTACTGCATCTGAAAGCTATTCAGTCTTGTTTCCTGCACTTTGTTTACTTAATAACCCCTATACAAGAATCCATGATTTTGCCTGGGTAACTTGCTGCTCTCTTCCAAGACAGAAACATGCTGGTTTTAATTTTTTTAAATCCCCATGCTAGGCCGGAGCACAAGTCGGTGTAAAGAAGTACCTGGTGCTTACACTGTGCTCACAATGTCTGCTCAGATGAGACTCAAGCGTGCTGTGCTCACCATTACAGAACTCTGCAAAAAGTGTCGATTCAGGGAAATTCTGCTGCCGTGGGAGAACGGGAGCATCAGGAATGTTCTCTCCCGCTTCATGGAAATGTGGCTTTTGGTGACTAGCGCGTTGAAAAAAAAGCAGAGTGCGTGTATGCGCTTATTGGCAGAGTCCGACTTGAACATCACGGTGATGTTCAGGACAGCAGATCCTGCTGGTTGCTGCAGGCCTGGGAGACTGGATGAGGCTCTGGTAGCAGCAGGCTGGCACAGCATATGTCTGGCCGCTACCAGAAGGGATTTGCAGCTGTACAGTTTTTGGTTTTGAGTAACCTTTAGAAGAGTGCATCTGAAAAATTGCCAGGATGGCCAAACAGATTCATTCCCATCAGAGCAGAAGAGACAGCTGTTCATTTGACTACATCTGCTTCATTTGACTGTGTGGATCATCTTTCTGGGTGGAATGGGCTTCAGAGACCTGCCTGTGATGAAGAAAGGCAGGTAGGGCAACGTGCACTGTGTCAGAAATTCTCTTCGTCTTTGACACTACAGAAGTGGCCTTGCCTCCTTATGGATATGATGTAGGGGTAGGCTGCTTGTCTAATTGTTTGACCTTTGCCCTTTTGCACATAGCCCCTCTATTTCAGACCTGAGGGATCCTACACCTACAGAATAGATGGGTTAACTCCAGAATATTTCAGGTGGCTGCACCCTGCTGATAGCACTAGTCAGTGCTCCTCACCCCGCCCAAAATATTACTGTGAAAATATGGATAAGAAAATAAAGGTTGGAAAAGTCAGTGTTGGCTGAGTAATATTAGTCCTAATCTCTCTAAGCAATATATATTCTCTGCCTTTTTGCTCACTTTAAGGGTCAAAAGCCTGTCTAGAATCTGCTAGAGATCTAGATGGTGTTAGCTAGATTTGCTTCTAGGTCGTTCTCATTCAGCACTATCCTCAGACCAAGCTTTGGTTCTATTGTTTCAGTTTGCCCATCTGTGACTTTAATCCAGTTCTCTTTCCTTAATCACATCCTATGTAGAATTGTCCCACAGCTCTTCTCCACTCCAACTTTAAGGTCTCAGTTGCTGTGCAGGAGACCCTGTGAATGATTTTGTCAGCTGAGGTAAGCAGACAGTAAAAACATACACCAAGGCACAAAATGTCCTCTAATCAGTTATTCGACAAGGGCATTTAATTATTTAGCATAGCTTGTAAAAGTAGTGAAGTCCTTGTAACGTGAGATTTAACACGCTCATATTAATTTTTTCCCTAAGAGGTGGGAAAAGACTGCTGTATTTTTGTGTGCAAACTGAGAGCATGAAGCTAATGAGATTTGACTGAGAATACGTAAAAGGGGCCGGAACCTTTCAGTGGTTCTTAAGAGTTTTGCTAATAGGTAATAAATCCAAGCATATCCCACTGTTAGATAAGATTCTGCCTGTGTTGGCAAACCAGAAGGTGCTGTCTGATGCTTTGCCAAAGCAAAACAGTTTTCTTGGACCAGCCGTATTTTTTTTACTGTATGTTTAGCTTAGTAAAAAGAAAAGCTGTAAGTCGTAGTCTTGCTCAAGAGGTATCATTCAAAACAATTTTTTATAGCATGATAGATTTCATGTTGCTACAAAATAAATATTTAATCAGCGCTAATATTTTTGGTTCCCTCAGGCAGGGAGAGAAGTTCTAACGTTTTACTCAAGTAAGTGCAAATGGAATCTGAAACAGGAAGTTCAAAGAAAAATGCATGTATGTCCTAGAGATAGATTTTTGAAATGGATTTTAGGTCCAGCTAGCCAGGATTGATGGCTGATTTTGTTCCTGACAGAGAACACTTTATCTCAAAGTTAAAAAAGCCCCTATCCCCAAAAAAGGAAAAGAACCCAAAAAGAATCTGTGGTTGGTTTGAGTTGTCTGGTGAACTAGACCAGTTACAATTACATTGAAAAAAGAAAAAAAAAAAAAAAAGAAGAAAAGCAGCCTGAAATGCTTTTTTTACAGTCAGAAAGCTGCCTCAGCCATGCCAGCCCAACTCAATGACTGAAGGGAACAGTCTGGTGACTCCATAGAGTTGCACTTACTGAGTAGTTCCTAATTCCTTGATCTTAGTTCATCTACTGGGCTCTTTATTCAGGGGCTTCAGGTTGTAGTACAGAAGAATATTGTGTGCAGGGAATATTTCTTATCTTGATAGCTGCTCTGTCAGGGTAAGTAGCAGAGTTTGGCCCTTGGAGGACAGGAGCTCTCTGTGGGCTCCCTGCAAAAGCTGTAGCTCCCATGATCCTCATCCCACAGGAGGATGGGAGACAAGCGCTTGAATTTTGTGTTCCTCCTGTGTCTGGAGAGGGAGCAAGGACTAAATGGAGCCCGCTTTAGTTTTAGTTCAAATGTGAACCACTGAGTGAGGCTCCTTCTGCTGTTTTCCCTTTCTGCACAAGAGTCAGTAAGAGCTCTTCCCTGGTACCATGATGGGCAGATTTATAATGGATCAGTCTTGAGACAGTCATCATGCTTGCATTTAAGAAAATCATTCAGGACACATCTGCTCATTAGTGCTCTCTGTCTTTTGATCTGTTAGAAACTCATTCCCATCCTTCTAGCCATCAGCATCTTTCATTGTCCTTTCACAAATTAATTTAAAAACCAATCATCCTTTTTTGATTTAATAATCACAGAAAAGAACAAACAGAGGTAAAGGTAAAATAACACAATTTCAGGAGGGAAATTATGTGTTCTGAACTGAAACTTGAATGCATGTGCACATCACAGAAAGGCAGCAGGTTTCTCTAATGTTCACCCAGCAGTTAGGGAAAGTATTCCTGGCCATGTCTGACTGTCACCAAGGAAGAGTAGTACTGAATTTTTGCTGACTCTGAGGATGTCAGGTTAAAATTTGTCACAGCCCTTTAGTAGTTGTAAATATATGGTACAGGGAGAGAATACTATTGAGCAGTTATGACAAGTTTTGACATTTCTGATTTCCTTTATATTAAGATGCTAACCATAGACACTATTAGTCTCACCCCCTGATTGGGGCTGATTCAGAGAGCCTTAAGTTTTCAGATGCAGAGTGGGTTTGTAAAATGTTAAGACGTACAGGATAGTGAAATTTTCAGAGCTGCTTTAAAATACAGTGACAGTACTAACACATCAAGATTTCCAGGTAAGTAGCCATAGTGCAGATGTTCACCAGCTCTGATTTTCTTGAGATACAGGATGTTGTGCTTTTTCTGGCCTGAAATTCTGTTTCTGAAAACAAATTGATGGGAAAATGCTTAGATTCATAGGAGAAGCTCCTGCTTTGCTGGCAGCAAAAGCTAAGTGAAAATGACAGGGAGTGCTCACTTCTTTCTGCAAGTTCTGTCTTCAGTGGGAAAATGGCAGGCTGACCCTGGTGTGTTCCAATTCTGCGTGGGAGGATTTGATGTACTTTGTTTCCAGAAGTTGGTTGTAGTTGCAGCTTTCACATGTGGAAAGAGAGAGGTTAAACATGAGACTGCTGTAAAAATGTACTAGCATTCATAATTATGTTTAAATTTTATTATTCCTTGCTTCCTTGAAGTAAAATAATTAAAGGAAGATAAAATAATAACAGAAGAGAAAAGAGTAATTTCTTGTTCATATAGGATCATAAAATCATAGAATGGCTTGGGTTGGAAGAGGCCTTAGAGGTTATCTCGTTAGAACTGCCCTGCCTAAGATATGGACACCTTCCACTTGACCAGGTGGCTCAAGGTCCCATCCAACCTGGCCTTGAACACTTCCAGGGTTTGGACACCCACAGCTTCTCTGGGCAACCTGTTCCAGTGCCCCACCACCCTCACAGAAAAGAATCCTAACTAGGTTCCTAAATCCTGGTCCTGATGATATTCCAGTCATTGTATCAAAACCTTTTAGATCCTCGTAACTTCTTCTGCCTTCCTTAAATTGCCTGTACAGTTGCTCCAACTAATTCTTAAATGGAGTGGAAATTACACAAATAGGAGTTATTTGAAGCTGCAGAATGATTTTACACTCATTCTTATGTAATGAGCTGGGAACTGCGCAGCTGACCAAAAAACAGTCCTTAATTCAGAATTCCAGCCTGTTTTTCACTTCAGTGGCTTTGTAAACCTCCCTCTAGTCTTTATGCATCATTTTATGTGGTTTAACTGTAATTCTGAGAAAATAAAGGAAAATGAACCATGGACACGGAGAAATGTGGAAGGACAGATGAAGTGAGAGATTTCACATCGGAATGGGGCGTAGCGAAAGCAGTTCTGTAAGAATGGTTTGATCAAAATGTTTGGGATGGTAAAGTGACAGAGAAAAAAAATTGATTAACTGAGAGAGAATGCATGACAGGAAAGATGTGATTTATTGGACTGGAAAAGTCTTCCTCGATGACAGCAAGTGGCATAGTCTTCCAGAGGAAGTGCCTGTCTTATTTGGGAACTAAGAACTTGGTTGAATAAGACTAGAAAATACCAGGGTAGAACCTGTGCTTCTGTAGGAGAGCACTCTTCAAGCAAAAAACCCTTTTCTACATCCATATTCTGACTTGCTTGAGAGAGCTCCGTGAATGTGGTTCAGGCTTGGGATAAAACCATAAGGTATGTTTTCTCTGCTTGCACCCTTTTCCCCCTAAATGTTATTATACTGCAGCTTGGCTCTGTCCACACAGTCTGGAGCAGACTGTGTTGTGACTTGCTTTAGCCGCTGCTGAATTTAACAGCTTTTGGCTTTGTAAGTAATGCCTTAGGAGAACTCTTGCTCATCTGTTCCCTGAGCCAAAGGAAAACTCCTCCAGTAGCTTTCCCAGTGTTTTCTCTGGCTGGAACACATAGTTACCGATTCCTAGGTGAAGATACACTATCTTTAATCTTATTTTTGTATTTTTGGTTTGTCCAGCTGACATATTCTAAGATAACCACTTTGACTAAAGCAGTGAAAGCACTTTCACAATGGATTTTCTTTTCCCTGCACTCCATGTAATTAAATTCTTCCACTGGTGGGAAAAATGCTTTTCCTTGATGTAAATGTGTGGCAAGCAGCTGAATACTGAGCCAGTCAGACATATTTCCCTGCTAAGCATACTATTTCCAATATTTTTCATAACAGAATGACTTTATCTTTGTTTCCTAGCCTTGTAGAGTTGGCTTTCTGATCCTATTGTCATTTAATCTGTTGCAAGAAATGCATCCATTGGGAAATTGTTAAATAGGATCTCAATAAACATTTGGATTATATTTAGCAAGTACAAATCACTAGGAGAGATTTGCATATTTATTTGTTGAATCTCCACTTCCACTTCAGGTTAGGTGAGACATAAGCAATTATACAGCACCTCTGGTAAAGAATTAGTCTTCAAAGCAAGTCAAAGTAACACTGAGAATTTGGAGGAAGATTTCTGAAGTTTTAGGAGGAATTGTGAAAGGTTTGTGCTTTGTTTTAGCTCCATATATTTTATGTCAAGTATGAAATTAATATTGTAGATTTGGATACATCTTGTTTGTTTTACTCTAATATATCTTTCTAAAAAACATTTATGGCAGCAGTGGTCAGAGACTGCACCTTTGCCTGCATCATTAATGTAAAAATTACCCAAATTTAAAGCCAGCTAAAATATTTCAGGTGTGGTGGTTTGTTTGTTTGTTTGTTTGTTGGTTTGTTTGGGGTGTGGGGTGGAGTTTTGTTTGTTTTTTATTTTCCCAGGGTCTGTGGATCAGACTCTGAATTGTACTTTGTAACAGAGGCAACAGATAACTGTGATCTGCCAGAAAGGTTTTAATAGGTTTTATGCAAGATCCAGGATCAGGAGGCCACAGCATGCTTTTATGCCCTAGCAGAGGAAATACCTCTTTGGATGTGTTCTTGGCCTGCTTCATTTTAGGAGAATCTCTGTGTAAATTATAACTGAAAATTAACGTAATTAATTGTAATTAGTATAGTGTTTATAGTGGGTACATGTTCCAAAATCTTTAACAACAGTGCAGGAGACTTCATACTTTTCAGGAACTGTAGATTTACAGCAGCAATTAGATCATTTAGGCCAACCCTGAATACCTTTTGAACTCTGCATTTACTGTCCATTTGCATCTTTGAAAATCCTCCCTCTTATTGACAATTAAATTTGATGCCTTTTACTTGTTTACATGAAAGCACATGGCATACACTTTCTGTTTGTGTCTCAGTGTGCCTTATTTATTTAGTAGCATTGCAGGATTTTAAGTTCTGGACATAAACCAAAGCATTAAGGGCAGAAGGCTGTTCATTGCTTGTCCTTTCTTGCATGCCTGGATATGCAGGAAAGACTTGCACTGAAAGTGAGACTGATAAGTTTCCGATTCTCAAAACAAAGTACTATTTTTATTATACCATAAAAGACTTGAGATGGCACTTCGCTTGGTACTGTGTTCCTACACATCCACATGTTCTTTGAAGCTCTGTGCTTAATATTTGTCCTATAAAATCTGTGTTCTTTAAAGGGGGAAAAACAATAAAGTGCTTTTTAGAATGTGTGATCCGTTAATGTTATTTCATACTTTGATGGGAATGATCGAGGGTTGGAGTCTGTACTTTGATTAGCAGAAAGCTATCCTTGTTAAATCCTTGAACTGTATTTTCCTTTCAGCCACATGCTTCTGCAATAATTTCCAGTCTTGCAGAATATTATGTTCAAAATCTGTGTTCTGTATGAGGTTCATGTAGACTTATTTTTCCTATTTCACAAGCATGAGGAGTCATTTGTTAGTACCTACCCTCGTCTCAGAAAATGAAGATTACTCAAACTGGATTTGTGATCTCTGACATGAAATTCCTCCCACTACTTCTTTCATTTTCTTCCACTTAAGTAGGCATCCATTTTTCAAGTTCTAGTAAAGCTTTGTGTACAAGAATCCCTGCCCTACATTGTAGTTACTCTATTTTTCTTTTCTTTTTTA
>WAAE01023404.1:0-24083 GCA_013400495.1 Nicator chloris
AGTTTAGTTTGGAAATATGCCCATGTAACACTCTTTCATTAAATAAATAAATACTTTTGACTTAAAAATTTTGCCTTAGTCAGTTCTCCAACTGTTCATTGTAGCAGAATTAGATGTGATGTGTCAGCTTGTGGTCACAGGGTACCTTAAGGAAGAGGTGCTGAAGGTGCAGATCCAAAGCCCTGAGACCACTTACAACCAGTCAGAGAAAGTCCTTTGCTCTGTGTTAAGGGGCTGTCATGAGCATGAAACCAGAAATTCAACTCACGCAGACATCAAACATCTCTATTTTTCACTCACTTGTGAGGGAGGTGTAGCAGTGCTGATACCTGTCTCTGTTTAGTGTGGGATTTCAGGGCACAATCACTATAAAAAGGGGACAGGAGGAAAAAGGAACAAGACTTTCTATAAGCAAACTTAATTACCTGAGAAATACAAGGAAAACTTGGCAAATGAGGGAACAGCATCTAGAGACCTGATTCTGTCTGCACAGAGGGCCTGCTTTTCCACTTCCTTATGCTTTATAGTGTCATGCCTATGTAGAATTTAGAAATTTGTTTCTCACACTGGTAGCATTTTGTGGTCACTTTTCCGAGGTAAATGACGGCTCATGACTGAATGGAGAATGGGATGTGAATATCTGGATTTTTGCTTCTAATTGGAAAAACAGATATCCAAAGTTTTGTCATCTCACAGAGCCCAAGGCAATGATTACATATGTGTGTTCTTAATACCTTTCATGTAGGTAAGTGTGTCTATGTATATTCATGGAGAGAAAGAGAGAAAAGACAGATTATGTCTGACTGAGGACTTGATCATCTGTCAAGTAGAAAACTGCTCATTGACCTCAGCAGTGAAGTATCAGGATCAAACTTTCTGACAATCACTTTTAGAAAATATGGGGTTTTAATAAATGGAAAATTATTTTACACATACATCTCTGCCTCTGTAGTACTGGAGTTCTTTCTGGTTTTTTAATTGACTATCATGCCCACCAACTTCTTTTGATATGACTGGACTCAGAAGGTAGTGCTTGATGACAGTTTCCAAGATGTTGCAGGGTCCTGCTCCTAAAAAAAAATATCAAGGGAAAAAGGAAGAGCTTTTTCTGTGACTTACTTTCCTTTTAATAAACATGTAACACCATGACAAGCAGAAGAATGGTCTTTTCTAGTTTATTTGGGGAAGGTAAATCCATGTTTACAGCAATGCATTCATAGAACATTTTGCTAGGAAGGTACAGAAATATCTGCAAAAAATTTCTAAAACCACTGAGAAATTCCAGGCTGTTTTCTGCCTGGTAGTTTGTGTGGTCACCGTGCTGAGCAGGCTGAAATTCCACTTCTGTTATTTGGTGGTGATTCAAAGCCAGGCTGCACCATGTGTGACCACTCATAAGGTATTTAAAACTTGAGTCTCCCAACTGTACCTTATTTATACCACAAATATTACCTGATCTGGAGATCCTGGCAGAGAAAAAGACCGAGACAGTCACATCTGTGGGTATTACAAAGGAAATTATAGTGGAACAATAAGATGTTTGAGTCACGTTGGAAATTATTGTACCAGACCCATTTAAATATTTTAAAAATTCTTCCCCCCACGGATTTTTTAAAATAAAATAATAATTCAATATGTAAAAGTATGTAAATAACTAATGGCAGCTGATTAAGTAGTTCTTACCTGAACTGATTTACCACTACCAAATCAACCCACCAAAAACCTTGACACAACAGTGGTTCTGCAATAACAATCTTCTGCCTCTGGACAGTAGTTCAGAAAGTGAAATCCATTATTACAGCACAGGGAAATGTTGCAAACTATTGGTGACTCTTTACCCATAAATTAAATATAATGAGCCAATACCATTCTTAATGTAAGCCCCTTAATGTTAGGATTAATTTGATGATGTGTTTATGTGCTGAGGAATCTAGGAAATGAGGAGGAAAAAAAAAGAGGGCAATGCCAAACTTGGTGTCAATAACACATCAGAACACTTTCTAGAGATTGTCCACAATGGTTTACTTTTGAGAAATTATTATCCCAGCAACTCTGCCAAGTCTGAGCAAAGCACAAATTAAGTGTTACAGATGCATAAATTAGACTAGAGATTAGTAAGATTTATGTACCTGGGGTGCTATTCTTACACCTATTAAGATTATTGACTTGGGAAATGTGCTTTTAGAGGATGTACTTTGTGTCCTAGTCACAAAGTGGCTTGTGCTGTTGTTCCAGATGGCTCCTGTTCTCTCACCACATATCTGTCCCCCTCTCAGCCAGCTGCTGCAGCCCTCAGCCCTGTGCTGGACAAGACCTGCAGCATTTTAAATTAACCCCAGGCTGACTCCTGCAATGTTTTACATAAGTGGCGTTGAGAAGACATCAGACATGTCCCATTCAGTTTACAATTTGTCAACAAACAGATCGTGTACGGGGCTTTGTAAACACAGAAAGCAACTGTTTTTCAAATCTGATGGCTAATGACTTCCCCATCTGTTGGCTGGAAGTCAAGGGCTGTTTGAACAGCACTTAGCACAACGTGTAGAGAGCACAAACACCACCCATAAACTGTCTCTGGTAACTTATCAAACACTTTTTCCACATAAACAGCTGTTTCAAAAACCCATATTCACAGAATGTTGATTATAGTACCTGGAGCTTTCTCTGTATACAGAAGTCTACCAGTCAAAATCTTAAAGACATGTAAAGGAAAGAGTACCTAAGGACTGCACAGGCTTTCCACATCTGCCAGTTATCACTGAGCTGTGGTTTATTTGTGAAAGCGTCACAGGAAGTTCTTGCAGCTGATAAAAACTGAGGATTCTCAAATACTGGGCAAAAGGTAGCACAAGTCAAGGAAAATGTCACAAGAGTTCAATCCTGCTGCACTCCTGTATCCCTCTAATAAACATGTACTTAATGATAAAAAGCTCCAGACGAGCCACTGCTGACTTCCTGCACTCATAAAATTTGCTGCAGGATGGAGTGGATTGACAAGAGTTCAATGGCATTGCAGGAAGTCAGAATCATTTATTGTCTTGGAGGTTATTGCAAATCCATAACCAAGATCCAGATGAGCTGTTGGTGGAGCTTTATTTACTTCTCTAACTATAAATACAAGATTTTGTGAACTGTCTGCTATGCAAAGCAGACACACATGTTCTCCTCAACTCCCAAGTCTTCTGAAAGCATCAGGCATCACATAAGACGTTTCAGTTCTGTAACACTGTGTGCAACACCCATTTCCAAAACCAAAAAACAAACCAAACAGGCTTAGGAACATTTGTTTTATTTTGAAATGTGCATTTTTTCTGATGAGATTAGCTTTTCCAATAAAGGGGTCAGAGAGCTAAAAGATGTGCATATTTGTTTCTAGTCCATGTTGTGAAACTGCTCCTCTAAACTTCCACAGATCAGCTCTCAAGAAGTTGCAAAACAGTGCTTGTTTTGAGTTGGAAAGATCTTTTTCAGATGAGCAGAGAAAGGCACCAGAAGATGTAAAACTAACCATGACAAACACAAATGGAGCAATATGCATTTAAGCAACCACAGCCAAAGCTCTCACCCAAAGTGCATGAAGCCAGTGCTTGTGACAGAGGCAAAGGAATGCAAAGACAGCTTCCATTTCATGCAGGTTGTTTGAGTATATGCTGGAAAAATTAGGCAATGTGCTAAGAAAACTTAAAATATTCCAATGTGCAAAAGAGGAAGGAGTTCCGAATAAAACTCAGTTGTTTGCATATTTGATTCCAAAAGTTCTAGCTATCTCCACCCATGTACTAATGTGCTTTCCAGGTAAAATAGATCTGCACACCAATATTTCAAATAGCCTTCATGGAGCCAGATGAACTCCTTTCCCTGTCATGGGCACCACTAACATCAGAAATCTACGTGTGTAACATATAGCCAGAAAATACATTTCTGCCCTTTGATGCCTAAGCAGATCAAAAGGAATAAGCCAGGACATTAGATATTTTTCCTTTCCATTCAAGCTAAACTATATTTGCCATTTGGGTAAAACAATATTAGGAGAGCATTAAACACAACATGACTTCCCCTAGAGAAGCACCACAGAAATGACCATTTGCTGGTCCAGCCTCACGGAGTAGATCATTGCCAGAACAAGCTACAGTAGCCCAACAAGTCATCTCATAGAGGACAACCATCCTACAATGATTCTCCCTCACAGCAAAACTTTCATTCAAAATCCACTATTTTTCACCAGTTATAAAAGATGAAATATTCCTTTTCCCTTTTTAGCTTCCAAATATGGCTTGATTATCATAGTATCTCAAAGGAAAATAACCAAAATCAGGGAGGGCAAATAAACTCTCTGGGTTGTTTCCTCCCCAGTTCATTTTGAAGCATAAAGAGGTTTTGAAGCAGAAAAATTTTTCTGTATTTGGTCACACCTGCCCTTTTAGCTGCAATGTGGTAGGTGTAAGGGTGGCCTCAAAGCAAGGATCAAGGCCAATTTCCTTCCACATTGTGTATTTATATGTGCATTCACACATTTTGTGCGTAGAATCATAGAATCAATTGGAAATCAATGGAAAAGACCTCTAAGACCACCAAGTCCAACTGCTAACCCAGTAATGCTAAGGCCATGACAAAACCATGTCCCTTCTCCACCTCTGATACCTTGAGAGAAAGCATCCAAGTCTTCTTGTAGCACTTTTCTTTTGTTCTAAAAACTATGACTAAAATGAGGAAAATTTGTAGAATTTGCAACTTTTCTTCCTTGAAGTAAGTGTGGCAATGGCACAAATCTAATTTCTGCAGAGCATAGCTGGAAAAAGAGATCTACAACCATGGAACCAATGCATCAGCAGCAGTAGTTTCTTAAAACCTCAGACATGTAATGCAAGTTCATGGCAAGCAGCTAAGGTTCATCTGACCCATTAGTCTTTGAATGATTTTATTTTTCTAGGCCTTTGAAGAGCTTCTATTCATGGCTGACTCTACAGCCAGTTTTTGTTGTTGTTGCTGGAGGCTCTTTTCAGTAAGAGCATCCCATCATGAACTCTTTGCTCATTTTATTGAAGGGTATTTTTTGTAGTTCATCTCATAGAAAAACTCCATTAAATGTTTTTAAACCATCCTTGGGAAGAATATCTTTTGCCCTGAGGACACATCACTGGAGTTAGGGAAAAAGAGCTCCAAAGTTGTAGCTGCATTCAGAGTCTCACACACTGCATCTTCCTATGGGGTCCACATTACAGAAACCACAGAACAGCCATTCACTGGCATGCTTTTAATCATGTATATTTTTTACTTTACTTTGTGATTTTCTTGTAGCTTTTACTTCTGTGACATCACTTTTTCTTTCTTACATTAAAAGTCAGAGACAGAAGGGGAAGCAAACCCAATCTGCCAGAAATGTTGGGAATGATTTTTCATATTAATTCCAGAGTTTGCAACCTTTTATTCTATACAGTTCCTAATGATGAAACATAGTGCTCTGCCTCCCTCCGAGACTTTTGGGTTTTGTCTCTGGACTGTGTGTCTGTGCACTTTCCAGCACATGCAGTTCTAACGGCTTTAGACACACCAACAAACAGATTAAATGATGTGTTGTTGTCCTAAGGAACAGATTCCTTGATGCTTAAAAAAAAAAAAAAAAAAGCTTTTAAGCTCCTTAGTTATTTTTACTAATTTTACTTACAGAGTAACCCACAATGAAAATCCTGTAATTTTTGCTGTGCAAAAGGAAGATTCAGCATAGGCAGCATGAAAAGTACTTCCCACAATCTTTACCCAAAGAACTCCTGCATTCTGGCTGACAAAGGAGTGTGTCAGACACGTTGGATTCACGTGTAATGAAAGCCTGAATAGCTGCAGTTGCAGGCAAATGTTCAAACTGTGCAAATACCAAGTGTGGTTCCCATCACACATAAAAGAAAACAAACTGAACTCTATCTGGAAAATCTCTCTCTTGCAGTGCTTGAAAAAGGAACATCATGTCACAATGATTCACTGTTCCATGCTGATTTTGAGTGAATGCTGGAGAGCACAGGAGCAAAACCCCATTATCTCTGTACCAGAGCACTGCAAAGGCGAGGGGCAGGCGATGCTGTTAGGGCCCACACACAGTGCCCCAGGACCTACAAAGGGCATCCCAGTCCATGCACTGACTGCCTTCCCCCACAGTGAGTTGGGGCCCAGAGTGTCCCCCAGCTATTTCATCATATCTGCCACTACTGAGTTCTCTGAGCCAAAAAAACACAATTTTTTTCCTACTCTTTGTGATAGAGCATGAGATTTCCTTGTTTGTTTTATGTTCCAGGAGACAAATGATGGGGAAAACATTTCTGAAGGTCTTTCATTTGTCAATGACAAATGCAGAGATTTATATGAAACACCAGCAAAATGGAAATATTGACTCTGAGCCTTCAGTTCAGATGAAAAGTGCTACTACCTAGGTGAAGAGTGTCATTATTGTAATGAATCAACTGCACACACGTCACAGGCATAACAAAGTAATGTTCATTGCCAGTAACCTTTGCAATAATCATAGTTTCCAATAAGGACTCTTTAGTTAACCATCAAACTCTAAGGGTGAGATTTCAAGAGTTGTCTAAGTAAATTTGGTGCCAGCTCAGATGGAAAATTGCTGAAAGATGGGTGCCTGACTCCCACAAAGCCTTTGAAAAAAGGCTCCTCTTGCATTAATTGAAAGTGGGGAGGAAACAGAAATTCAATATACTGTCACAGCAAAAGCAGGAGAAAGAAAATGGCATATTAAACAACTTTGAAGGAAAAGTTCTGTGTCACTGAAATAGAAATTGCTGAAGAATCTTGTTATTTATTGGCATTCTACTTTGCTTCACCACCAGGAGACAGCAGGAATTAAAAAAGATGGTCTGCTATGTCTCAAAGTCTTCCTTTCTGTTCTGCAGAGCCCTCAGTGGCAAACTCCATTAAACTCCAATCCTATCTCCAGGACTATTCAACATCTCTGCATATGTTTGGAGCAAAGGGAACAGACAGAAGATGCCACAGGGATGGGACCAGGAGAACAGCAGCCTCACATTCCAACATCACTGTTGGTACTTCTCAGTGCATACCTGCAGGGAAAACAGGTAAAAAAATGTTGTCTAGAGAGAAGATGAGGGTCATGCTGATGAGGTACATTTCAAGTAAAACAAATACTTTCCACAGCACAACCTAATATTTGGACATCCATCCTCAGGCTGCTCAGCTTCTCTTCTATGCTCCTTGTGCTTCTGGAAGTACAACTTCATGGCAGCATGAAAACACTGATTTGCATCTGGAACAGGATTTAATCCTGCATGAGCCCAGACACTGATCCACTCTTGGTAAGGCAAGCTTTTTCACTCCTGTGTGAGCTTTAATGTCACTGCTCTATCCACAGAACCTGCTGTGTTTGGGGTTTTTTAAACGCCTGTTGGGAGGGCAACAGAAGTCACCACTGGAACCACAGGAGGCTTCCATCCTCTGTACTTGCTTATGCACTGCACTAATGACACTGAATGTCGTCTTCCCACCCCAAATGCTCCCAGGATTTCACTGTAATTGGCAGTTCTCTCCCCCCTCACTAAGGACCATGCAAGGATATCTACTTTCCTGTGGAAACACCAGAAAATGGGGGCACCACTTCCTAGGGAGAACTGGAAACTGCTCAGGAACCTCACAGAGCTGGAAATTTACCCCAGCCAGAGCTCAGGTCACACCAACCTACCAAAGCCACCATATTTCAGTGAGCAGGTGAAGTGTTGAGTGAGGATATTACTGCTCCATCTGGATTTATATACTTTGGGGGTCAGATACCACAAGGAAAGAGGTTTCCCAAATAAGCTGGCACTGGGGCAGAGACCTTCACTTGACTCATTTATGCTTAATAATGGGAGTAAACACAGGTAACCATAAGGCCATGGATAAGGCTCTGCACTTAAACTGTGTTTACTTCTAAAAATTCAGTGATGGCAATGAGCTACAGCATCTTTACTCCACTCCAAAGACCATTTTTCACTTCTGAAAAGCATACAGGACCTGACATACAGTAAAAATAAGCCCTGTAGTAGCAATTCCAAGACTTCCATAACACCACAATGACAGGAAAGGGGTTAATAAATTTATACTAAAGGAAATTAGGTTTAGATTTGCTATAAGGAAGAAATTCTTGAGGGTGAGGGTGGTGAGGCACTGGCACAGGCTGTTCAGAGAAGCTGCCTCATCCCTGGAAGTGCTTAAGGTCAGGTTAGATAGGGCTTGGAGCAGTCTGATCTAGTGGAAGGTGTCCCTGCCCATGGCAGGAGCTTGGAACAAGATACTCTTTAAGGTCCCTTCCAACTCAAACCATTCTGTGAATAATAGAAAATTATCATAAAATATTATTACAACAATGGTTCAGGTTTTTTCACCATACTGAGCTGTCTGATGAGCTTCCAAATTAAATTTGTGGTAGAGCAGTGGGCTAGCGAGGCTTGTGCCCAGTTTTTGTAAGGAAACAGCTGACTTGCAAGACAAAATATTTCATGGGAATCCTTGAGAGGGTGCCAACCCTCACAATTATACTTGACCTTTCTCTTGCACATGGCTTCTCAGCACACTCTAGCAAATGCTGCAGCTCTGCACAGGAAGAGCTGAGAAGCCTAATGATGAACAACAGGGTTTTCTGAGTGTGTTTTCAGTGCTCCTTTCATTTCATGATCATTTGTTTCTTTCTATTTTTAAGTTATTCTTGCTGAACTTCCAATTTTCCCACTTAGTAGGAGACTGAAGTGGAAGTGGTCTGGTGCCAGAGCATGGAGAGAGATACTGATGTGCAGCAACTTCTTCAGACTGACAGACTGCAATTAGAAGATACTAGATACTATAGAACCCTGATTTAAATTAGGGTGGAAAGATCTTTCTATTGCTGAAATTTAAAGAACAGGTAAATATCAATTGTTTTGCAACTGGTTTCTTTCTTGTCTTAAGAAACAGCACTTAAGTGAAGGCTGCTGCAACTCAAAGAAAGTGATTTTCCCCTCCAAGTTCAGTATCAGGTTTTGACCTGGGTTTTGACCCACAGGTTACAAGAAGTTGGCAGATGTGCAATGTGAATAAAGAGTGGCTGCACTGCAGAACCAGAGAGCTGTTTTTGCTGTCACAACCACACAATTTCCAGTTTTTCATCCCTTCAGTGATGCAGTGGCACCAAGGTGGAAAATGCAAAGCTTGACCTTGCTCAGAGCAGACAAAATCCCAGTGCTCACGGGCTGCTGCAGCCTGGAACAGGGAGTGAAAAGGGCTTACAAGGAGACAACAGCCATGTCAGAAACCTCAGAGGGCCTCATTTAGGTAAGGGCAAGTTTTCAACTGGAAAATAAACCCTGCAAGTATGAACCTGCAGAATTGCCCTACACATGGTGAAGCCAGGATCATAAAATCCCCCTAAATTTGCTGTATGAATGAGGTCTTTGGAAGGGTCTCTGATGTAAGAAGACAAAATCAGTCTCCAAGAAAGAAGTGGAAGAAAGAAAGCTAAGGGCTTTTTTCATTAGGAATATGCGGAGTCTCAAGAAACCTCAAACCACTGTCTGTATTTTATTTCAGCTACATCTACTGATGCATGTTGACTGCAGGGAACAATTGCCATGCACTTTCCAAAAGTTTAGCTGTCTATACATTCACATATAATATACCAATATCCTGCAGTAAGGAAAGATTGGCAGCTAAGTTTGAGAGAGTAGATCAGGATTTGAGATCCAACATTTGCAACAATCTGAATGTGGCATAAAAAAAATTGCTTATTTTGCAAATGGCTCTTATTTCTAGAGCCAAAAATGATTGTAAAAGAATTACATTAGTAATCAGGAGTCCAGAGAAGCTTATTCAGCTTATTTTACTGCTTGTGTTGATTACACTGTCTTTTGTCTCCATCCAGCAGTGGGAAGCGCTTTATCATCTTCTGGTTTGGAAAAAGACCCAAGCAGCTAATGTAAAAAAAATATATTCTCCTAGTAGCTGCAGCATGATTAATTTTCTACCCAAGATCACTGTGAGTTTGAAAGCACCCTAGAGCTTTATATGCTACATTATAGTCATCAAGGATCATAAAGCATCCTCTTCCTTCCGCACCACTAGCACTTCAGAGAGTGAGCACGGTTGACTGGAATGAGAAAAGAGTTGAAAATCTGGAAATTTTCATTATGAACCTGTAACAGCTTGTGTCTTGCCTTTGGCCTTAGTTACATATTGCTGGACACAGTTTTCTGAAGCACCACAGTCCCAAACTCCAGCTAAAAATTTGAAGACTCCTGCCCATATGACACCCAGACTTTGATGCCTGCATTATAAAATGGTGACAAGAATAGCAAGGTTTTTTCATCATGGATATGGGGGCTCATTGAGGAAAAGCAGTAGGTAACAGCAAAACATTTTAATTACAGTCAGTAAATCATTTTCCAAAGAAAAATTACTCATTATTTTTGTTCCACATCATTCCCCACAGATAAGCACGTGGAGGAAATCCTGCACATGGCATTTGCCCTGTTGCTACAGAGAAAGTTGACCTGGGGACAGCTGCCTTTTACACATCATTAGGGCACTCCAATCCCAGCAGCAGTGAGTGAAGACTCTGGGATTTAGGCTGCCTCTCAGCCTTTGAGGTATGCTCATGTCTGGGGGTACAGGGGTAGTTAGGGGTACCTAAGCCACAAAAAACAATAATAGACATTATTACTGTAAGAGTTTTTAAACTTATCTGAAAGCAATTCAACTCTTCCATCAACCTGCAACTCCTCCATCTCTTAGGGGGTAAAGGCAGCTGCCAAATGGAAACACACCTGGGGCAGAGAGGGATAGGCTGGGACAGGGACAGTAGGGCCATGCACAACACCTTTACTGCTGCCACCCTGGGAATAAGCCAGAGAAAAGGTGTGAAATCCAGATTGCATCATGTTGATTATACTGCCCCTGAGTGGCCTCCAGGATGATCCTAAGAGGAGCAGTCCCTACTGGAGAATTTGCAGGAGAGGGAACATCATGGAGAAGAGTACACACCTGTATTTAGGGACCTTCATGGTTTGGAGCAGGAGAACAGATTCACTGCCCCCCACCAGTGTGGACAGCCACGCTGAAGCCATCAGGACTACTCACAGAAGCAAAATTAGACAAGACTTGTCAATATTTACATCCTGACACTGATTTAAGTCAGTTCTGCCTCCAGTTGTGTTAGAAAGAAACAGATGTACAAATACATTCAGAACACGACCTTCAGCATTACTTTTTAGAAAATGTGTTTCTCCTTAGCATCTTCTGGTTCTGTGTGCATGAATTAATTATACTTTAGACATTCTGTCAGGTGACACTTTGGAAATTTGTACAAAGAATTAATTCCTGTTTTTCAGGATGGTTTTCTTTAAATAATTCAAAAGAAAAGCAAGTCATCTGAAGCTAAGTTTAAATTTCATCTGCATGTTTTTAAAATGCCATTATACTGGATTTTTCCCCTTTTATTTTTACTCACATAATTTTTCCCATCCTCTCCTTCCATTCTCCTTCCTCTCCACATGAATATTCTAGGTGCCAGCAAAGATCTGTTTGGCTGCATGACTTCCAGTGAAAATGAAAAATAAAAGCCAGCTGTGTATTCCAATGTACCTTTAAATAAAAAATACTTAATTGAACTAAATGTGGCAGTAATTTTCATTTTGCATATTGGATAAATCCTGCTGAAGGCCTTCTCCCTGCTATACAGAGTCATCCCTTCAATCCATTTTTTGCTCACTTTGTTCCATCTCTGAGGTGATGAATTTAACACCTGGTACCATTTTCCTCACGCCTCTTGTTCACTTAAGAATATCAATGCAAGCCACAATCCATGAGTGTTTATGTTCAGTGTCACCCTGACACTTCCAGCTGAAGACAGCCTTGCATCATTTAAATAGATTCATTTTCTTGAGATGGACCCTGCTACTCGTCTCTTTTCCAGCTGGACAGAATAATCAGCTTGTCTCACAGCAGCCAGCAGAGAGTTGAATCCTCAAACCCTCGATCTTCCATAAATCTGTCTGCAGAGAGCCACTGCTAGAAATTCTTTGTCGTTTATGTCATATCTTGTAAAATCTATTGAGCCTACTTCGAGCATGTGTCTGTTTTGACTTTTCCTGAAGAACAGTCTCTGGAGGGAAAATCTGAACCCTAGCATTTATCTTTCCATGCACTGGGATAGGAGGTTGTGAAAGGCTCTTTCTCATGGGGATATTTTCCAGTGAGTCAGACTTGCTTTCTCTGGATTGACAGGCTCTGACAGCAAAGTATTAATACTGTCTTGCAGTATTAGTCAACTGGACTCCAGCTGAGAGCTGAATAAAAAGACAGACCTTCATCCTAAAACTGATTCCCAGGCAAGGCTCCCATTAAAGAAAAACAAGACCTTTTCCTGAGTAATTAAGAGGGACTAAGAAGATTAAGCATTATTTCAGGTGTCTCTGAGTACATAGGTAACTGATAGTTGGGCCCTCAAAGTTTCTCCAAAACTAACCCCAAACTTAATTTGGGTTTAAAATATATGATGAGGAACAGAATAGATGCATAATAAATGTTTTTGATAAACCTGAGCAGTCACAAGTCAATAGTTTGCTCTGCTACATGGTCAAAGGTGGTTCACAACAAGAGTTGGCCAAAAAAAAAAAAAGCTGAAATATCCTTTTCCTTATTTTTGTCACAGTAGCACAACTCAGATAAATGAAACAAGCTAAGCTAAGTTAAAACCAATAAAAGCAGCATTCCCTTCAGACTGAAAAATGAAGAGAAAGAAAAAAAAATTACTTTCTAATCCTCATTCATGCTGGATTTTTACCAGATCCATACTAAAGTCATTTTGTTCTAAACGGTTTCTATATTTCCTATCAAACTTCTTTCTTTCTGAAAATATCTACTACCTAGTAGTCATACAAACATCTTCATTCCAAATTAGTTTCTGGTATTTAAATTGGCAATCATGGTGTCTGATTAGTCAAAGAAGTATTTCTCAAAATCACAAAACCTGTATTGAATATTATAGCTCTTATTTCTCAGTAGAAGAACTGGAGCTTCATTGAAGAGAATTTCAAAAAGAGTTCTTCAAATCCAAGAGCAAGGTTATTCTACTCAGAAGAATGAAAGAGAGGGGGGAAAAAGAGAAAGAGGGGAAAACAGGCAAAGAGAATGAGAGAGAAAATTGACTGGAAACCTGACTGGAACAATCTGGTCTCACCTGAGCTCATTCACTGAACAATGGTCACATCTGTTGTGCTGCTTTTACCCTTGGGATTTCTGCTGGAAGAGAACTGTGGTTGCAGGTCCCAAGGGTGAGAACTGAACTTCAAATATGCCCCAGCCAGCCAAGAAATGTAGCCTGCCCTGATGATAAGCTGCAAGAAGCCTTCGTCAGGAGAAGGAATGTCAGGGGAACATGCCAGGGAAAAGAACCACCCAGTGCCTGCTGGAGTACAGGAGTGCTTTTCTACTGGCACGGAGCAGATTCCAAATTTATGGTGAGGATCAGGAGGCAGTGATCACGTTCTTTCCTTGGGGTTTGCAGAGAGCAAGGGGATGGCTGAGCTGAGGCTTACAGCAGCTCAGAAAGAGCTGTGGAGTTCAGATTCTCAGCTAGGAGAAGATCTCATTTGTATGATTCTCATCCTTATCCTGGGGACATCAGGCACAGCATCACCAGCCGGGCAAGGGAAGGGATTGTCCTGCTCTGCTCTGGGCTGGGGCAGCCTCACCTCGAGTGCTGGGGGAGCTTTGGGTGCCACAATATAAGAAAAAAATCAAATTATTAGAGAGTGTCCAAAGGAAGGCAAAGAAGACGGAGAAGGGCCTTAAGGGGAAGCCGTGTGAGGAGAGGCTGAGGGCACTTGGTCTATTCAGCCTGGAGGAGACTGAGGGGAGACCTCAGTGCAGTTACAAATTCCTCGTGAGGGGAACAGGAGGGACAGACACTGATCTCTCCTCTGGGGTGACAGTGACAGGACCTGAGGGCATGGCCTGAAGCTGTGTCAGGGGAGGTTCAGGTTGGATATCAGGCAAAAGGTTCTTCCCCCAGAGGGTGGCTGGGCACTGAGCAGGCTCCCCAGGGCAGTGGTCACAGCACCAGCCTGACAGAGCTCCAGGAGTGTTTGGACAATGCTCTCAGGCACAGGGTGTGACTCTGGGGGATGGTGCTGGGCAGGGCCAGCAGCTGGACTGGATGATCCTTGTGGGTCCCTTCCAACTCAGCCTGTTCTGTGATTCTGTGGTTCTAAGTGTGGTATAGAAGTGATCCAAACAACACTTGCTTCTCTCTTACAGGCTCAAATGGTTCCTTTTCCTCCTTCATGTGGACATCTCCCAGTCCTGTAGTGTTTAACCTTACTGCATTTTTCTCCATTTCTACATTCTTTGGGCAACTGAGGCAGAGAGATTAAAAGTTGCAGGGGGGAAGGAAGGGGAAAAGAACTGCTCAGTACTGAAGCATTGTTATTGGTTCTTCAGAAGTGCCTGGATCCATGAGAAATACAAGGACCTGTGTGCAGAGGTGCTTTTAAGTGTTCCCTGCATGCTGGCTGCATCATGAGTGCTTAACACAGCTCCAGAACATGGCTCTGAATCATTCCTGTCAGCTGGGTGAAGTGGAGAGTGTCGGAGCAAGAAATCCCAACTCTCATACTGGCACTGACCATCAGTTTCTTTCTTCCTTTTCTTTTTTATCTCTCATTTTCTTCCTCAATGACCTTAAAATAACGTTCCAAGGAAATCAGAACCATATCTTTTGCTGGAAGAAGAGCAAAAGAATGGAAATTGACTCAATATGTTCTGTAACAACTCACAATTGAAATTCATGAAAGGTGAAATCAGACTAATTTAGACTGAAAACTTAGACCAAAAATAAAGCTGTGCCCCTTTTTTTTTTAACACTGAAAATTAATCAGTGCCACAGCTTAAAGGTGTCTGCAAGATTTTCCATCACTAGTAACTAATATATCAGCACTGGATGGCTTTTAAAAAGAAAAATAAAGTTCAAATATAAATTAAATCAGGGAAGACCTACGACCTCTGTTACACAGGATCAGGTGGTCACAGTAGTGCTTTTAGTTTTACAATCTATTAATTAGATCTTTCTATTCCCTTCTCTGGGATTACCTTTTCAATTCTACTTGAGTTCCTGTAGATTTTTCTTCTCAGGCACCTAGACAGGAGGCAGGTCTATTAAAAATACCATTGACCCCTACAAAGCTCATTTAGCTGCTACCATCTCTCATCAGGTGGCAATGTCCAGAGGGAAAGCCCAAATCCTACAACAAAAAGGCAAGTCCTGGAAAACCCTTGTGGGTACTGGGGCATCAGCCACATTGTGGAGCACATTTGCAGTGGCAATGACAGCCAAATGTGGCTACAGCCCATTCTCAAGCTCAGATTCATCTTCCATGTATAAATCTGAGAACAATGTATGGCTTGAACTTCAGATAGGAAGCCAATCTGAGCACAGATGGTAATTTATTCTTAGAATCTACTCAAATCGGGCAGAGGCCAGCCCACCAACAGGTATATATGAGTAAGAAACACTTCATCCCCCCATGCTCAAATGTGATCACCCACTTTTCACTTAAAGACAGAATTTTTGAATAATGCTTGCTGGCCATCCCCAGTAATCACAAATCTGTTCACTCTGGGCTGTCACAAGAGCGAAAAGCTGTTTGACTAACACCTGATTGTTAGCAAAAAGGCTTTTCTTCCCATCAAGTTTCAGGCTCAAGAATATCTATCTTTGGGGGTTTTGTTCAGTTTTTTTTTTTCATTATTTTCAAATGCCATCATTCAACATTTGAAACCACTCCACGAAAAGTCCATATTTGAGACACCTTTCCCATCTGAGCACACCCAGGTACCCCACTCTTTCCAGGGTGCCTCCAACTTCATTATAACTAAAGGTTAGTACAGAAACAACCAAATCAGCTCTAAACTCACTGCTTCAGACCCTCTTGGTACTCCAGGCCAGCAGCAATGATTTCACCTCACAAGCATTTTATTCTGCAGTGTGACTATAAAGTAAGATCACATTCATCACCAACCAGCCCACACCAAGATAAGATTAAACTGCTAATTCTGCATGAATTACTCAGTCCCTAAAACAGGTAAATGGTTTAAATTATTTGGTGGTTTGGTAAATAAGTTATTTAAAAAAAACAGCCGTAATTGTTATCCTTATTTCCATTTATATCTTTATTTATAGTGTTATCCTTATTTACAGGGATAATTTTTACAAATGATGACTTAATAATGCACTTTTTTAATTAACTCAGAAATGCACTTTTTCTACAGTAAGGGAGATTTAATTGGTGACTCAAACCTCGAGCAGATCATGAGGCAAGAAAGTAATTTAAATCTTCCTGTATGAGAAATATGAAACACAATATTTTATATAATAATCCCATGCTACACTTGGTTTTTCATCACAGGGAGATTCCAAGTGCTGCCAGGTCAGAATTGTTCCAGCAGGACAAGATTCATCTCACTTGACTGTATCTATCTGCAGTGTGAACCCTTCCATCAAAGCCAGTCACCTTCAGTTCTTTTTGTGTCACTGCACAGTTTTCAGACTGAGTTCATCTGCCTTGTTTTGGATGTCTTCTGTAGGGTGAGCTGAATCACAGCCTACAAGTGCCCATTTCTCCCCACTGGCTCCAAAAAGGCCCTGGCAACTGGCTCAGCTGCAGACATCTGCACTGCACTGCACTTTCCTGTTGATCAGCCTTGTGGCTGCTGTCTCCAACCATTGCCATTTTAATGGTCTGAGAGGAAATGTGCCAAAATGTTCAATGGCATTAATAAAATTATGTAGGCAGCCAATGTCAGTCACACAGCAGATGTTTGTGTGCTGCAGAAACACCATGACAGTCTGAAGGATGTAGTTGTAGGTGGCCTGGGAAAAAAAAACCAAAAAGAACAACAAACCATTTTTTTGTGCAGATACTAATTTCCATGAATCAAATATGAGAAGAAGTGGCTTAGGCAGTGAGTTTGGAAGAGTGGCCAATCCTACAGAAAACCTGCAAAGAACTCCCAAATTCAGTCGTTACATTCACAGAGATGTGGATTGCACAGTGGGTAGTTTTATTGAAAATAAGCCATTTTTTAAACTTGGGCTAAAAAAAAGATTTTGAAAGAGATATCTCCCTGTTGATTGGAATAATTGATTTATCTGGTGATTTCAGAGATATCAAATACNTTGCTGTGTTTCCTGAACCTGTTACTGCTTCAATGTAACAATCTGTCATGAAAAACTGTTTTCTCAGCTCACAGAATTCACATTCTTCAGAGCTGGCAGCAGCTGTTTTGTAGCTGTCATACCGCGTAATACGGGTAAGGTCATTCCCTGTAGCAAACTCGTAAACCAAATTAGAGAATTTGATCCAGTGCCAAATTTTAAAAGAAGAGGTACCATATAATGATGAACCACGGTGTCCAGAGTTTAATGTATTTCTTATTAAAATCAATGGGAAGTTTATTTCAACGGGGGTTGGGTGGAGTTGTAATTACGTGTCGACAAATGCTCCCCATATGGCAGTTCCAGTGCTAGAGCTGCTGTTGATTACATGTCCTGACCATGTGCTCATCAGTCCTGTGGCCAGTGAAACAATTAATTTCTATTGTCAACATTAAATCTAATTAAAACTAATTTTTATACTGAACACCAGATACTTCACCCTGATAATTTAGTTAGAGAGCAGTCCTCTTTCCAGTTCTACCACCACAGTTTTCCATGTTTTAAGAGTGTAGCTACTGGTGCTAATTGCACAATGGCCAATGACGCTCAAATTTTCCAGACATGGCAAGATTATTACAATCCTGACTACAGTTCTCCTGACTCAATGAAAAGTTGCAAGGCCTTTTTCTACATCATTTTTCTTCCCATGTCAGTAACAATAAAGATTCTTAAAAATCTTAGACTGAGCTACAGGTTCAAGTGTGGGTCTTCCTGCTGGTTTTAGTGTGGGATAGATGAAAATCTAAAAGGAATAAACACAGGAAATAACATGGAAAATCAAAGATTTTAGAACAGTGAATCTCTGTTTGATGTGACTGTGGGAAATGATCGCCTGATAACTGGACTTTATATTGGGTTGAAACTTTCTAGTAAATTATTTTTCATATATATTTCATGTTCTCCTCTGATTGATCCCATGTATTGATGTGTGTGTGCATGTGGCATATAGGTTTCCCAGTCATTTTTCTCACAGCTCTTGTTTGATGGTTGATCTTTCCCCCCACAATGAATCATTGTCCTCTCTTTTTCATTTCTGTCTCTCTGCATTCAATTTGTCTTCTGTGTTGGGGGCCACTGCTGGCTGAGGATCTGTCCCTGTGGTAACTGGGACACAGCTATTTCTGTTCCTTAGCCCCTGCTGAGGCAGAGGATTTATTGGTGTGTGGGTATTTGGTTTTGGGCATTGGATTAGACCACTGAAGGAGCAGTTTGGGAGGTAAGGAATGCTGGGAACAGCTTTGTGTCAGCTCTGCTGAGCTCCAGTGCCTGATTTTCAGTGTTCCTCTTACCTCGTTCAGATTTTCCAAATCTAGCTGTCAATGACATGAGACTCCACTATTTTAGGAGATGTTCTTGCTCTGCCCAGTTCAGAATAATCTTTCAGGATCTTCCTTTTGTGTGCCTGTCTCCACTTTACACCAAGCAATGACTGAAGGTGGTGTCTGCAAAATTTCCCTCCAGGCTGAAATGGGCTACGCAATCAACAGAATTATGAGTGTTTACACCAGGCAAGGATCTGCCCCATGTTCCTTCCAAATGTATGAGAATTATGTTTGTTGACAGCACCATATGTCCATATGGAAATGGTAAGCTTTCTTGGGGAAAAAAAAAAAAAAAGGCTAAAAATTAAGACATTTTGATTCAAGAGGGAGTCAGAATAACTTCAAAAGCAGCTACTCAGAACTTTAAAATTATTTCACCATCCATACTGTCTGAAGGAAGTAAAATGTGACTTCAACTACCATAAGGGATCATAAGGTGGGTTCATCAACAATAAAACTTGTGAGACTTGTAATTAACAATAAGATATACAAATTAATCAGCAACTGTCAATCTGGTACAATAATAAAACATCAGAAACTCACAGAATCTGTGAGGTAGTCCCAATGAAAAAAAAAAGGTGAGTAAAACCTCAGTGAACCAAAGACCACAATGCAGACTGCGTTCAGTAGAGAATTTCAATTCTTTGGTATCCTTGGTAAAGGAAACTAGAGTGTTGCTCCAAGTGTTTAATAAAGCCAGGCAGTATGGTTGAGTGTAAAGTCCAAAACCTTCTTTCTACAGTTTTAAATCTCCTCTACTTTGAAAACGAACAGTATAAATCAACCTTTTTCCTTTCTGCCCTTCCTAGGGACAGTGATTCCACATCACTAATGTTTTGTCAGTGCACTTCACAGTATATGCTGGGGGGGTTTTGTGTAAAGACATAAACATTTAGCTATTTTTTTGATAGCATTATCAACAGCATTGCAAATATATCAAGTGAGCTAGAGTGAAGAATGTCTGTAAGATAAGGCTTGCATAGAGTGAACTGAATTAAACAAAGCAGAAAAGATTGCATATGGTTCTAAGTAATGTTATTCTTCCTCTTAATCCTCAAATAGAGTCACTAAATTACACTTCCAGATATAGTTATGATATTTACACATGACTTAACTGTGCATTTAAAGAGGGGAAACTGGCTACAAATGGGGGTAAGCTCATAATTTAAGGTCACAGTGGTGCCAGCACAGAGCAAATGCTTATTACTGGGGTATTTTTGGTCATGGGGAATTCTCTTTCCCTAAGAACTAATCCCAGAAAAGCATATTTTTATTACATCTTCCAAATCTGGAATTCAGGCCTTATGTAAATATACAAGACAGAAGACCTTTCTTTTTAAAATGCTAGGAACTACAGAAACAGCTGAGATTTGTTGAAGAATATTTCCTTTTAAATAATTTGTATGAGCAACCCAAAAACTAAAATATGTTTTAAAATATGCAAATAAGAATGAATAGGAAAGTATTGTATGAAAAACATGCTGGAGGCTGCATAAAATCACTTCTTCCTTCCTCCCCTAAACATAGCACCTCTAAGTATAAAAACAGAAAAAAAGTTCAAAAGAAGTTTACCAGTTTTGTTTCTTTATAACTGAAAACAGAAGATGCATGTTTTTAAGATTGTATCTCTTTTGACTTCAGTTGCCCTGTTGCTCTCCTAAATGCTCCCTCATTTTTTGATATCCATCATATTTTCAATATTTTTTTCCTCCAGAATACTTTTATCTAACATCTGTCTCCCTTTTCTTGTTAGAGAACCACAGTGCAGGCCTAGAATTTGGCAAAGGTATAAAGAAATACAGTCCCCAAAAACTCAGAGGCAGTACTGTGGTTTACAGAAAATTAAACACAGTTAATTTTGGCAGGAGCTAAATAAAGGCTATGTCATACAGTGAGCTGGGCAACTCTCATAACGACTTTGGAGGGCAGCTAGACTGCAGAGAGCTCAGGTTAGCCAAGTACAAGTTTTATTTTAGCAGGAATTTGGTGGGTAAAGAAAGAAAAATGGCAGCAGCAGCAGCTGTTGCTGGATCACAGCTGGTATGAACTATGATTGTTTGAAGTTACCCAGTTCTTGAGGGTCTCTCCCCACTGCATGCACTTTGCTAAGGAGGTACTGGCTGTAACACAGCACATAGAATTATGTTCTTATATTTGTAAAGCTAGAAAGATACACCATCATATTGTGGTGCCTGAAATCAGCTCCAAACAGATCCTTGCAGTGAGGTGGGAGATGTCAGCAGGACCTAAAACACCTGATGATTTTATTCTTATAAATCATTTTACTGTCATTTATTACTCCCATAAGAAAAAAAATAAAAGAGGTGTCTTGTACTTCTGAGATTAATTTCTAACAAGTCTTACCATCAAGCGCCTTAAAGATGAGTAAATTTCATCTCAGTGAAGCCACAGTGCATGACGATGAAGTTGGAAACAGGACCCAGAGAGAGCACAGAAACCAGTCTCCTCCCCAGCTGTCATTTAGCATTTTCCCCAGCATCCAATTCTGCAAGCTGAGACCAAAAGCAACAAAAGTTCATTTCCTGAGTGTTACTGTTCAGGATTGTCCTCCAAAACTAACTTGGTAAGCTGAGCCTGCCTCTGCTGTCTCAGAAACTCCACTCTAAACCATCTCCCTCCTGCTTTTCAAAAATGAAAAGAACACACTTCACCCTCTTAATTATCTTTTTATTCAGAATTCACACCTTTTTTCTTCTTCTTTTTTTAGATCTGTTAATAAACGTGCTGGAGATGATCCCTTGGTCTCCCCTCCAGCACTCAATGGCATGAGTCTGGACACAAAACCCCATCACATCAAGCACAGCCCTCTAGTACACACCACTTTTGAGGTGGAAATCTGATGGCAGACTTCATCATTCTAAAACTCATAGAAACTTGGGATAAATGCAACATTTTTTTAAATGCCATAGTAATTTGAAAATCATATAAGTATTCTTCACTATCTTTCTCTTGCCTCTGAGTCCCCAGTAGAGACAAGACATGAAAGATTAATCACAGAGATCTGGTTTTTTAGGAAGATTTGTCTGGAAGCTTTCCACACCTTTTCACCTTGCTCCCTCCAGAATGGTTTAGTACTGGCTGCTCACACATTGCCCAGATCTAAATGTTGGCATTTCTTGCCTCCCATGGCTATTTTTGTCACCAGACCAAGGAATATGGTGCCCCAGCTGATTTGCCAGTTTGTAGGCCTCTGAGAGCAGTGGGTTTTTCCTTTCAGCCAAGGGATAAAAGTAGTGTAGCCAATATTTAAGCTCTCTGCTTTAATGTCCCAAATCTAATAACCAGAAGCTTTTAACTCTGTTCTGTGGAAGATGCTGTCCTTGTTCAACTGATTACAACTTCATGAAATAAATGCAGGGATTATAAGACCTCCTCTGTGTTTAGGTCTGATCTTAGGATCACTTTCAAGTCCAGATTCATGGACTAGCCATTAAACAACCCCACAGCATGCTGGCCAGATGCCCCCTCCAGCCACAACATCAGCTCAGAATAATATTCTGCCATTCCACCTTCTTCCAGCCACACCTTTCTTCATTGTTCTGGCTCTGGAGCATCACCTGCCCCTCACAAAATCCCCAGTTCTTCACTTTGAAAACTTTCTTCTCCTTCTCTGCTTCCCAAAAGGAAGGGGAGAAAGCCTGTGTAGTATCATCACTAGAAGAGGGCTGGAAGGACATATTTTATGACAATGTTCAGGAAACAAGCCTATTCCATAGGTTACACAACAGAGTAGAGGGAGGGAAGGATGCTTTGTTTCAGACTGGTCAAGGACACAGAACTAGCACTTGCATCTCCAATTCTTTCAGAAAAATGTGCAAGATAAAATGTTAAAATAGAGGGTTCTCCAAAACCTCTATTTTAAAAAGAATATGGAGAGGTCTGTGCTTTTCCAGTAATTTTATATGTATTGGAAAAGTGGGCACTAAAGTATTTATGCAAATGAAAGCCTGAGGTGTTTCTGGAATTGCATCACTTGTATGAAAAAACTTGCAGCCTCAAAACCAGCCAGGGAAAACCAAAAGGGTCAGTCTCCAGGTCTGAGTGCACATTTCATTTTCTGGTGTGTTTGTTCAGGAGGAAGTTTCTCTATGCATAACCTTCTGGCTCCCAGTCAGCTTTGATTTGCTGGGCTCATTGTGTTTGAGAGGGAAGAAGTGAGTCAAAAACACCTCAGGACTTTCCCACAGGCACTGAATGACCTTGGGCAATTCACTGCAAGACCATATGAAGATCTGATATTAAACAGCAACACCCACTTTAAGTAAAATACATGAGATGCCTTTATGCTAGCATCTGGCAGGCTCCTCACCTTCCAATGAAAATCTAAGGACCTTTTTAATGAAGTGTGCTGGAGCCACAAGCCCAATTCTGCTTCCAAAAAGAAACAAGAAAGGAGGCCTCGTTAGATGCCAACATAACCTTTCAAGTGCCCAAATTCAGAGTCGTGAGGGTTTTTTCCTTGGTACTTCTCTTTTACCCTGTAAAACAGTGAGATCTTTTTACCCATCAGACACAACTTTGTTCAGTTTGACTCTTCGGAATATTTGAAAACTTCCAGCTGCAGAGCCCCACCAAAGTTTACAGTTCTGAAACAATTGCAGCTATTAAAACACATATTTTGCTTAAGTGTTTGGTGCTTCTACAAACAGCATTCACATAAGCAGTCACAGTCAGTCATGCAGGAAGGAGAAAAGGAAATTTTGGAAATGGGCTTTTAGGCTGGAGGAAGGTTCAGGAAGACAATATTAGTGAAAAACAGACCATGTACATGACCTACACATAGAAAATCACCCCACAGAGACATTAGTGATTTTAATTCAAACCTCAGCTATCACAAAGGGAGAAATGGATGACCATAACTCATATGGTCCTCACCCTAATTTTCGAGTCTTTGTTTTCTACTAATTACTCTAATTAGGATGGCCACCAATGCAGAGGTGATGGTTCAGCAACCCAATTACAGTATCCTAAACACTGAGTCACATTCCTATGCCCACATTCCTGCAGCTATCTCTCTTTAAGGATGCTCGTTGCTAAGTCAATACAGACTGAAATGAAATTACAGGCTGACAGAAGAAAAATATAAAATGCAAATGTGACAATCTTGAGGAAACATCAAGCACACAAGGACAGTTGCAATCCAGAGAGAATTTTGCTCAAAATACCGTAATTAATGCATTTTAAGCCATTAATTTCTGCCCATTGACACTGGAAAATTTTTCTCTCCTTATATTTTGTTATGTGTCTTCTTATATTTGTGAGGATATTTACCTCAATTTACAGAAATCTGTGTTAGCAGTTTACTGTCCATTTCTGACCACAAAGAAGTGAGGGCTCCATCTTTTAACAGGTCCATGTTTTCATTTTTCTCTCTCAGCAAAACTCTTGCAAACTCCAACTATAAGCAGTTACAATAGAATATGAAAAGGCCCATTTATTACTCCTATTTTGCAGTGTCACAATCAATCACTTCATCATGAAGTGATAGATGATAGATA